>CM076571.1:213044176-213225072 GCA_034641835.2 Pinus albicaulis
TTCTTTCAAGAAAAATTGACATTTCTGATAACTTTGATGAGTCCACACATCCAAAACAATGTAGCCAATATAACCCCATTTGAGATCTGAGGTCTCCGTGACTCCTTCCAAACTATAATGTCCCCCGCACATAATTTAATGGTATTCTTTGGTAACTTCAATGGAGTCTCCTTCAGTTAAGCATAGTAATAAGACACCAACAGGATCTTTCCAGTATAGTTTTGCTTCTGCTATGACATATGGTTGAGACTTAAGCTTGAGAGCTCTGTATTTTTTTCTATTCATCGATGTTGGACAAGAAAAGAAACACAGATAGTGAACAATATCTTTGTGCCAATATGAACACAAATATTTGTACTGAATACCTGGTTTGGGCTTATTTTGACCTTCTTCAGTGTCAGCTCCATCCACTGGTGCCAACAGATTGATTCCCAATGCTTGGAAATGTAAGCCTAACAACTTTTCCAAACCTTGTTCCTTGATTAATTTGGTAGGTTTAATGTCCAGATCATACTCCCCGAATTTTTTCTATCCATTTTCCTCTCTTCCCTCCACACTTTGAACTGAGCACATCTTTAATGCATGTAATATATGCTGTTATTTGAGAATTTAATAGAGGTGCCCGGGAAGGGGGATTTGGAGGCTTTAACCAATGCATATATCATGTTTCTCCAAATTACAGATTTGAGCCTGCTACTCACTTATGAACTTTGTCAAGAATTAATGTCGTTAGTTGTTCTCTATTCTCCTTGTTTTTATTTAATAACACAACATCAATAGTAGAGGGGGAAGCAAATGAAAATATCTGAAAATCCTTCTGATAATTAGGACTAATTAGAAGAGGAGCTTCTTGGAGGGCCTCCTTTATTCTGGAAAATGACTCTCTTGCTTCCTTATTCCATTGTACTTCTACCTCTTTTTTCAACATATTGGTTATGTTTCTAACAATTTCTGCATAATTTGGTACAAATATTCTCAGAAAGTTGATCTTTGCTAGAAATCTCTAAATATCTTTCTTGCTTCTAGGCAAAGGAATTTTCTGAATTGCTTCTACCCTTGCTGGATCAATATTTACCCCTTGTTTTGAAAATATGTGGCCCAATAATTTACCTTCTTCCAAGGAAAATAAATATTTTTTGGGGTTAAGAGACAGGCCATAATTCTTTCATTTCTCAAAATTTCTTTGTAAGTGTTCTAAGTGTTCATCATCTAAAATTGAATAAATAGTGGCATCATCCAGATATATAACCACATACTTGTCTCCAACAAACGCTATGTCCATGGCCCTTTGAAAAGTTGCACCTGCATTCATGAGTCCAAATGGCATTCTAGCATACATGAAATTACCCCATGGGGTTGTGAATGTTGTCTTTTTCTGGTCTTACTTGTCTATTTTCACCTGATTACACCTAGAAAATCCATCAACCATGGACATCCTATAAGCTCCTGTCACCTTTTGTAAAACATAATCCATTTTAGGTAAAGGATAAGTATCCTTCAGAGATTCCCTATTCAGGTTCCTAAAATCCATGCACAATCTTATCTCTCCATTTTTCTTCCTGACATGAACCAGATTAGACACCCAATCAGAAAATCTGAGAGGAACTATGATCTTTTCTTGGAGTAATTTCTTCACCTCTTTTTCAATTGGAGACAAAAATAATGGATTAATTTGTCTGATCTTTTGTCTATGTTATTTGACTCCTTCTTTCAATGGAATCTTATGTTGTATGATATCTTTGTCATATGTCTTCAGATCTTCATATGACCAGGCAAACACATCCATGTACTTATTAAAAAGATCAATGTACCTTTATTTATAATTTTTGGGAACACTTCTGAATAACTTCACTATTTTTGGTTCCTGCTGAGTTCCCAAATTAAAATCTTCCATTTCTTCCTCCTAGTGAGTTTTCTTTGAATCAACTGCACCATCATTTGGATCAAAAATCCTCTCAAGAGGAACCAAACCTTTAGGGAGTACATTATCTTTCAATTGAATAATTTTATGATCACCTATTGACTTCTTGAAGTGTCTTACATCTGCTTTCTGCTCTGTTTTTTCTTCATCCTGATCTATTTCTACATCTTCAAAATTTCCAATCATTGTCAAAAATTGATTTATTTTCTCATCATCTTCAAACACCTGCCAATGTTTCACATTGTCTGGGATGGAGGACCTGTGTCTAATCTCTATCTTATACCTTAGCCTTGTATTAATTGGAGGCTTGAAGGTGCTAGCTGCAACTGCTAATGAATTAACCAGTCTATTCTCTTCCCTTGGAATAAATTGAATGTTGAAAGCTTCAAAAAAATTCTCAATCAAGTCCCAAACTTCATTTCTATATGACCTTAATCTTGGATTTTTGTTTTTACAATTATTTTTTATTTGTCTTATTATCAATTTAGAATCACCAAAAATCGAAATACATTGAATTCCCATCTGCTTGGCAATTTGAAGGCCAAGGCCTCATACTCAGCTACATTATTTATTGAATCAAACTCCAACTTGAAATAAAAATGCATGAGGTTACCTTCTGGTGATATTAGCAAGAATCCAGCTCATGTGCCTTCCTTGGAATAGGCACCATCAAAGTAGCATTTTCAAATATTTTTTTAGTGCAACTCATTATTTACAACTGTTGAAGAGAGTTTCTTCCCTGTGTCTTCAGCAAATTTTGCATCTTCATGCGACATGAAACATGAAAGATCTTCTTTTCCTTGACTATAAATATGGGAATTACCTACATCCTTCCTGGTAGTGATTTTCATAAACCTTGCTTCTCTATACAATCTCCTTTCTTCCCCGTTAAAGACAGGAATGATAGCAAAAGTGAAATCAAACTTTAGAACACCTCCCAACTTTGCTCCCCGTGATCTTGACAGAAGCATCCCAAATCTGGTTGGAGGGTCAGTAACAACTACATCCATAACAATGCTTATTGTTGGAATTTGTGCCAAAGAAACCACCATGTCTTTAATTAACCCAGCACATTTTACCCTTTTGGAATCAAATGAATACATATCCTTGTAAGGCTTAGTGATTTTTAAATTCAATTCCTTCATGACAGATAATGGCATAATATTACGGGAATCCCCTAAATCCAGCATACACTTATGGAGAATAAAATCATGAATCAACAATGAAATATAAAACGAAGGAATAGAAGGATCTACTTCTTCTACCTGAGGACCAAAGCTGACCATTGGCTTCTCTTCTTGCAAGTTCATAGTATCACTTATATCTTGAATCTGTGAGAGATTAATAAATTCTAAAATTTCCTTTTTATAGACTGGTGTTTTAGCTAATTCTAGAAGAGGTACCTGAATCTTGACCTTCTCCAACTCCTTTTTTAAACTGAAAACCTAATTTTTCTTAACATTCTTTTCATGTTCTTATTCACTCTTTCTATAATTTGAAACCTATTCAGGTAAAGGAACAAATTTCTCCAAAATATTAGTATCAACTAATTTGTTATGGGAAGATTCACCCTGCTACACTTTTGTTCTATTTACTGAATTTACAATTTGTTGCCCCTTATCCATTTTCTTTACAGGGTCCTTTTTTTGTGGAGTTGCCATTGGAGGAGGGGTAGAATCTTGTCGTTCACCCTCACTGTCTTGCATCCTAGATCTCTTCCTTGATCTCAATTTATAATTTTTATGTAACTCAGTCTGCATAAAATCGGTGAATTGTTTACAATATTCATTCACCTCATCTTCATCAAAATATACTTCAGCCTCGACATATTCTTCTTCACAATATCCTTCTTCATCATCCTCTCTTATATACACAACAGATATTTGATCTTAAGCTTCATTTTGGTCATCTTCTGTTGATTCCCCATGTCCAGCTTCTAAATATAATGGTGCTTGAACCTAATCTTGATCCCTTTTTTCCCTTTGCAATATTTGCAGGGGTTGTTTTCTGAATTGAGGATTAAAACCTATGTTTTTTTTTCACTTGTCTTTGGGAGTTTTTACCTTCCAATTCCATATTAACTAAATTATTTGATAGATTTTCAATCACCTTAGTCATATCTTCAATTCTTTGATCTTGTGATGATTCTTATTTTACTTTCCCCTTCTCTTGGACTGGTTGTTTTTTGTTCACCTTATTAGTTGCAGTCATATTGGCTTCAATTTCTAAAGCATCTGTCTGCATATGTTCAAGAGTAGGGGATCTCCTTTCTATAAGTGTGAAATTGAAATCAGCTTCAAAATCCCTAACAAAAACTACCTTCGCTCCAAATGGAGTGGGCTTCATTTCTACAAGTAAACTATTATACAATTTATTGAATCTTTTGACAAACTCAAAAATATTCTCATTAGGTTTTCTTTTAATTGCATTGAATTCTGTTAATGAATAACCATGATCCCTTTTCTCTCCCCATATCTGAGTGAATTTATTTTCTAGCTCTTCCCATGTATTAATAGAATTATTTGGCAATCCTTTGAACCACTTTCTAGCCTTCCATCGAGAGACTGAACAAAAAGCCTCATTACAACATCAAGATGTTCCACATTCAAATTTTCGGCAAAATTACAAAACACGGGTATATGTTGATCTGTAGTTACTTCATCTTCTCCAGTGAAACAAAGAAGTAATTTAATATATTATTGAGGCATTGTATTCATTGGTTGTGGAAGATTAAGTGGGGCATATCTATTTAACAAGAAGGCTGGTGTTGCCATGTTTACACCTTGATTAACTGCTCCTTGGGTAGATGCAGTTGATGAACCTGCTGTGAAAGTGAATGGGGGTGGTGGTAAAATATATATGGTTGTAGGTTGACGAACAATGGCAGAGGAACTAACAACTGGAATTTGTTGACCTTGTGTGAAAGTGAAAGAAACTGACTCAAAAGAGTTCTTCCAATTTAGGTTCTTGAAAATGAATTGGTGTGAAAGGTGAATCGTGTTCCAAGAAGGTGTTGGAAAAAATGCGTGAGGGGGGTGTATGAATCAGTATTTAGTGCAGACAAAGAAATTTTTTACTTTTCCTTGCTTTTAAACCCATACGCTACTTTGATGAATGAAACTCGCGTATACACGCGGATATCAGAAAGAAAACTCGCGTATGCCCAGAAATCTAATTATGCATTTATCTTTTAACTCAGATCATTGCATCATTCATTCATCAGATATTTAGAGAACAGTAAACATGAGCAGTAAGTACAGAATAAATCATCACACACACATGAACACCAGGATTTAAGGTGGAAACCCAATTTGGGAGAAAACCACCGCTACCGTCGTCTCAGTCTTCAATTTTTATTATATAAAGAAAACTTCTTACAACCATGTACTAGCACAGACTCATACCAACACGCAGGCACCCATCTGCAGAAGGCTACAACCTTCTCTTGTTTACTAGCCTCTCCTGGAAGGGAGCTACAACCCCCTGCACTCGTTTACCAGCCTCTCCTGGAAGGGAGCTAATACCCCCTGATATTAACTCCAGCTTCTACACACAGAAATATTCTACATACATACTGAAGGCTTCAACCCTCAGATCCACTGCAGACCACGTTTCATCAATTTTCAAACTGGATCCAACAGCTCCAACTCAACCCTTCACTTATCAACAAACATACTTTTCCCAATGCTTCAAACAGAACAATGAAACCACTGTAACCAGAATATCAGAGATATCCCAGACTTCAGAACAAGTATGCAGAAGCACATTCAACCTTGAGCAACCATTTGATCAGATATCATACGTGCTTTTATTTAACCATACCCGCATATATACGCGCTTTAGATGACGCGAACTCGCGTATAGATCTGTGCATTTATCAGAACAACCCTAACTGTCCATACACGACTTTGTTGAAACAGATCCGCGTATACACGCGCCGTCCATGAAACGAACCTGCGTATAGATCTATAAAAGATAAACTTTGCAGAACAGACCAGATCTATGAACTTACCCAAATTTCTTCAACTTCTTCACCAGATTTGCGCCAGGTCTTCATTACTTCTTTTCAGATCATCCAAGAGATTCATCATTTCAAGATCTAGAGATCTTGATCCTTCATCATGTTCATAGATACATCATAGATTCAGATCTATCAATTAAGAGTAGAGTTCAATCATGCAGATATACTTCAGAGTGAAATATTCATTAAAGCCCAGACACTTGCACACCCTTTGCACAATGATTTTCTTCTCCTTATATAGGTTTACCCTTTATCAATACCATGAGCCAAAACCACACCACTTCCGATGGTATTCCTGGACGGGATCAAATAGACAACCCAACGCTCAATACAATGGGTCAATACCATGGTAGTAACCCCTGGTTTTACACTTTTATAGTGCAATTGAGCATACGCGACTTGGCACGTACTTTCCCGCGTGCATACGCTACTTATACTAGACAAACCCGCGTATGCCTTGAGACACACTTTTAATCATTGGTCTAGCACATCCTGGAATTCCTTTCATCATTACATCTGAGCTGCTCTGTAGACACATCAGATTTACATCATTAATTAGTATATCAAGTCAGTTTCCATCAAGTACAAATTTCATCAAGTAGGTTGCCATCATCTTTATTAAGTCAGTTGCCATCAAGGACAACACTCTGCATTATATTGCCAATAAAAGGAAGTACTTTAGATATATTTTCGAACAAAGGATGACTAGAACTGCTGCCAGGGGCAAAGAATGTATGACTAGGTGTTGAGGGGGTTTAGGTTTCTGAACTCTTTTAGAAACCAATCTTTCAGGGTCTGATAAAGCAGGGACCTTCTGTTGTGAGGTATCTGACCTCGTGTGAGGCCTTTTGTAAGCCATAATTCTAAGTATAACAAACACAGCCAAAACTTCCTCCTCACTGAACAACCAGAGGAAATAATGTGAAAAACCCAGGGAAAACAAACTTCGACTCTTCGTCCCCGGCACCGGCGCCAAAAAATGTTGGTTCTTAAGAAACAATCCCTTGGTCATGAAAGGAATCAATGCTTAAGACATTTTTAAAAAATATTTTATGGAAACAATCTTTATCATTCTATCTTCATCATATTCCTCTGGAAATTAATTCTTTAAAACTCTTAATAATCTGAAATAATCAAATATTCCACAACGCCTTTAACTGTTGATATCTGAATGAAAAGAAGAACTGTTGGGAAACTCAAAATAATATGTTGTAACACAAAATATATTACTTTAATTCTCAGAATGAATTTGTGAAGAGAGAAAATTTGGAGTGAAGGAGTGCATATTAAGGTTATTGCTTGAGAAATCTCATTGATATATAGGGATGTGTAGATGTAATGTGTGTAAGATATGTCGGGCCCAATATATAGAGATGTGTAGATGTAATGTGTGTAATGTAAACTTTTGATATGTCGGCCCAATATATAAAGATGTGTAGATGTAATGTGTGTAATGTAAACTTTTGATATGTCGGAGTGTATATAGATGTGTAGATGTCATGTGAGTAATGTAAAATTTTGATATTCTTACCACTTTAATACCATGGGCTAAATAGCATAGGCCAAATACCATATTTATAAAAGATATTTATAAAAGAGGTATGGTAAATAAATAAAATATAAATAAACCATATATATGGTAAATAAATAAAAAGGCTTTTTATATTTACTCTATAAACCTATTTATATTTATGAACATTCAAAAGTGGTTTTATTTAGGTGAATACTGAGTTAAATACCACTGGCCAAATTATTATTAATACATGCCAAAAAAACATTATTCACCTTAATATTAATATTAATAATATTATTAATTCTAATATTCACATTATTATATTATAATATTAATATTATTAAATTTAATTAATGTAAATTTTTGATATGTCTGAGTGTATAGAAATGTACCACTTGAATACCATGGGCTGATTACCATATTTATAAAAGAGGTATGGTAAATAAATAGAATATAAATAAACCATAGGTATGGTAAATAAATAGAATATAAATAAACCATAGGTATGGTAAATAAATAAAATGTTTTTTTATATTTACTCCATAATCCTATTTATATTTAGGAACACATAAAAAGTGGTTTTATTTAGGTGAATCCTCAGCTAAATACCATGGGCCAAATTAAAGTACACTATATGCATTGCCTATCTCAGGTAACAATAAACATGTAAACATAAATGTAAAAATAATGTTTAATATTTAACATTTAAAATTTAATATAATTAATCTAATGTCAGCCCTAATAAAAAATCACTTCTCTCCCTACATATATAAATTTAACACAGTGGGCCAAATACCATATTTTTCTATTTCTCTTCCATTTTATATTGGAGGGAAAAGAGAGAGGGAGGGAGAGAGAAGAGAGATGGGGGAAGAGAGAGGGAGGTAGGAGAGGAAGGGAAAGAGAGGAAGGAAGAGAGAGAGGAGGAGAGAGGGAGGGATATAGAGATGGAGTTGGAGGGTGAGAGAGGGAGGGAAGAATAAATACATAGAGAGAGCGAGAAGTGGAGAGAGAGAGGGAGTGACAAGGGAGAAATAGAGAGAGTATGTGTATGTTTGGGGTGAGAAAGAGAGAAAAATAAAGAGAGATGGAGGGAATTGGGGGAGAAGGAGAGAGGCAAGGATATAGTAACATAGTTGAATGGTGAAGAGAGGGAGAGAGAGGGAGATATAGAGAGAGATAGATGTGGGAGAGAAATGGATAGGGGGGAAGGAAGAGAGAGAGGACGTGAGAGAGTGGAGAGAGGGAGGGAAAGAGAGATGGAGTTGGAGGGATATAGTAACATAGTTGGAGGGTGAAGATAGGGAGAGAGAGGGAGATATAGAGAGAGAGAGATTTGGGACAGAAAGGGATAGGGGGGAAGGAAGAGAGAGAGGATGTGAGAGAGTGGAGAGAGGAAGGGAAAAAGAGATGGAGTTGGAGGGGAGAGAGAGGGAAGATGATTTCTTGCACTCGATGCATTGATTTCAGTGTGGATGGTGATTTATAATCCTATTTTTCTTGCACTATATGCATTGATTTTAGTGTAGATGTTGAGAGAGAGAGAGAGTGTGTGTGTGTTGGGGGAGGAAAGAGGATTGGAAGGCAAAGAGAGAGAGAGAGAGAGAGAGAGAGAGAGAGAGAGAGATAATTGTATTGCAAAGAGAGAGAGAGAGAGAGGAAAAGATAGATGAAGGTAGGAGAGGAAGGACAAGAGAGAGGACATGAGAGAGAGGAAGAGAGTTATGGGGGAAGAGAGAAAATTGGAGGGAAAAGAAAGAGAGAGAGAGAGGGGGGGGGGGAGAGAGAGGAAGGACGAGAGAGAGGAGGAGAGAGGGAGGGAGATAGAAGGAGAGATGGAAGGATGGAGAGGTGGATTTGGAGGGGGAGAGAGGGAGGGAAGAAGGAATACATAGAGAGTGAGAAGTGGAGAGAGAGATGAAGTGACAAGGGAGATATGGGGAGAGTGTGTATATGTTTTGGGGTGAGATAAAGAGATAAAGAAGGAGATATGGAGAGAAGGAGAGAGGGAGGGATATAGTAACATAGTTGGAGGGTGAAGAGAGAGGGAGATATATATGTGGGAAAGAAATGGAGAGAGAAGAAGGAAGAGGGAGGATATGAGAGAGTGGAGATATGGAGGGAAAGAGAGATGTAGTTCAAGGGGAGAGATAGGGAAGTAGATGGTGATTTATAATCCTATTTGATTACTTGCACTAGATGCATCGATTTCAGTGTAGATGTTGATTTTAGTGTATAGGAGGAAGAATGGAGGAAAAGAGAGATGTAGTTGGAGGGGGAAGATAGGGAAGATGATTTCTTGCACTCGATGCATTGATTTCAGTGTGGATGGTGATTTAAAATCCTATTTTTCTTGCACTATATGCATTGATTTTAGTGTAGATGTTGAGAGAGAGAGAGAGAGAGAGAGAGAGAGAGTAACATAGTTGGAGGGTGAAGAGAGATGGAGATATATATGTGGGAAAGAAATGAAGAGAGAGGAAGGAAGAGGGAGGATGTGAGAGAGTGGAGAGATGGAGGGAAAGAGAGATGTAGTTCGAGGGGGGGGATAGGGAAGTAGATGGTGATTTATAATCCTATTTGATTGCTTGCACTAGATGCATTGATATCAGTGTAGATGTTGGCTTCTAATATTATTTTATTACTTTCACTAGATCCATTGATTTCAATATAGATGTTGATTTCTAATCTTATTTGATTACCCGCATTAGATGCATTGATCTCAGTGTAGATGTTGTTTTGTAATCTTATTTGATTGTTTTCGTTAGGTGCATTGATTTTAGTGTTGACGTTAATTTCTGATTTGATGTAATTGGATGTACGTTGATGGTACATTAATTTTAAAGTGACTAGATTAAGATTGTGTATTGATTTCAGTGTAAGCACACAAAATTATTAACATGATGATTTCTAATCCTATTTGATTGCTTACACTAGATGCATTGATATTAGTGTAGATGTTGGTTTCTAATCTTATTTTCTTGCACTAGATGCATTGATTTCAGTGTAAATACAGATAATATCAAACTCTGGATCCAGAGTAATGTATTTACATAGGAAGCAAGAAGTGGAGAGAGAGAGGGAGTGACAAGGGAGAAATAGAGGAGTATGTGTATGTTTGGGGCGAGATAAAGAGAAAAATAAGGAGAGATGGAGGGAATGAGGGGAGAATGAGAGAGGGAGGGATATAGTAACATAGTTGGAGGGTGAAGAGAGGGAGAGATGGAGATATAGAGAGAGATAGATGTGGGAGAGAAAGGGATAGAGGGGAAGGAAGAGAGAGAGGATGTGAGAGAGTGAAGAGAGGGAGGGAAAGAGAGATGGATTTGGAAGGGGGAGAGTGGGAATATATTTCTTGCACTCGATGCATTGATTTAAGTGTGGATGGTGATTTCTAATCCTATTTTTCTTGCACTATATGCATTGATTTTAGTGTATATGTTGAGAGAGAGAGTGTGTGTGTGTGTGTTGGGAGAGGAAAGAGGATTGGAAGGCAAAGAGAGAGAGAGAGAGAGAGAGAGAGAGAGATAATTGGATTGCAAAGAGAGAGTGAGAGGAAAATATAGAGGAAGGTAGGAGAGGAAGGACAAGAGAGAGGACATGAGAGAGAGGAAGAGAGTTATGGGGGGAAGAGAGAAAATTGGAGGGAAAAGAGAAAGAGAGAGAGAGAGAGAGAGAGAGAGAGAGAGAGAGAGAGAGAGAGAGGGAGGACGAGAGAGAGGAGGAGAGAGGGAGGGAATAAGGATTACATAGAGAGTGAGAAGTGGAGAGAGAGATGAAGTGACAAGGGAGATATGGAGACAATGTGTATATGTTTTGGGGTGAGATAAAGAGATAAAGAAGGAGATATGGAGAGAAGGAGAGAGGGAGGGATATAGTAACATAGTTGGAGGGTGAAGAGAGAGGGAGATATATATGTGGGAAATAAATGGAGAGAGAGGAAGGAAGAGGGAGGATGTGAGAGAGTGGAGAGATGGAGGGAAAGAGAGAAGTAGTTCAAGGGGGGAGATAGGGATGTAGATGGTGATTTATAATCCTATTTGATTGCTTGCACTAGATGCATTGATATTAGTGTAGATGTTGGTTTCTAATCCTATTTTATTACTTGCACTAGATCCATTGATTTCAATATAGATGTTGATTTCTAATCTTATTTGATTACCTGCATTAGATGCATTGATCTCAATGTAGATGTTGTTTTGTAATCTTATTTTATTTTTTGCATTAGGTGCATTGATTTCAGTGTAGACGTTGATTTCTGATTTGATATACATTGATGGTACATTAATTTTAAATTGATTGGATTAAGATTGTGCATTGATTTCATTGTAAGCACACAAAATTATTAACAATGTACATTAATATTTGTGTTATAGTAAATCAGCCTATTAATATTGAAGATCAAGAGAGACAATGTATGATTTTTAGTACAATAGTTCAAGCTAAATATTTAAATGGTTTATTATTTCAATTGTCCTTTTCATATAATCGATATTAAAAGATGACAAAACTAACAAGGGTGACAATAAGAATATAAAAAGAAAATAATTTGAGATTGATCACAATGAAGACTATTTGTAATTGACTACATTGTTATTATTTTCATTTTCTATCATTCAACACTATTAATTGTCACTTTGCATTAAAAAAAATATTTCGTCATTAAATTTAATAAAAAATCTCAAAAAACTGAGGTAACTAAGAAAATTTTAAAATTAAAATGACTATATTTTGATATATTTACCACTTTAATACCATGGGTTGAATACCATGGGCCAAATACCATATTTATAAAAGAGGTATGGTAAATAAATAAAATATAAATAAACCATATATATGGTAAATAAATAAAAAGGCTTTTTATATTTACTCCATAATCCTATTTATATTTATGAACATCAAAAAGTGGTTTTATTTAGGTGAATCCTGAGCTAAATACCATGGGCCAAATTATTATTAATACATGCCAAAAAAACATTATTCACCCTAATATTAATATTAATATTATTATTAATTCTAATATTCACATTATTATATTATAATATTAATATTATTAAATTTAATTAATGTAAACTTTTGATATGTCCGAGTGTATAGAAATGTACCACTTTAATACCATGGGTTGAATACCATGGGCCAAATACCATATTTATAAAAGAGGTATGGTAAATAAATAGAATATAAATAAACCATAGGTATGGTAAATAAATAAAACATCTTTTTATATTTACTCCATAATCCTATTTATATTTAGGAACACATAAAAGTGGTTTTATTTAGGTGAATCCTCAGCTAAATACCATGGGCCAAATTAAAGTACACTATATGCATTGCCTATCTCAGGTAACAACAAACATGTAAACATAAATGTAAAAATAGTGTTTAATATTTAACATTTAAAATTTAATATAATTAATCTAATGTCGGCCCTAATAAAAAATCACTTCTCTCCCTACATATATAAATTTAACACAGTGGGCCAAATACCATATTTTTCTATTTCTCTTCCATTTTACATTGGAGGGAACAGAGAGAGAGAGGGAGGGAGAAGAGAGATGGGGGAAGAGAGAGGGAGGTAGGAGAGGAAGGGAAAGAGAGGAAGGAAGAGAGAGAGGAGGAGAGAGGGAGGGAGATAGGAGGAGAGAGGGAGGGATATAGAGATGGAGTTGGAGGGTGAGAGAGGGAGGGAAGAATAAATACATAGAGAGAGCAAGAAGTGGAGAGAGAGAGGGAGTGACAAGGGAGAAATAGAGAGAGTATGTGTATGTTTGGGGTGAGATAGAGAGAAAAATAAGGAGAGATGGAGGGAATTTGGGGAGAAGGAGAGAGGCAAGGATATAGTAACATAGTTTAATGGTGAAGAGAGGGATAAAGAGGGAGATATAGAGAGAGATAGATTTGGGAGAGAAATGGATAGAGGGGAAGGAAGGGAGAGAGGATGTGAGAGAGTGGAGAGAGGGAGGGAAAGAGAGATGGAGTTGGAGTGATATAGTAACATAGTTGGAGGGTGAAGATAGGGAGAGAAAGGGAGATATAGAGGGAGATAGATTTGGGAGAGAAAGGGATAGAGGGTAAGGAAGAGAGAGCGGACGTGAGAGAGTGGAGAGAGGAAGGGAAAAAGAGATGGAGTTGGAGGGGAGAGAGAGGGAAGATGATTTCTTGCACTCGATGCATTGATTTCAGTGTGGATAGTGATTTATAATCCTATTTTTCTTGCACTATATGCATTGATTTTAATGTAGATGTTGAGAGAGAGAGAGTGTGTGTGTGTGTGTTGGGGGAGGAAAGAGGATTGGAAGGCAAAGAGAGAGGGAGAGAGAGAGAGAGAGAGAGAGAGAGAGAGAGATAATTGTATTTCAAAAAGAGAGAGAGAGAGAGAGAGAGAGGAAAAGATAGATGAAGGTAGGAGAGGAAGGACAAGAGAGAGGACATGAGAGAGAGGAAGAGAGTTATGGGGGAAGAGAGAAAATTGGAGGGAAAAGAAAGAAAGAGGGGGGAGAGAGAGGAAGGACGAGAGAGAGGAGGAGAGAGGGAGGGAGGTAGAAGGATATATGGAAGGATGGAGAGATGGAGTTGGAGGGGGAGAGAGGGAGGGAAGAAGGAATACATAGAGAGTGAGAAGTGGAGAGAGAGATGAAGTGACAAGGGAGATATGGGGAGAGTGTGCATATGTTTTGGGGTGAGATAAAGAGATAAAGAAGGATATATGGAGAGAGGGAGAGAGGGAGGGATATAGTAACATAGTTGGAGGGTGAAGAGAGAGGGAGATATATATGGGGGAAAGAAATGGAGAGAGAATAAGGAAGAGGGAGGATGTGAGAGAGTGGGGATATGGAGGGAAAGAGAGATGTAGTTCAAGGGGGGAGATAGGGAAGTAGATGGTGACTTATGATCCTATTTTATTACTTGCACTAGATGCATCGATTTCAGTGTAGATATTGATTTTAGTGTATAGGAGGAAGAATGGAGGGAAAGATAGATGTAGTTGGAGGGGGGAGATAGGCAAGATGATTTATTGCACTCGATGCATTGATTTCAGTGTGGATGGTTATTTATAATCCTATTTTTCTTGCACCGTATGCATTGATTTTAGTGTAGATGTTGAGAGAGAGAGAGAGAGAGAGAGAGAGAGAGTAACATAGTTGGAGGGTGAAGAGAGATGGAGATATATATGTGGGAAATAAATGAAGAGAGAGGAAGAAAGAGGGAGGATGTGAGAGAGTGGAAAGATGGAGGGAAAGAGAGATGTAGTTCAAGGGGGGGGATAGGGAAGTAGATGGTGATTTATAATCCTATTTGATTGCTTGCACTAGATGCATTGATATCAGTGTAGATGTTTGCTTCTAATATTATTTTATTACTTTCACTAGATCCATTGATTTCAATATAGATGTTGATTTCTAATCTTATTTGATTACCTGCATTAGATGCATTGATCTCAGTGTAGATTTTGTTTTGTAATCTTATTTGATTGTTTTCATTAGGTGCATTGATTTTAGTGTTGACGTTGATTTCTGATTTGATGTAATTGGATGTACATTGATGGTACATTAATTTTAAAGTGACTAGATTAAGATTGTGTATTGATTTCAGTGTAAGCACACAAAATTATTAACAATGTACATTAACATGATGATTTCTAATCCTATTTGATTGCTTACACTAGATGCATTGATATCAGTGTAGATGTTGGTTTCTAATCTTATTTTCTTACTTGCACTAGATGCATTGATTTTAGTGTAAATACAGATAATATCAAACTCTGGATCCAGAGTAATGTACTTACATAGGAAGCAAGAAGTGGAGAGAGAGAGGGAGTGACAAGGGAGAAATAGAGGAGTATGTGTATGTTTGGGGGCGAGATAAAGAGAAAAATAAGGAGAGATGGAGGGAATGGGGGGAGAATGAGAGAGGGAGGGATATAGTAACATAGTTGGAGGGTGAAGAGAGGGAGAGATGGAGATATATAGAGAGATAGATGTGGGAGAGAAAGGGATAGAGGGGAAGGAAGAGAGAGAGGATGTGAGAGAGTGGAGAGAGGGAGGGAAAGAGAGATGGATTTGGAGGGGGGAGAGTGGGAAGATATTTCTTGCACTCGATGCATTGATTTCAGTGTGGATGGTGATTTCTAATCCTATTTTTCTTGCACTATATGCATTGATTTTAGTGTATATGTTGAGAGAGAGGGTGTGTGTGTGTGTGTTGGGGGAGGAAAGAGGATTGGAAGGCAAAGAGAGAGAGAGAGAGAGAGAGAGAGAGAGATAATTGGATTGTAAAGAGAGAGTGAGAGGAAAATATAAAGGAAGGTAGGAGAGGAAGGACAAGAGAGAGGACATGAGAGAGAGGAAGAGAGTTATGGGGGAAGAGAGAAAATTGGAGGGCAAAGAAAGAGAGAGAGAGAGAGAGAGAGAGAAAGAGTGGGGGGGGGAAGAGGAAGGACGAGAGAGAGGAGGAGAGAGGGAGGGAATAAGGATTACATAGAGAGTGAGAAGTGGAGAGAGAGATGAAGTGACAAGGGAGATATGGGGACAGTGTGTATATTTTTTGGGGTGAGATAAAGAGATAAAGAAGGAGATATCGAGAGAAGGAGAGAGGGAGGGATATAGTAACATAGTTGGAGGGTGAAGAGAGAGGGGGATATATATGTGGGAAAGAAATGGAGAGAGAGGAAGGAAGAGGGAGGATGTGAGAGAGCGGAGAGATGGAGGGAAAGAGAGAAGTAGTTCAAGGGGGGGAGATAGGGAAGTAGATGGTGATTTATAATCCTATTTGATTGTTTGCACTAGATGCATTGATATCAGTGTAGATGTTGGTTTCTAATCCTATTTTATTACTTGCACTAGATCCATTGATTTCAATATAGATGTTGATTTCTAATCTTATTTGATTACCTACATTAGATGCATTGATCTCAGTGTAGATGTTGTTTTGTAATCTTATTTTATTGTTTGCATTAGGTGTATTGATTTCAGTGTAGACGTTGATTTATGATTTGATGTACATTGATGGTACATTAATTTTAAAGTGATTGGATTAAGATTGTGCATTGATTTCAGTGTAAGCACACAAAATTATTAACAATGTACATTAATATTTGTGTTATAGTAAATCAACCTATTAATATTGAAGAGAAAGAGAGACAATGTATGATGTTTAGTACAATAGTTCAAGCTAAATATTTAAATGGTTTATTATTTCAATTGTCCTTTTCATATAATCGATATGAGAAGATGACAAAACTAACAAGGGTGAAAATAAGAATAGAAAAAGAAAATAATTTGAGATTGATCACAATGAAGACTATTTGTAATTGACTACATTCTTATTATTTTTATTTTCTATCATTCAACACTATTACATTGTCACTTTGCATTCAAAAAAATTATTTTGTCATTAAATTTATTAACAATATTTATCATCTCAAAAAACTGAGGTAACTAAGAAAATTTTAAAATTAAAATGACCAAATAAATATCAGACATATTTAGCATATATAAAATTATTATATTTATATTATCTGTATTTACATATTATTGATAAAATTAATCATATTTTCGATAGATTTTCCTTGGCCGCACACGACTGGAACCAACCTAGATCCATCTTAACTCTGGATCTATCAAGCACCGGGAGGGATCAAATCTCTCGAGGTGCAAACCTTTCCTCAAGTTTTTCACTCCAAAAAAGAGGTTTGCTTCTCAAGAGATTTGATCCCTCTCGGCGCTTGATAGATCCAGAGTTAAGATGAATCTATTTGGTATAATAAAATTAGAAAAATAATAATGTTTGAAAGGAAAATTAGTTAGAGAGAGAATGTATGGTTTCCCAAAAACTAAGATAATACTTATTAATCTTTGTAACATATTATTAATTTTTCTAATTTAATAATTATAAATATGGAAGTCACTATCTATTTTGAAATTTTAATAATGTTCAAATTTGATTTATCCACGATTTTAATCATAAAATATTAAAATGTATTAAATATATTAAATTTATCATTTTAATCAAATTTGTTTATCATTAGATTAGTTTATATTATGTATAGTGTTTATTTTATGATCAAAATGTGTAATTTAATTGATATTTATGTAAGTATAGAGTTTATTAGATTTATTTAGAATTTTTCATATATATATATTTCTTTTAAATATGCATAATTTAATTAATATATTTTTATATGAAGTTCATGTTATTAATTTAAATTTTCACTTCAAACGCGTGAGGAGGAAATGACATGTAAGAATAAAATTTGTCTCCATATCCATTTTTGGCTAAACTTAATAAAATCTTAGTGATAATATTTCCACTTGTAAACAAATCATTTTTCCAACTAACATTAAATAAATAACTTACTTAAGCTCCATCTAATTATAACAATAATAATTAACTTAGAAATTAGATTCTCCAGCGGTTTAAAATTATTGATTACCTAGCTCACTATTATTTTCTTTACTCCTTCGTACCATTATTCTGCTAAATTCTCATTAACAATCCTTTGGCAGGTCTCCTCGTCTCCCAATGCTTACTGCGTGGGGATACTGTTCAATTTCTTTTTGACAATTTTAAGATGGATTCATCATCATCATCATCATCATCATCATATATATATATATATATATATAATTAGAGATACTTTATTTCAATTTCTTTTGACAATTTTTAAGATGGATTCATCATCATCGTCATCATCATCATATATATATATATTACATATTTATCGGGCTAGGGTTTCCCTGATGTGGACAACATATATGAGCAGAGTCGGTGTCTTTCATTTCTTTATGTTGCATTGCATGCTCTAAACGTAGTTTAAACGTGGTCAAAGTCGTAGAACTCTTCCTTGTGTTGCACGTGAGATCCTTTTTGAACTCGACTGTATAAGTGTGTTTTAGCGCCCTCCGGCATATGAAATGATCACCCATCGTAAAATAAATATATTTAATATTTTATAGCCTTTTATTGATCTATGTTATTAAATACTAAAAGACAAATTAAAATAAACCAGGAACGTTAAAAGCTACTCAAATTCTCTATTTCCGAGATCCACACATTTTATATTCAGAAATGCAATGTACGTCTTGGATAACTTCCAAAAAGATTTCGGTATCCATTCATCAGAGATTTGGAAATTTTTAAATACAATTCAGCATACAATGGCGGAATGCTAAAGAGGGTTTCTAAATTTTATCGGTATTTTTTTATTTTGTGGTTAGATCTTGGCATGTTTTACCATTTGTGTTTGCCATTTGTGTATTATTCATATGGTTTACTTAAGTCTTGGGATCATTATAAATACAAAATAATTTTTTATTTTATTAACTTCATATATATTGAGTTTATAATAAAGGTCTTAAGATGAGACTCTTTAAGATAAATATAAAGTTATTAAGATAAATATAAAGTTATTAGTATCTTGGTTCATGACAAAGGTCTTAAGATGAGACGTTTAAAGGGTAAATATAAAGTTATTCTAGCTAGTGTTGAGACACTAGAATGAGTGCAAGCTTACCCATAGTGGGACTTTGGATGTGTTAGGAAAAAGTTATAAGTGTGAGGAAGAAATACATGTACTATATCCAGACCACTTTTGCATACGTAGTGTATTTGTATAAATACTAAAACCTTAAGCTTACAAATTGAGATTTCATGTGGCATGTTCATTTTCATAGGTTATTAGTATCTTATATGAAACACTAGCTTAAGAGAAGATAGAGTAATAAAAAAATTGAAAGGGTGTGTGTTATTTACTCAGGAAATAATAGAAGAAATGTCATTTTTTGTTTTTCTAAGTGAAATAAGTTAGAAATAATTAATTCTACTTGTCTATGGTTGTAATTCTCCATTTGAAAAGGTTTAATTCACTACATAATAGGAATTAGCTAGAATATAGTTTCTCCTAGTTTAGTGTGTGGTTGAGAGAATCTCTCAACCACACCATATACGTCTAAGATAGAATTCCTATCTTGAGATTATTGCTTGTATAAATATGTGCTTAATTTCCTTCTGATTTTCAAATATAGAATTTGATTGGGGGGTTTTTGTGCTATTTTATGTTTAGTATCGAGCTTGAGCCGTAAGAACCTGCAGCCTCAGGCACCGAAGTAAAATTCTTGCGTTTGTATAGCTTTATTAAATTTTTGTTTGTCCATCCAAATGGAGAAGGCTGCTTGTTGAGTGAAGAAGAAATCTAAGAGTACTAACGACTTCTTCTTTCTTCGATCTTCTTTCTTGGTGTAGTTGTATACGGAACCTTACGCGGTACCGGTAACTCACACGCTGGTTGTTGATTACGATGAGTAACATTTTGTGGATATGTTATTAGCTTGCCATGGTTACGAACGATGGTTGCGAGACGTACGTTAAATCTTGTTGGAAGTGGTATGCACGGATCGATTCCTTGGTGCGTTGGTGATCTCTTGTGGATGTGGTGTGGAGGTTGAGGCGAGTTGATGCGGGAGGTGTTTATCGATCATATACGTAGCCAACGGATCTTGATCGATCATGCGTATTGATTGCGGGGTTGTGTGGAGCCACGAGAAGCAAAGGCAATGCGGATGATGGTGGCGCGTTGCTAGATATTGCGTAAGAAGCTCGGGTCTCGTTCATGTCGATTCTAGTGGAGAACATCCTGCTGGGGATCTCCAAGTAACGACGAAATATCCCAATCGAAGCAATGGTTTGTTGGTATTGAAAAGCCTTGAGATGATTGCGGACTTTCTTAAGAGAGAAATGGTGAGGCTCGGGCATGTTTGTTGTATTGGGAAGATTAGATTAGAATTTGTTAAGAGCATTTTCAATCCATGAAGAAGCTTTGTAGAAAGGTCGAATTTGGATGTGAGAATTTTATAGAGGTTTGATTACGCGATTGGTTTTACGTTCGTTGGATTTCTTGAATATTGCGAGTGTTGGGTTCTTCAATTGATTTTTATTTTCGTTGGATTGTTGAGATTTTATGAGGGTTTGGTTCTATAATTGCTCTGTTTGAGAATTTGGCGGAGAAGCTTCGATAGCAAGAGTGGCGTCTGAACGGTGGAGTACTTCTTAAAAAATTCTTAGATTTGTGAGCTTAAACCTTTGGGGTAAAGCACCACTATGGACCTTGGTTTGGCCTCTTTCCCTCTGCGGTTACGACTTGAGTGAGGAGACAAAGGATCGCAATTAGGAGTAGTTTGCCTTTGAAAAGATATTGCCAAATGGTTGTCTTAGACGAGCTATAATGAATCGACGTTATCTCGAGGTCTTCACATGATACAACGTACTTGGGTATACAAATCAAGATGGGATCAAGAAGCGATGTGAGTTGTCCTTGGCACGATGAAAAGGAATCAATGATGGCTTGGTTCAGTGTCTGTTCGCCAATTGTACATGTTGCCCCCTCGCAGGGGCCCAGTCTATTAGATGCTACACTCTGAGAGCTATTGACGGCATTGAGTACAATGACCCTTTCCATGAAAGCACGTAACAGAAGGTATTGATCGGTATAACATGAGAGTCTGATACGAGTGGATCATGGCCATTCTTCGGCTTGTCTGCTTGTTGGGCGCCGAGGTGAACGAGCCTTCGGTGGAATAGGAGGCGGAATGGATATAGTAGTCTCCGGTGTTCGTGCATATATAGGCGGCGTGAACAAAATGTTAGCATTTCCAGGATTGGACGGTGAGGATATCAATCAAGATGGCAATGATCAAAAGTGGGTGCCGACGCGGTTGCGGAGGAAAGTGTGCACGATTTTCGGGTATCAATGAGGTTGTTCGATTAATGGAGGTTTTGCTTCGTTCATATATGAAGATGAACTCATGGAATCAAGATTGCGAGTTTGTGTGGCCATTGTGTTGAAAATTTGCTTGGGTGTCGGGTACTCGTGTATGAAAGCTTATGCTATTGTTGAAATGTATTTTTTAATTCTGCGATGATGTTTTTTTAAAACTTACGTGTATTGATTCTTTGTCATGACAATGAAATTGATGATGATGTGACAGCCAATAAGTGCAGTGTGTGTTGGAGCGGGTCATTCCAACAGAAAGAGATTTGCAAGGTATGATGAACTCATGACGTTAACTTGACATCGTGAACACATATGAGAGATTGGAGGATGATCGAGATAAATTGCGGTGTCGGCGAGCATGAGGGAAGGTATGCTTGAAAACTTGATGACTAGCCTTGATCTTTGAGAGGTAGTATGTTGCCGGGGGAGTGAATCTTTGAAAATGCAACGGAGGATTGGACCGTGGAGTCCTGGATTAATGTTCTTGAAGGGAAAATTGTGTTCTCTTAGGTAATGGCTGTGAGTGCCTATGTTAGATTTTCTTTTTCGGTCGTTCCCCTCAGGTATCATTGGAATAGTTCACGGTATTTTGGGAAATAATCATCTTTGGGCGAGAGAGGGAACTAAATTTTGAAGATTTTATGTTGTATTTTCTTGGAATCATGTTTCATACTACAGGCCTCGCTAACTCAATGTAGGCAAAAGTTATTTTGTTAGAATTTGCAACTCTAATGAATGACGAGGTTAAACGTGGAGTTCCCGAAGTTATTTGAACGGAGACAAAGATGCCCGAAGATGTGAACAATGAACGGATGAGGTAGGAGCGGCAACAATGTTTACATGGTGGACAACAAAATAGATGTTTGTTTGGTTAGTGTGGTTTGTGGAATAGACTCCCTAGCATGTTATCGCCAAGTCCGGTTATTTGTAATGGTTGTTATATGTACCCAAAAACTCCAAATGTTAGTATGGAATGTAAGCCTTGTAAAGGCATTTGAAAGTTATTAGTGATCTTAACACCACTTTGTAATAGTTTATGGTCGTGGAAACCATCTTTGTCAACATGTAAAGTGATGGTTTGTAAGTGAACCGAAACCACATACGGAGCCTTAGTGGCTACGAGTTTTCCGGTGGTGGCACATTTAAGTTCGAATTTGCCGGTGGTGGCGAGATCGGACTTTTTGGTGGTGGCATATTGAAGTTGGCGGATTTACTCGGTGGTGGCGATCGAACTTGCCTTAGATGGTGGCATATTGCACAGTGGCTAACGTGTACACTGAGGGCTTTGTGCTCGCGAGGCAGTGGTTGCGGTAACACCTAGCTCATGGTCTCGGATATTGGTGTGTCGAGCATAAGAGGGTCGGCCTTGCTTTCTATCTCGACGATTGCGTCGAAAGGCGCAATCACCAACAGCATAGCTTGTTGCGATTGTGCTGACATGAATATTTGACATTTGAAAAGGCAACGATCTCTCTCTTATTTTTAGAGGTTACGCATGAAATTCGCCTTATGGTGGTGGATTTGCGGGTACATATATGCAATGATAACGATCGACGAATCATGTATGTGAAGAACATCCTACGGGATAGCGGTTGCGGCGGTTGCGACCCATACATTCGGTGGATGGTTGCTCTTTTATATGGACGTCGACATATTCTTTGTTATGTTTGACCACAGCAGGACTTTGTGAGATCACTATCATGACAAGTGGCTAGTCGTAAGGGGGAGTTAGAAATAATTATGAATTTCCTACTTGTCTATGGTTGCTTAATTCTCCATTTGAGAGTTTGCTCTACATAATAGGAATTAGCTAGAATATAGTTTCTCTAGTTTAGTGTGTGGTTAAGAGAATCTCTCAACCACACCTTTATGCGATCTAAGATAAATTCTATCTTGAGATTATTGCTTGTATAAATATGTGTGTATTTCCTTCTGTTCAAAATATAGAATTTGATTAGAGTTTGCTGCATGTGCTTACTTTTATCTAAATAGTTATTTGCCTCATTTTGTTTGATTTTGAGAGTTTTTATGTAGTAGTGTTGTCAGTGATGGTGGTCGGTCCTATGTTTTTATATAATGGATTTGTTTATTAGTTTTACGAAATAACATATCTATTTCATAGTTGGATATGGAAATACAAAATGTATAATTCCCACTGGTTTAGGGTCTTTAAGATGTTAGAGTGTCATTGGAGAGTTGCATTTCTATTAATTGTTGGACATTTATGATTTTTTTCAAAATGTTACATTCATACATAAATATCAATGAAACTAGTTTGGGTATTTTAGGTGAATTTGAAAGCAACTAGGTCTTTGAGGTATTAGGGTGTCACTTAGAGAGCTCTGTCATTTTTAATTATTGGACATTTATGAGTTTGTTCAAAATACAATTATGAATTTCTTGGTTGACGAGTTGTATTATTGGACATTTGTGACCATCCTTTTTAATTGTCTTGTGAGACATTTATTAATTTATCCAAAATGAAATTATAAATTTTTTGTTAGAGAATTCCATCCTTTTTAAATGTCCTCATTTATGGATTCCTCTACCCATTTCTTCATTAGAGAGATCCATCATTTGTTATTCTCTTGTTGAACATTTATGCCCATCCTTTTTAATTGTGTTTTTTTGACATTTAAGAATTTTTTCAATTATAATTATGAATTTCTCCATTGGAGAGTGCCACCCTTTTAATTTTCCTCCATTGATGAATTTCTTTACGCTTCTTGAATTTGAAGTAAATTTTATTAACCATTATTATTGAATTGATTTTCTCTTCTTAATTTGAAGTAAATTTTCTTAAAGATCCCCTTGATTGTAGGATAAGGGACCCACCTTCACGTAAGGGTTTCATTAATAAATTTAAGGTTTTCCTTATTAGTTAGACCAATTATCCATAAAATGCTATGAATATTTAATTGGGCAGTTCATCACAACAAATCTACTAAAATATATTATAAATCTAATATCTACACTATGAGGGTCTATTTCTCCATAAATTTCTATATTTTTTAATAACTATTTGTGTATGTATGAAAATTATAATTATTGAAAAATAGAAAACAAATAGAACAATCACTCAAAAAACACAATAACTCATTATATGACCTAGGAAACGCTACTCTGCTCTCTCTTTCTCTAAATGGAAATGGATGCAAGTACAAGGAAGTGAGATTTATGGCCCATGGGTTGCTACAACGCACAAACCGTCACTTTTTTCTCTCTCCCTATCCACTCTGAACTACTCAACTCATCTATGGAACAAGATGCACTCCAATAGAATGGAACCCTTTTTCGTCTCAATGGCCCAGTTATAACACATCGTGATAGCCTACTAGTGATTAGGTTTGACTCCTTCAACTCTTAACTATAATTGTAATATTGAATCTTCTAGAGTCTTATTTATCATCATCACATGTCTAGCCTCTTTTCCATGAATAATTAGGGATGACATGGCTTCCTTTTGAATCATATGGTCAAAAAAGGAACGTTAATTTCTGGGGGGAATAATTTTTACATACGGACTTTGATTAAGGTGGTTATTATGTTGTTGGAAACACATTTGTGTGTAAAATATTTCTAGGAGGGTGTGAATTTAATAAAAAAAAATTTACTCCCAAAAAACACAATTTGGTGCCTTAAACTACTTCTAAAGTTTTTAAATCCCAAATTTCCAAACTAGGACCCATTTGTAAAAATGGCCTTGTGAGATTATTCCTCTACCTTTTCCACTCTAAAATCATCAATATGAAGGAAAAATAATATAATGATCCAATATGGATCACACCTCCTAATTTTGGGAGGATTTTGTTCCCTAAAATCTTTTACTGAATGACATGAGGGATTTTTCCTCCGCCTTCTCTTGAGTTTAACATTATATTCTCTTGGAATTTTTCCTTTAAACCCTCTTCCAAAGGTCATGTTGTCCATGCATTGTAGATATGTACCTCTTCTGAAAACTAAATTCTCTATAAACTCTTGCTAAGCATCTAATGCCAAATCCTCTAAAGACAGTAGGACATGTTCCTCTTTGTAATCTAGCATGGAAGGATTGTAGACTTTCATATTCTCTACATTCATCATTGATTAAATGCACATGTATGGGGATATATTGATTATGTGGGAATTATATTCCACCTTCTCTGGTATCTCAAAAGTACATTAGCATTGATTTTCTTACCAAGACCCTATAGCCTCTCCTTTTTCAATTATGACCATACTCTATCTCCCATCTTGAATGACTTCGTTGTTTTATGTTGCTCATTCCTCACCTTATATTTTTCATGTTACTTCTGTAATGTATCCTATACCTATATATGGATTTTCCTTACCTTCTCCACATATTTTTATTCCTTTAAGGAATCCCCTGTAATATCCTCCCTCACTCTTCCTTGCTTCCCATATGCAATCCAAAGGTGAAAGTGAAGAATATCCAAAACAAGTTTCAAATGGAGACTCACCAGTAGAATTGTAGATTGCTATATCATAAGAGTGTTCTTTGTATACCATATTTTCATCCCAAGTCTTTAGATTCTTTTGATTTTATCCCTTCAAAATTTGCACCAATTTCCTATAGACTAATTTTGGTTTCCCATCTGTCTATGGATGGAATGTTGTAGTCTACCTCTTAAAATTCATGCCCATCTCCTCCCATAATGTAGTCTCAAATTCACTAAGAAATATTGTGTCCCTATCTAAAAAAATGCTCCTAGGTATCCCAAAGTCCACCTATAGATGTCCAATGAACAAGTTCGTTATTTCTTACCCACTAATGGTGTTTTACAAGGCATAAGAACACACATCATATTGAACCTGTAAACTACCATGAACAAGTAGTGACGTTCATTCCTAGTTGTTGGTAAACTTCCCAAATATTCCATGGAAGTTCTTTCCCAAGGATGAGTGGGTATAGGCAAGGGATGATATATACCATGTTTCTTATTACTGGGCTTGTTGTTAGAGCAAATAATTCATCCTTTTATGAGCCTAGATACCCCTTCTTACATCCTGGGCCAATATACATACCTATGCAAGTTGGTCACTCTCCTCCCTACACCAAATTTCCCTATAACCTTGGATATGTGTGTCTATCTGATCAATTTTTATTTTTCATGTTTAGGAGAACATAGCTTATATAAACTGTAGAATAACTCATTCTGGAGATGGTATTCAATTTTGTTGTCACCATCATGCACATGACTCTAGCTTTATAATTACTGAAATGCCTCATTTAAGTCACCATCCTCCATGTATGCATCTCTATATGCATCATGGGTAAAAGGACCCATGTGGATAAGAGTTCCCAAAGCTATGACCGTTGATGTAGGTGGCCTTGAAACCATGTCATCCAACTTATTTGTGCTTCTCTTCTTGTACCTGACCAGTAAATGAAAGTTTTGTGGAAACCCCATCCAGTGATAATTATTGGTCTATCATAGCTTACTTTGGGCCTATAGGTACTATAGTGGTTGGTAATAGATGTGGATTAGTTTTTCCTTTCTCATTAGATAGTGTCTCTACTTCTTCACAGCTTTCACTAAGGCATAGAGATATTTGTCATAGGTAGGATAGTTGATAAATAGCTCGTGAAATACTTGAGAATGGTAAAATACATGCATTATTACATCAATATCACTCCCATAACATACCCACCCACATATGTCTCTACTTCTAAATGATATTGCAAGTTGGGTAGTGCCATAATTGGGGCTTGACTCATCTTCTTATTTAACTCGTTAAAGGTCCTCCACTTACCCATTCCCCATTAGAAAATATTTCCGCTCACTATTAATCTGTCGAGTGGTGATACTATTTTTTCAAGTGAGGTTATGAATTTCCTTGGGTATTGTGCTACCCAAAAAAATTCCCGGCCTCTTAAACATTAGTAGGCACTAGCCACTTCATGATGAAATACATCTTGATAGGATCTATCTTAAGCTACCCTCCATCTATAAAATATACTAGATACACCAAAGAATGTTGTGCAACTCACAGTTCTTGATATTTTCTAGTAGTTGGTGTTTCTTTAATGCATCTAACGCCCACATTAAATGTGATATGTGTTCCTACCATTTAGTATTATTCAGTGGTATATAATCCAAATATAAAATAATAAATTGGTCTATAAAAAGGCATAGTGTATAATTCATTAACCTCATAAACATACCTAGTGCATTGCATAGGCCAAATGACATGACTAACCACTCATACAAACCTTGCCTAGTTTTTTACACATTTTTCTAGGTATCTTAATGTTTGAATTGAACCCAATGACATCTATACTTTATATCTAGTTTAATAAAGTATTTAGCTTGTTGTAAATGATATAGTAGATCATCTATCCTAGGAAAGGGGTACATGTTCTTGAGAATAATGTATTTTAACACCATGTAATTAATATACATCTACCAAGTCCCATCCTTCCTTGGCACAATGATGATGGGTGTCCCACATGGTGAGGTACCTAGTCAAATGACACCTTGTTCCAATGGTTGTTGCAATTTATTCTCCGAGTCACATGCGTCTGTAATTGACTACCTATACAACCCAATGTTTGGAAACTAAGAGTTAGACAACAAATAGATCGTGTGCTCCGCTTTCCTCTTAGGTGGTATCCCTTTAGGATATTGGAATATACTATGTATGAATGTAGCAACTCTTCCAGTTGTTGTTTTTTTTCCTTAGTAAAACCCTCCAAGGATGAATTTGTTCTCACTCACTCTTCTATATATTGATTCTCTTAAATATAATAAAACAAACTTCTTGGTAGAATGGATCAATTTCTTAGCTTGGGTTGACACTTAATAGCAAAATTTTGGAATTACCCTTATGCACATTGATGGTGAAGGATTTTCCATCCTTGATGAGGTGATACTAGTTGGCTCTTTGCATGAATATTGCATCTCTCATGTACAAATAGGGACTTCCAAACACCATTCCACATACATCAAGGAGAAATACATCTATTTTTCCTTCATCAATAAAATCAACATTGATAGCAAATCTATTTTTTCAAAATTTGGTTGCACTCATATCTAAATCCTTATTACCCATCCCAATGAAAATGGGCTTAGATGAACACAAACTCCCAATCACAATTTTCTTACCAACTCTATTGCATGATATTTTCCTGTGATCCTAAGTCAAATAGAGCATCAATATGTTTCCTCTTCACCTCTATCTTCACATGTCATAGTTGTTTCTTTTCATTCTCTTCTTGTTGTTGAAGACTACACATATTCACCTCATTCTACATTTTTGTGGGCCTAATGGTTAAGAGCATGTTTTTCCTCCAAAGAGGTCATAAATTCAAAACCAAAGGGGGTAAATTATGTATGCCTTCATAGACTTAACATTCAAATCATTGTGCGGAGGTGGCTCCCTTGTCCCACAAACAAGGGGGTCTCATACACCAATTTGGTATCAGGCTTGGTCGTGACCTTAAAAAAGGATTATTATTATTATTATTATTATTATTATTATTATAAACAATCATATCATCTATCCAAGCTAATTTCCACCTAATTACTCAAATATATGGCCATGAGGTTTTTCTTATTAGTATATCTCTTCTTCTTCTTCAGGTTGCGATTTGGATTAAACTTTCAAACCTTCTCCTCTATATGACCATGAACGTTATAATAATTGCAATGGTTGTTGGTATATTTGTACTAGTGTTCTACGGTTGTTGTATTTTTGTCCTATCCCACTTTCCACTTCTTCTTCCCCTCCTTGGAAGCTTCTAGGTGCTCTTTATACTTTAACTCACTTTATTTTCCTCTCCTGTACTTTATTTTCACTAGGTACTATGTTTGTACACAAGCTTCATCCATCGATCTAGGATCAAATACATCACTTGTTTTTGTAGATGGTAATGTAGACTGCCTTGATACTTGAGGAGTATATCTAGGTTCTTTGAGGAGATAACGAACATTATGACTATCTTTCTAAATTTCGTTGTGTGCTCCTGCACACTCTATCCATGTCTCTACCTGAAGTAATTCCATCAGATCTACTAGTCCTCTACATACTCAATAGCATAAAATTGTGACTCTATGACGGCTTGCAAATTCTCTCACTTAGTAACTAGAAGATGTTGCTTGAACCTCAAGATGTATGATTTTATTTTCCCACCAATTCGGGGCATTTCCTTCTAATTCTAGTTGAGAAAATGAAATCTTATCTTCTTCCTCTATGATGAACACTAAAGTAAATTTCTAATTGTTGCAACCAATTATTTAACTTTAGAGAATTAATGTCACCTTGATACAACCTGATGTCAACATTCACTGCCAGTTAGGGACTATGAATGGTTCATGGTACTCAAATTAAGTTGATCCTTTCTAGGTCATTTTTTAGAGTCCCTCTCCAATTTTTCATGATCTATTTATTTCCCTTTGATCCAATATCAATGTTAGAACCTCAATCTTATCCAAGTGGCATAATATTATTGGTCATGGATACCATGAGGAGGATCACATTACAATTTATATTTTCAACATGTGCTTCCAACCACACAAACCTCCAATGCAAGATATTGAGGGCTATTCACATATTTTCTATGAATTTTGGCTTAACATATCTAGATTCCTTGCTACACTCCCAAATATACCCAAAGAAACTTGCTATAATATCAATATGATCTGTAAACTACCATGGATATTCCACTAAACAAGTCATCACAGTAAATCTACTAAAACATATTAGAGAATCTAAAATATTGAGGGTTTATTTCTCCTTAGATTTTTGTATTTGGTAATTATTTTTTATTGAGTATGCATGAAAATTATAATTATGTAAAAAATAACGACAAATAAAATAAAGTAAAATAAAAATCACTCAAAAACCATAATAATGCAAGATATGACCTAGGAAACCATTTTGGGAGAAAACCGAACTATAAGGTGAGGCTCCTCCACTCTCTCCCTCTCTTTGAATGGAAATGGATGCAAGTACAAAGAAGTGATACATGTGGCCTCTGGGTGGCTACAGTGAAAAAACCCTCTCTTTTTTCTCCCTCCCTATCCAATCTGAGTTACTCTGTTCATCTATGGAACAAAATATAATCCAATAAAATGGAACCACTTTTCCTCCTTGTGGCTTTGTTACAACATAGCCCCAAGAAAATTTTAGGGGAAAAATTTCACAAATTGGTTGTTTTTTGGACATTTTCTAAAAAGAAAATTTTCCCATTTCCTTAAACATTTTCCTACTTTCTACATATATATTATTAAATGGATGATATTTCCCAAAAATGTATCAAATTTAATATTAATTTTCATGCTTTTTTAATTTAATATTCTCCGTCATTCTGTATGTATGATTTTTAAAACTAGAATGGTCGTCTATAATACTATGAATAGGCATAATATTTGAATCGATAAAAAATACCATTGCAATAACCTACTGGTGGTTAGGTTTGACTCGTTCAACACTTAACTATAGTTACAATTTTATTATTGTACAATATTATTTATCATGATCACATAGCTAGCTCATTGTCCATGAATAATTTAGGATGACATGGAATCCTCTTGAATTATGGTGGTGAAAATAGGAAGGTCAACTTTCAAATGGAATAACTCTTGCATATAGGCTTTGATTCAGGAAATTATTGTGTCATTCAAAAGGTATCTATGTGTAGAATGGCGCTATAGGGCCTAATTCTTATCCAACAAAACTTTACCACAAAAATATATCATTTGATGCCTCAAACTACTTCCATAAGTTTTCAAACCCAATTTTCCAAATTGGGACCACTGATAAAAATGATCATGTGAGTTGATTCCTCCACTTTTATGACTCTGAAACCATCAATACGGATCAAATTAATATAATGATAATATAATGATCCAATCCAGATTAATTGAGTTGTTGGGATAATGATTTTTTATCCCATATTGGTGTATGAGATCCCCTTGATTGTGGGATAAGTAACCTACCTCCATGTAAGGACTTGACTACTAAACTTATAGAGGTGTGTCTTGTAAGGACTTGATTACTAAACTTATAGAGGTGTGTCTTACTGGTTAGATCAAGTAATTTGAATACCTATAAATTTCTATCCCATATAGTTAAAAAAAATAAAATTATTTTTTATGCCTAGTAATAAAAATGGAAAAATGATTTGTTATCCCCTCCACCTAGTTTCAATTATCATGAGGGTCATGTTGGCCCATTGTGATCAAGATCAAAGAATATGTTATTGATTACTAAAATTTGTGAAATTATGTCTAGTTAATTTAAACACAATGATTTAAAAAATCTACTAAATGTATATATTCCACCCTCTTTAAACTTAAACTAATTTAATGCCATCCCTAATTTCACCCTCTTTGAGTTTAAACTAATTTAATGATATCTCTAATTTCATTAAGCCACAAAAAAAAATTTTAATGAAAAAAATACATAAAAAAATTATTTATAAAATATATATTTTAATGAAAAATATTATTTTTTTTCTAAAATACTATCCATATCTTAAATTTTAAAATTACCATATTCCCAATACAATAGATTGAAATTTTCCAACTAAAACAAAAATGAAATTCATATCTTACCAACTTTCATAGCATGATTAAAAAATAATTTCTTCAGGCAATGATGTATCACTTTATAAAGTAAAACTTCGAAAACGATCATCGATGACTATACAATAAAATTAAATTAAAATTTTTATTCAAAAATTAACAAAAAAGTATAAGTGATTTTCCTTCAAGGAAAATATTAACAAGGAGATACGTAGATAAATGATAATTTAGAAATTGAATATTATTTATAAGATGTAGAATTGTAAAGGAAAACTAGTTTATCTAAATTAATTAATTAATTAATAGGTAAATTTCGATAAATATTAATTTATAAATTAAAAAAAAAACATACAAGTTAATTGAATTATAATTTTATTTTAAATTATTATTATTAATTAATATCAAGAATTAATATATATTTAATATATATATTTAATTTTAAAAATATGAAATAAGATTTTTAATCATAAAAAACTATTCTTTATATTTTTAATTTGTAAATAATATATTTTTCCAATAATAGGTAAGGGTTTTCATATTAGTAAAAGATTAAATTTAGGACCAAAACTCTTGCATCTTAAATCACATATGAACAAAAAAAGTCTTCAACAGAGTAAATAAAGTGTCTCCTTCGTTTTAAAATTAAAAAAAAAAATGCCCATTGCAAACTCTAAAAAATCTCCAAGTAATAGACAAAACAACTTCAGACCAGCGTTACAAGACCAGATATTGACTGAACATACTACAAGCCAAAAAAAACTACCTACAGGGAAGTTGAGTTGAAATTTTGCACCAGCCATGGTTGTTGACTTATTAAGCTCTAACATGATGATATATCATTCTATTGATGCAAGCACGAGAGGAAGTGCCACCATCTGTCATTATTTCCACTAAGGGACCCAAGACCTCCAAAAATTCCACCCGACCACTAAACTAACGGATTTCGTCACTCAACCTATCCAAAGAGTCCTCCATATCGGTGTGTGGTGAACCATAAGCTTAGCTTCAAAAAATAGTTGGAATGAACATATTTGATGCTCGATCATATTCTTAAGGTTAGTGATTGAGGCAATGAGAGCTTGAGTGGACTCCAAGATCTTGGCAATCAACTCTGAAGCATTGATTATTCCCTAGAGGTTTGAGAAACTAGCCATCCTATTCTTGGAGCTTGAAACACATAGATATACTATAAAATTCCCACCTGAGATAATTCCCTAGAGTTTGAGAAACTGAACATCCTATTCTTGGAGCTTGAAACACATAGATATACTATAAAAAAAATTCCCACACGACCAAGGAAAAAGTTGAAGTCGACCAGTTGGCGAAGCCGACCTACATGCTCTAAGACATAGGGTAGCTTATATAGTGTAAGGACAGGGTTCTAAATTCTGATTGGTAAGGACAAGAGTCTTCATGAGAGCCATGAGTTGTAGAAGCCGACTTACATGCCCTAAGACATAGGGGACCTTATAGTGTGTAAGGAGAGGGTTATAAATTCTTATGGGTAAGAACAAGAGTCTTTACGAGCAGCTCAATTTTTTATGGAGTTGTCTTTAGTGTGATTTTTTGGAGTTTTAGGTGTTGAATTAGGTAAAAATATTTGAGGTAAAATCTTGATTTCTATTATTTAAACTGGTTTTTTTACTATATATATGGATTCAGCACCCTAAAAATCCCCTAGGGCACTTCGATTGTGCAATGTTACCCATAAAACTTCTATTTTGAATAAATTATTGCGAGAAATTAGACGAGAAAAACCTGCCTTAAACCGGAAAAAAACCACCATAAAAGCTTTCTAAAAGTCGCACTAAAGACTACTATATTTTTTATAAAACAAATATATTCATTCAAACCTCACCTAACATAATCCACACTATCAACAATTATGAAACAATAACTTATTTGATATCCAAATTAAAAAATTAATTTATTTATGTTTTAAAAATGAAACATTACAATTTTTATAATTTTATTATAATAATAATAATTTTAAAATTAAAAAAATAGCAATGTATAGACCTTTAGTTATCCTTTCATAAAACATAATGATAATGATAATTAAGTTAATGGTGTAATATTTTTTCAATTTAGTAATTAAAATTATGGATTTGAAATTTTTATTGGAATTTTTTTAATATAAATTTTATTTAAAATGGTTTTTTTGAAATAATATTAAATTAAAATTTTTATAAAGCTTTGTAATTTTTTATTAAATTGATTATTAAAATAAAAAAATTATTTATACGAAGATTTGAAATTTTCGTTCGAAATGTATTAATATAAGTTTGATGTAAAATGGTTTTTTCCTTGAAATAATATAAAATTAAAAATTTTATAAAGTTTTGTAATTTCTTATTAAATGGATTATTATAATAAAAAAAATTATTTGTAAGAAAATTAGTTTAGGTTATTTTTTTTAATAAAATATATAATTTAATTGATATATATTTATGAAATATTAGTCTTATTAGTACAATCTGTTGAGGATAGGCCTAGTTAGCAAGGCGATCGGGGATCAAACATCATAGGGAGTGGTTGTGCCTTGTGTTAGTGGGAGGCGATGGAGGCAACATGTTAAAAAAATTCAGTCAACTAAGGGTTGATGTGGCCCAAGCTGGGTGCGGGTTGGTGTGGTGCAATCCCCGAGTGAATTTGACGGCTTAGATGCCAGTCCAGGTGCAATCACCGAATAACTTTGACGGGGGTTGGTGTGGCCCAAGCTGGGTGCGATTTGGTGTGTCCCAAGATGGGTGCAATCCCTAAGTGACTTTGACGGCTTAGATGATAGTTTGAGTGTGTTCCAAGCTGGGTGAAATCCCCAAGTGACTTCAATGGGTTAGATGTCAATCTGGGTGCGATCCCCGAATGACTTTGATGGCTTAGATGCTTTGGGTAGTGATTCCTCAAGCCACATGTCAAGCCTAGAGTAATATACAACTTGACAAACAAAAGAAAAAGATATATATTTATGAAATACAAGTCAACTTATTTTTTAGATTTTTTTACTGTCTATATTTTTAATAAAACCTATAGTTTAATCATGTTTATAAGTGTTTTTTTCCTTCGAAATAAGGTTTCCAAAATTTTAGTTGAATTATAAATCAAGAGGTTACTTTAACCCGAAATGTACTACAAGAGGGTAGTTATATCTTTTCTCTTTTCAATTTAATTAAAATAATGTTGTAAAATTAAATTAAAATATAATATATAAAAAATATTTTGACTATGGAATGAGTTATGTTTTTAATATGTGGTATTGATAAACAATGATATCATAAAATTCCTATTTATATATTATAAATCTCCATGATAAAAATTTTAATATTGGCGATTGAGATGCATCATCAAATAAGTTCCATTGATACATATAGATGTTTATCACTCATTTAATTTACACGGTTGAGCTAATTGATATGTATTCATAACCTTTTTTCGGAAGAAAAAAACAACAACGTTGGAATATACATTAAGAAAAAAATCTGAGTATATATAGTCCATATCCTTGAGATTATTATCCATATTTAAAACGTGATACACCAAAAAAAATACAATCATACTCACATAATAAAATAGTTGTTAAATAGTTGTTATCTTTTGTCTATCCACCTACACCAATGGGGGGCTTCACTTGGGAATACCACGTTATATTGAGAAAAAAATGATATAATATATTGGGAGATATAAAGGATTTTTATATTGGCATGTATAAAGAATGGAGGTCAAAGTTAATGAAAAAATATAAAGTGGTATAAAAAATGTTAATGAAAAAATAGATAACTACAATATTTAATGAATGTATTTGTTTTTTTAAATTGGAAAGATGTATTAGGTATGTATTGGTAGGGGTAAATCATATAGTCAAATTAAAAGCATTTTTTAATATACCACAAACTCAACGGATTATGTCTTTCCCTAACATGAAAGACAGAATAAAAATATTGATAAAAATTTAAGACATACAAAAAAATAAAGATAATAATTAAATAATAAATGAAAAATATTGCAAACCAAAAATAAACTTGAACCAGCAATCGTGAAAAAAGATGAGCAATACTTAAAAATTTGAGGCCAAAAACCTAATAGCTAGCAGATAAATTTCACCCTCTTCAACCACTTGTCTTCAACACAGAAACGGTAATGTAGAGAACCTAAAGCAACCACCAATCCTCTCTTTAATAATCCATCTGCCACTTAATTTAATTTCATGTACACATACTTCAAAGAGATATCCCAAAAGACGGTTTCAGTAACTTTATGCGAAAATGGTTCCCAGAGGCTGTTTCGATAATGGTTCTAGAGTTGCTCTCAAGTCGATTCCACCTAACTTAATTAATTAATCTGTACAGAGTTTAGTTGCAATCAAGCAATTCAAATTTCATGAAAAGAAATTCGGATAAATCCCACCTACAAATTTTGGGGGAATGGGGATGGGAGAGGGGGCTAATTATTCAATTCTAACTAGATTTTTAAAGAGGGAGGGCACTTGTGCTCATTATTCCATACTTTTACAATTCCCCCTCGTCTCCAAATGCCCTGCAACTGCCAATACTTCATTCAGTTTTTTGGCATTTTTACGATGGATATCCTGTCCCTATCTCTCCAACAGCACGAATCTTCCCAACTGTACCTGAAACGTGGGCGTTTATCGGATTAGAGTTTTCTTTGATATCCGAGATCTCCCAGTGGGCTAGCGTCTCTACCTTTTGAAGAAAGGGCCCACCTGGTTTTGATAATTTGGTGGATACTCACAAATATATGAGCAGGGCCGGTGTTTTTCATTTCTTTATGTGCGTGCTTTAAACGTGGTTTGAATGTGATCAAAATCGTAGACCGCCTCCGTGTGGTATACATGAGTCATGAACTAGAAAAATAAATATATTTTAATCATTTTATTTAATATTATTGAATAAAAAATAAATAAAAAATTCAAAGAAAAACTATGTTCGATAGTTTGAAAGGGGTAGGTTTTATGATCTATAATGTGATTTTCAAAAAAATTTATTTGCAAATAAAATAAAAAGATTAAAAATATTAATTTAAAAGATAAACACACATTTATAATTTAAAAAAAAAAATTATAAATCTAATAAATATTTATTAGAATTATAAATTAAATTATGTAATTTATTTTATTTAAATATTTTATTTATAATATTGATTTTATTATATAGTAAAAAGACTAACTAAAAATAATTAAAAATATCAATTTCAATTACAATTATATTACCTAACTCTAACCAATATTTAAATTTTAATTAAAATCAATTAATTAAGATATATATATATATATATATATATATATATATATATATATATATATATATATATATAATCCCCCGATTGGGGTGAACACCTGTCATCATGATAAGGAAAGGCTGAATCGTGGCAAGCTCTTCCGTAAACATCACTTAAGATCATTTAAATGACCTGTCAGAACAACGAGGTGGATGGTGCGACCGCCGGCAAAGGTTTGATGGCGCATGATGGCCAGGGTGGCTGTCAGACAACCGGGAAGGCAAGAAAAAACTTGGTAAGTTTATTTAACCCGCCCCTTCCTTCTAGCATGCATTATCCCTGGCATGCGAAAGTTTGGAGGCATCGAAGGCAAAATACTGCTCTGCAACCTGGAATTCGCGTGAATTTTTCCGGGTATGTTCTGATAATAACCCTAAAGCTTCTGATATTAAATGTGGCAGATATGGTTTGCAGTGCAGATGATAGGTTAGGAATTCTGTCGTTTATGTTGTTTGGCAAATATCTCGAACCTGAACTGAGTCAGGTCCTCCCCTGCTTCCGGGATCCTTGTTATTTTCATCTTCTGATTTTATTTCTGGTTGATGCACTCGATAGAGATGGGGATAGTTTAGCTTTCAGTTTGTTTCCGTTCCTTCTGTCGTTTGTTAATTGTTGGGAAGCAGAATGGGACCCGGTCACCCTTTACCTCTGCGACCATGGCAACTCCCAAGCACCTGAAACAAATCCTGTGAGAAGGTATGGGAGCAAAACCCCCAGTTATCTGTGTAACCCCTGTGGTAGCCAGGTTCGAATAGGCTGTCAAAATCTCAATAGGAAAAGCTGGCTTAAGTTCCCTAATTATAGTCGTGTCTGCAACTCTGTAATTGCCGACCACCTCAGTTATAACATGCTACCTTTTTATCTGGGTGATGCAAACATAATCCATTTATCTTATCACCCGTATGATAACCCTCACAGTCATACCACTGATATCAAAAGCAAGAAGTTGGTTGAGCTTCCGTCTCGACGAAGGGTTGAAGGCACCGTGGGGTGCATGCTCTGTTTTAAAACCTTTTCTCATTTTGTTTCTTCCTGCATGCCAGTGTTAGTTAAAACCTCATCTCCAGCAATGGGAAAGCGCCACTATAGGGCAGCGAATAAGGGAAAGCAACCTGAACAGCAAGATCAAGTACCAAAAAAAAGAGGGCGGAAAACATATCTGGAACACCTGGAATAATTGGCAGTTAAATATGTCATGAGTAACCCCTCGGCATCCAGGAATGAAATTTGAGGTTGGGAACAGGAAATCCACCAGGAACCAGAGGAAACTGAGACTGAGGCAGAAATACTGGATTTTATAACTGATCCAGGGCATACAAGAGGCAGGCTTACTTTGTTTAACCAGACAGTCCATACATATTGGATTGTAAAATGCCTGCTAGCAAAAGCAATCCAGAATAACCACCCAGTCCAAGTAAAGACAGAAGCAATGCAACCGGACCTACGCACCCAGACTCTTCTCTTGGAGATTCAGGACAATCAACAGCACCTAAAGATCAGTCAATACCAAACTGCAGATAGGGTCAGCAGATTAGATGAAAAAGTGGGGCGTATGGAGAAAACACTTCAGAAGATTCTTCAGCAATTGAACCAAGTTGAAATGCCAGGGCCTAATGTCAAAGACCCTGCCCCTGTCTCATCATCTGAGGTTTAAATGATGTCTGCTCTCATGGTCTTTTGTAAATTTTGAATTTTAAAGTACTGTTATGTTTGTAAATATTAAAGTAGAAACTCAGGTAGTACAAGCAAGTCATAGACGTAAGAGACAATTCCAATTTTGGGATGCAAACCATGTTTTTAGAAGGCCAATAAACCTGGTTTCCCTCTTGGGCAGGTTGAGGCCAAGAACGACTTTATATTTTGTAACCTGTCTTAAAATATAAATAGAAATGGCATGGACACATCGAACTTACAAATATATATATATATATATATATATATATATATATATATATATATAATTAATTTTGTAACCCTATTTGCAAGCTCATTACACATCATTAATTAATTATATATAATTGATTTATTTATAAATAATAATTTTATATTTTACCATTATTATATTTAAAATTAAATATATTAGAAAATAAAATTAAAATTAAAATTAACCTTAATTCATATCTTTATCAAAATTCACATCTATTTTTTCCAATAAATAATAGCATGATTGAAAAGCAATTCTCCACCCAAAGTTGGAGCATTTACCATGGAAGAAAACGGAAAACTTTGAAAAGATTATTGATGATTATATAATAACATAAAATATACATTTTTTATTTTCATATATTAACAAATTAATTAGTATTAAGCAAAGTTTTGTTTAAAATATAAACACGTTATAATTTAGTAATTAAATATAAAGATATACATATAAATGATAATTTAGCAATAAAACTTTATATAAAAATATCAATATAGTTAAATAAAGTTATGGTTCAAAATAAGTTTATATGGGATATTGTTAATATATAATTTAACTTGTTACTACGGATTTTGTGGTTAGTTTGATTTTTTTATATTAATAATTGATTAGAAATTTGTTAAAATGTAATTTTATTTGTTAACTAAGTTTTAGTGATTAGGTAATGTCAAAATATTTAATCCGCTAAGAATAAATTGGTGTGGATAATTGTTATGGAATTCCAAGAGATGCCTTGAAATATGAAACGGGGTCAAATATATGTATTAACATGTACATCATTGTGAATAATATACATCTCATAAGTTATCTATTTTTTTCTATTATTTGTGTGAGTTTAACATGGTATCAAAGCCATGGTGTGTGGTCTTCCCTAGCTACTAGTTTTGTGGTCTTCATCAACATGTTATGCCTACAAGAAATCAAATATTTTCAGCATTGCCCACTCCAAATTTAGACCTTGTCCTTCTATCTGTCTGTTCTGCAACTTACATGCACCAAGTCATTTCATCTGAGTCTATTCTCTACCCTTACAATACGACACATTGAACATTAAATTGTCTTGTCAAGCCTATGAAAATTCTCCATGCACTGTAATTTTTGACCCAACCTCTAAGCTTTTGTATTTCCTTTGCTACATCATAGGCCCACAGCATTTCCTCAATTTGTACCATAACTTATATTTCCTAGTACAATCTATTGAGGCTAAACCTATAGAGCTCTACTATAAGATCAGGCCCATATCTGTCAAGGTCTGATACATAGAGTCCCTTAAGAATGAGTACCATTTTAGCTTAAAACCAACATTTCTATCTAGCCAAAATGAGATTTGATCACTATGATTCGTATAATCAACTCATGTGGTACAAGGATGCCTAGTGTTGGGAAAAACATATGGTGGAAACTAATAAAGCTCTATTGGAAGCAAGTAAAGATGAGTGTGACCATGTAGTGGTTCTTTAGCATCCTCTTGTTTATACCTTGGGCACTCGGAGCTCAAAGATTTTTTTTCTCTTTGACTTACATGATTCTCTAATTGATGTATATCAAACTGAACTTGGTGGTGAAGTGACATACCATAGCCTTGGTTAGAGAATGAGAAGATTCATTAAATGAATTTGTGTAATGGATTTTATTTAGGGGATAGTTTCGCAAAGACAAATATGTCACCAAAATCTGGAAGGTGATCAATCTCATGTTTGTGTTCTATGATGAAGTTTCCCTTCGATTAGTGTAGGAATTTTATTAATGATGAGATCATATTGCAACTTGTGGTCCTACAGGAGGGTTTGGAAATTGATGTTCATGCAACCTATGGCCAACACAGTCGGTAAAAGTCTTATTGTAGAGAACTTGAACGTGGCTCTATTATAAATGTGAGGGAGTTGCGACGCTTTTCAATGGAATAATTGTCTCATTATGTCTCATATTATTTTATTTTCCCTAGAAGTTACATTTTCTTTCTTCATTTTGAAGAATTCGTAGATGTTCAAAATCTTGGCCTCTATTGTCATGATCTACATTGTTCCCTTGGGGAGGAGGGTTCTTCAGCTTTCGCTACATAGTAATTTAAGTATGTTCTATCTTATTTATTTTTATTTAACAACACCAAGTCTAAGAAGACATTATATAGGTATTATTTTGTATATTAAAAAGGTAAATAATTATATATGTTGGAGAACTTAGTTTCCAAGTAGCACGCTTAAAAATATCTCAATTATATAACATTTGCACTAGAAGTTTTGGATTGACTATCCGCAAAAGAGTTCAAGGGTGACTCCCTTGTGGCATGGAATTTGGTTCTAAGTGCATTTTGCTGCTAGAAGATTCTCTATCTAGAGAAAATTGATCTTAAGGGTTGTTGGACACCTAATCCTCTATGGGTAGGTGTGGAAGTTTCATGCTCGCACGACGCTCGGCTCCTCCGAATCGTCTTCCCGGAGCATCAAATCCTTGTCCAGTTCCACTGATTCCCTTAGCGTGGGCATCTTCATTCCACTCGAGCCTTGTGTAATCCAGAACCTCCTTCTTCTATGGCGAAGGCTCTACAGACCCTTACAAGTCCTTAATGGTTCATAGATTCTGCAAGTAACATATGAATGATGGATTATCCGTTTTTGTACCCATGACGGGGACTTAAAGAGCTGGGTTTGCAGGCTTGAATAAGTGTCACTACCTCCTTCAATGGAGATCCTGCTCTAAAAATTGAAAGACTACTAAAAGAGGATAATGTCATGGTCCTGAGGTCGATGAGAGACAAGCTGAAACTTCTTTTAGAGATAAATGGAAAGTTTCTTGAAGTGATATTTTATAAACTGCTGGATTTTATAAATTTTATGGGAGAAATGACATAGAAATTACATGTACATGGTTCCAAAAACACTAACAAATGCTATGGGGAAAATGGGAGAAATGACATGTATGTACATGGTTATCCTTAAAGTTTTCCAATTTGATGGGAGAAATGACACATGTACATGGTTTTCCTTAAATTTTATGGGAGAAATAACATAGAAATGACATGTACATGGTTCCAAAAACACTAGAAAATGTTATGGGAGAAATGGGAGAAATGACATGTATGTACATGGTTATCCTTAAATTTTTCCAATTTTATGGGAGAAATGACACATGTACATGGTTTGACTTAAAGCTTATGGGAGAAATTACATAGAAATGACATGTACATGGTTCCAAAAACACTAGCAAATTCCTTGAAGTTTATGGGAGAAATGGCATGTACAGAAATGGTTATTACAATGAAGAACTTCTATTTATATATGTTCCAGAGATTGACTGTAGGGGGAATTTACTGGACATGTCACCTTTGAGAAAGGATGAGATCCAGAGGCTACCTAGCCATTTACAGACTCTACCCTTATAACTTGTAGAATTCAACACTCAACAAAGTGACTCAAATCCTATAAAAGTTCAGCCACTTTAGGTTCTCACCAAGGTTTTTAGGCCTTAAAGTTTGCCTTGAGTTTATGGGAGAAAGCCTTATGTTTGTGGGAGAAATGACATGTGCATGGTTTTCCTTAAATTTTTCCTTAAAATTTATGGGAGAAATCACATCTAGAAATGACATTCCTTACTTGCATGATTTTAAGGGAGAAATGACATGTACATGGTTTGCCTTAAAGTTTTCCTTATAGTTTATGGGAGAAATGACATATAAATGACATAGAAATGACATTCCTTAAAGTTTGCATTAAATTTTATGGGAGAAATGACATGTATGTAAATGGTTCGCCTTAAAGTTTGCCTCAAATTTTATGGGAGAAATGACATAGAAATTACATGTACGTGTTTCCAAAAACAATAGAGAAAATGGCTTAAATTTTATTGGATAAATTACACGTACATGGTTATCCTTAAATTTTTCCTTGAAATGACATGTACATGGTTATCCTTAAAGTTGGCCTTGAGTTTATGGGAGAAATGGGAGAACTGACATGTATGTACATGGTTATCCTTAAAGTTTTCCTTAAATTTTATGGGAGAAATGAAATAGAAATGACGTGTACATGGTTATCCTTAAATTTTCCTTGATTGTATGGGAGAACTGGGAGAAATGACATGTATGTATATGGTTATCCTTATAGTTTTCCTTAAACTTTATGGGAGAAATGACATAGAAATGACATGTACATAGTATGCCTTAAATTTTGGAAAATTATTTTATGCATTTACTAAAACAACTAGTGGTAGTGGTTGGCGAAGTTATGTCAAAATTCACGCCTTGATGAGTTTAACTAGTGGTATTGGTTGATGAAGTTATGTCAAAATTAACACCTTGATGAGTTTGTCAGAGAAAAATAAAGTAAAGTTTAACATTTACAAGATTAGAAAAGTAAATGACAACACTAGGAGAGGAAGCATCATGAAAGATGTAAAATTTAATAATCATTTAAATTTTATAATTTAATGTCATTTTTTGCTTGTACTATCATTCATCCTCGATATGTACAAGAATTGTACAACTTGAACATCAACCTACACACTATCATCATATCACTACATACATAATCTAGATTAGTAATATCCATTACATCATTAAACACTCCATGTTTAACATTTTACAAGATTAGAAAAGTAAATGTACATAATATAGATTAGTAATATCCATTACATCATAAAACACTCCACTTTTAACATTTTACAAGATTAGAAAAGTGTATGACAATACTAAGAGAGGAAGCATCATGGAAGGTGTAAATTTAGGTACATTATAAAAAATAGTTATCATCGACATAAATATGAATTCAGTGGAAAACCTATAGTAGCATTATGGTAAGAAGCCAAGGGTATTTATTACTGGGATAAACCATTTCTATCAATCATTCCTATTAACATCATGCCTCCAAATTCATATAATGATAAACTATAGTCAACATGCATTCCACCTTTTTCATACAATACCATTCAATTTGTAATATTCCTAAATTAGCATGCAGTTAATTGGAATATTAATTTTTTCTTTTGTCATTTATATATATGAATAAGTGGTTAGGGAGACCCATAAATCTCTTTAGTAGGAATAAAATCCCTCTTAATGTGAAAAGGGATCATCATGATAGATGGATTAAGCAACTCCATGTATGAATAGGGGAAAAATCATGTGGAAAAGGTCAATGTTGATCAAATCAATAGCACTGGTATAGAGAGAGTGGATCATCAATGTAAAACAGTGCAGATTTAATGGGAGATAGCCTCCATGTGAGTAGTGCCTTTAATGAGTGGGAGCCAGGCTGAGAAGGGTCACAAAGCATATAAGGAAGGGTAAGGAAGCCATAGAAGGGATGTTAGATGATTATTGATTTTGATATTTTCAGATCTGGATTTTTCAGGTGACATTTCTATGCATGCTTTTGCTATTTAGCAGGGTCTATTGTACTGTTTAGTAAAAGGGTGTTCCTGAGCGAGAATCACACACTTATCCTCAGGGGACTTTGAGTTCCTACTCAGGTTATATTATTAAGTTTTATAGTCCACATCCAGGCATCAGGCCAAGCGTCAGCCTTCAACTACATTGCAGTTTCCTTTTAGAGTTGTGTTGTGTTACAGGGTGTAACAGTGGAGGATCGAGAGGGTCACTTTTAGTGTTTTATTTTCAGTGGAGAGGCATTATTTCCATTGGTATGCTAGCAAGGAAGACCTTGGAGCTTCATTTCATATTTTGGCACTAGGCCAATCTATTTCCACCTCCTACAATGCAGTTCCATCATCAAACTATGTTATTTCATTGGACATCTGTAGGGGAGGTTTCAATGCTTCAATTGGACGATTATTTCTTCAGTATTGGGATCAGAATTTCACTTGGAGGATCTATTGGAGGATATCTATTCATTTGTATATCACTTTCAGCCACCTCCATCCAGTTATTCAGTTACAACTGCTATTCAGCCCTAGGGCTATATTCCGACATTTTGTACTTTTGGGTATTTCCTGAAACCCTTTCTGGGTTGTCTTAGAAAAGTGTTTGGGAGTATAGATCTTCACTCCTGACATTATTTCAGCTATATAACAATAGATCCATACTTGTATATCCTTATGTAGCAGTTTATTCCCTAATACTGTGTTGTATTAGCTCATGGAATTTGTATAGCTGTTATTCCTCATGTATTGACATATTTGCTTAGTAGAGGCTTGTTTAGTATTGCTTGAGTGACTTAATCCTCAAGATCTTGTGCCTATTATTTTCTTATATGTTTAATAATATGGCTGTACATTTTTCTCATGAAATAGTGTATTGATGTATTCACTGCTATTTTCCATGTTTATGTGCTATATTGATGCTTTCCCCATTTGGGAATATTACAAAATTTCACTTCATATGTTTTTCTAAAATTCCTTTCTCCAGCCACTATCAAAGGTATCCAAAGTAACTATATCAAATTATAAGGAATCAATCTTTTTCACTTCCATAAAAAGGTAGAAGAAAATTTGTGTGTATATACTATAGGAAATAGATAATAAGGAAGCTATAAAAATCCATCCTATAACAAATTGTTTTCAATTCTTTGAGTAAAAGTGATATCTAAGAATCAAACAAGCTCTCATGTACACATGAATCAACCATATTTAGCCATTTGAATCCATTGTACACAATTTAAAAAACAGTATGTCTACGGGTCAGGATTCCCTAAACCTTGTTCAAGTTGTTATTTAATGTAAAGAATGAATTCTAACATGATGGTAACAAGTATTTCTATAATAAACTCTCTGTATGTATTCTAAACCTTTTCTGAACCACGGTTCTGGATTCCCTAAACCTTGTTCAAACTGTTACTTGATGTAAATAATGGACTCTAACAGGATGGTTATGGGCCTCGATATAATAAGCTCTCCTTATGTATTCTAAACCTTTTCTAAACATGTTCTGCAAATAGTAATTGTTATAAATAATATCCACATCTAACTGATATAAAGGTATAAATTCTCTAAATATCTAACTTGTATAAATAAGATATAACATATATAAATAAGAGCCCAAAGGGCCCAAAGGTTGGGTTCTAAATACTAATAAAAAGGCAGTGAGGTTTCTCCATCAAAAAGAAAATATAACACATTGTTTTCAATTCTTTGAGGAAAATTGATACCTAAGAATCAAACAAGCTCTTATGTACACATGAATCAACCATATTTAGCCATTTCAATCCATTGTACACAATTAAACAATGTGTTGAAAGTACACAATTAAACACTCTGTTGAAAGAAAAAGATAATCTAACAAAGGTTTGAATGAGAACCAGAACACAAATATAACCTACAAGCTTAAGAAAGAACAGATTTGTGGGTTGGTGCTCATAAGAAGAACAAAGAGTTATTAGATCTATACAAGTTTAAGGAAAGAACAGATATATTAGATCTACAGAGGTTGAAGGAACTAACGTTTTTTTCAATTCTTTGAGGAAAATTGATATATAAGAATCAAACAAGCTCTTATGTACACATGAATCAACCATATTTAGCCATTTCAATTCATTGTACACAATTAAACACTCTGTTGAAAAAAAAATGACAATCTAACAAAGGTCTAAGGAAGCAACAGAACACAAACACAACCTACGAGCTTAAGAAAGAACAATGTTATGAGTTAGTGCTCATGAGAAGAACACAGAGATATTATATTTTATCACTTCTGGTGGACAAGCTTCATGGAGCCTGAACACCTTCCATTTCTCCTTCCAAATAGATTAGTGATTTGTAGTTCTAAATTCCTCCATGTTAAGGTGTATTTTCTGGGTTCATATCTTTGATTCGATCTGTAATATCTAACTCAAAATAACTTGGTATTACATTATTGGAATGAGGGCATAGGGTGACAGTTACATAATGGTTTTTTCGGCCTTCCTCCAAGTGCATGTATGAAAAAATATCTGGCCCAAAGTATAAAAATGTAAAAAAAACAATATATATTAAAGAAAAGAACAAATATATTAGATTTGCAGAGGTTGATTCAATCCATTGTACATAATTAAACAAAAAGTAAGTCTATGGGTCTAGATTCCCTAAACCTTATTTGAACTGTCATTGGATGTAAATTTTGGATTCTAACGGGATAGTTACGGGTCTTACTGTCCTAAACTCTCTATATTTATGTCTAAAACTTTTCTCAACATGTTCTGCAAATAGTAATTGTTATAAATAATATCCCCATCTAACTGATATAAAGGTATAACTTCTCTAAATATCTAACTTGTATAAAGAAGATATAACATATATAAATAAGAGCAGTGAGGTTTCTCCATACTTGGGTTCTAAATACTAATAAAAAGGCAGTGAGGTTTCTCCATCAAAAAGAAAATATAACACATTGTTTTCAATTCTTTGAGGAAAAGTGATATCTAAGAATCAAACAAGCTCTTATGTACAACATGAATCAACCATATTTAGCCATTTTAATCCATTGTACACAATTAAAAAACTTCTACAAAAGATTATTTTTAGGTTTGGTCTACCTGGAGATGAAGATGACAACAAACAAGGACAAGGCAGGCCACAACAACAGCAAACGGTAATAGGCAGGCTGCAACGAGGATAGAGATCGCTGAACCTACGAACAAAAAAACAGAAAAACATTAAAACCGACAAAAATACAAAGAAAAAAAAGAAACACATGTAGCAGGTTCTGCAACAGCAAACACCAGCGCAACGACCCCTGCAACAGAAAACACCAACACAATGACTAATAGCGAAGATCAAATAATGGCAACAACCAAATGGTAACAAGAAGAAAACCTCTCGAGGTCTACAGGCCGATATATTTATAAGCAAAATTTTGGTCAAGTTCTTTTCAAAAGTTCGACCGAACTAATTGTCCGATCGAACTTCGATTGTCTTTTTTCCCATCTCCAGACGAAATTTGTTTACCCACTCCGTCAATTGCCATAACTATCAATGGTAGAACGAGTCAGCCAAGCTAATTTAAAATGTTCGGTCGAACTGTTGGAAAAATGAATTTTCTGCCTGCATTTCTCACAAAAGTGTAACCCACCTTCGCATTTTTCCCCCTAGGAATATGAACCCTTAGATTAATAAAACCAAGGGATTGATATTATAAACCCAAGGCACTAAAAAACAATATACCCTAAGATTCATATCATGAGCCTCACGATTAATATTATAAATCCAAGGGATTAAAAATAAAAACCCAAAGGATTATAAACCCAAGGGAATAACTTAAACCCTAGGATGAATATTAAACCCTAGGAATATAAACCCTATGATTATTATTATTAACCCAAGGAATTTATATTATAAATCCAAGTAATCTATGTAAAACCCTTGGATTAATATTATAAACTCAATAAATAATACTATACCCTAGGAATATGAACCCTTAGATTAATAAAGTAGAGGGATTGATAGTAAATACAAAAGCCACTAATAAAAATAAGGAACTAATACTAAAATCCTAAAAAACCAAAAGGATTAATATTATAAACACAAAAATATAAACCCTAGGATAAATATTATAAACCATAAAACAAACATGGTTTACCATGGTTGATTTTCATATTGATACAATATTTATCACAATATGACTTTGGACCACTGTTGACCATGATTTATTTTCATATTGAGGTAATATTTGTCACAATGTGATGTTGGACAATGGTTGACCATGATTAATAGTGGTTGACCATGGTTTAATATTAAAAACCTAAGGGAATAACATTAAACCCTAGGATGAATATTAAACCCTAAATTCAATAAACCCAAGGGATAAATTTTTTAAACACTAGCCTTACTATTAAACTCTAGGAATATAAACCCTATGGTTAATGTTATAAAAATAATGGATTATAAACCCAACGAATCTATAACAAACCCTAGGATGAATATTATAAAGCCTACCAATAATATTATACCCAAGGAATATGAACCCTTAAATTAATAAAACTAAGGGATTGATATTATAAAACCAAGGCACTAATAAATATTATATCCTAAGATTTATATGAGGAACATGATGATTAATATTATAAACTTAAGGAATTAATATTAAAAACTGAAGGATTATAAACCCAAGGGAATAACATAAAACACTGGGATGAATATTAAACCCTAGGAATATAAATATTATCATTAATATTATTAACCCAAGGAATTTATATAATTAACCTAATGGATTATAAGTCCAAGTAATCTATGTAAAACCTTTGGATTAGTATTATAAACCCAACAAATAATATTATACCCAAGGAATATGAAACCTTAGATTAAGAAAGTGAAGGGATTACTATTAAATACAAAAGGCACTAATAAAAACAAGGAACTAATACTAAAATCCTAAAAAACCCGAAGTATTAATATTGTAAACAAAAGGTATATAAACCCTAAGATAAATATTATAAACCCTAAAAAAAACATTATTGACCATGGTTGATTTGCATATCGATACAATATTTGTCACAATGCGACTTTGGACCATGGTTGAACATGATTGATTTTCATATTAAGAGAATATTTGTCATAATGTGATGTTGGATAATGGTTGACCATGATTTAGCATGATTAACAGCGGTTGACCATGGTTTAATATTAAAAACTCGAGAGAATAACATTAAACCCTAAGATGAATATTAAACCCTAAAATCAATAAACCCAAGGGATTAATATTAAACCCTAGGAATATAAACCCTATGATTAATGTTGTAAACCTAATGGATTAGAAACCCAACGAATCTATATTAAACACTAGGATGAATATTATACCATAGGAATATGAACCCTAAGGTTAATAAAACCAAGGGATTGATATTATAAACCCAAGGCACTAATAAAAACAAGGAATTAATACTAAAAACCTAAAAAGCCGAAAGGATTAATATGATAAATCTAAGGTATATAAACCATAATATAAATATTGTAAACCCTAAAACAAACATGGTTGATCATGGTTAACCATGGTTGATTTTCATATTGAGATAGTATTTGTCACAATGTGACATTGGACCATGGTTGACCATGATTGATTTTCATATTGAGAGAAAAAAAATTCACAATGTGACATTGGACAATGGTTGACAATGTTTGACCACGGTTGAGCATGGTTGATTTTCGTATTGACCATGACTAACCACGATTAATTTGAATTTTGAGAGAATCATTCTCCCTATGAGTAATATTATACCCTAGGAATATGAACCCTTTGATTAATAAAGCGAAGGGACATATATTATAAACACAAGGCACTAATAAAAGCAAGGAATTAATACTAAAAACTTAAAAACCCAAAGGATTAATATTGTAAACCCAAGGTATATAAACCCTATGATAAATATTATAAACCCTCAAACAAACATAGTTGACCATGGTTGATTCTCATAGTGAGACAATATTTGTCACAATGCGACTTTGGACCATGGTTGACCATGATTGATTTTCATATTGAGAGAATGTTTGTCACAATGTGACGTTGGACAATGGTTGACCATGGTTGACCATGGTTTAATATGGAAAGCAGAAGGGAATAACATTAAATCCTAGGATGAATATTAAACACTAAGAATATAAACCCTAAAACCAATAATCCCAAGGAATTAATATTTTAAACACTAGGCTTAATATTAAACCATAGGAATATAAATCCTATGATTAATATTATAACCCTAATGGATTATAAACCCAATGGATCTATATTAAACCATAGTATGAATGATATAAACCTTATCAATAATATTGTACCCTAGGAATATGAACCCTTAGATTAACAAAACCAAGGGATTGACCCAAGTCACTTATAAAAACAAGGGATTAATACTAAAATCCTAAAAAACCAAAAGGATTAATATTGTAAACCTAAGGTATATGAACCATAAGATAAATATTATAAACCCTAAAACAAACATGGTTGACCATGGTTAACCATGGTTATTTCATATTGAGACAATATTTGTCACAATGTGATGTTGGACTGTGGTTGAGCATGGTTGATTTTCATAATTAGAAAATCTTTGTTGCAATGTGACGTTGGACCATGGTTGACCATTATTTGAACATGATTGGCCATGGTTGAGCATGGTTTATTTTCATATTGACCATGATCGACCATGATTAATTTTCATTTTGAAACAATCTTTGTCACAATGTGACATTTTACCATGGTTGACTATGATTGAAGATGGTTGACCATGGTCTATTTTCCTATTGATACAATATTTGTTATAATGTGACGTTGGACCATGTTTTACCATGAACCATTGTTGATGATGGTCGATGATGGTTGAACATGGTTGATTTCCATATTGATACGATCTTTGTCACAATGTGACATTGGACCATGGCTGACCATGGTTGATCATGATTAAAAACCCAAGGGATTTATATAAAACACTATATTACAACCTAAGAATATGGACCCTTAGCTTAATAAACCCAAGAGATTGAATTATAAGCACAAGGGACTAATAAATGCAAGGGATTAATACTAAAACCCAAAGGAATAATATTAAACCTAAGGGTTTAAAATTATAGACCCAAGGTATATAAACCCTAAGATAAATACTATAAACCCTAAAATAAACATGGTTGACAATTGTTGACCATGGTTGATTTTCATATTGACACAATATTTGTCATAATGTGACGTTGGACAATGATTGACCATCATTGATTATCATGTTGAGACAATATTTATCACAATGCGACATTGAACCATGGTTAATTTTCATATTTAGACAATATTTTTCATAATGCGACCTTCGACCATGCTTGACCATGGTTCTCATAATGTGACGTTCGACAAGAAGACAATATTCGTTACAATGTGACCATGATTAACCATGATTTATTTTCATATTGACACAATCTTTGTCACAATCTGATGTTGGACCATTGTTAGCCATGATTGACCATGGTTGACCATCATCGATGATGGTTGACTAGGGTTTATTTTGATATTGAGACAATATTTCTCACAATGTGACGTTGAACTATGGTTCACCATGTTTGACCATGGTTGATTCTCATATTGACCATGAAAAACCATGGTTAATCATAATTTCCATAATTGACCAAGGTTGACCATGATCGATTTTCATATTGAGACAATATTTGTCACAATGTGACGTTTGAATAAAGATTATAAACCCTAAAATAAAAATGGTTGGCCATCATTGACCATGGCTTATTTTCATATTGACACAATCTTTTTCACAAAGTGACATTGGACCATGGTTGACCATGTTTGATTTTTATATTGAGATAATACTTGTCATAATGCAACATTGGACCTTGCTTGACCATGCTTGATTTTCATATTGCGACAATATTTTTCACAATGCAATGTTGGACCATGATTAACCATGATAATATTATTTTATGTTATTAATATTAATAATTAATGTTAAAAATAATATTCATAAATATTAATAATATTAAAAGCAATATTAATATAATATTCAAATTAATGCTAATATTAAAATTAAAATTAATATTAATAAATAATATTAAAAGTTTAAATTAAAATGTTATAAATATTTAATGTTATTAATGTTAATATTAAAATTTATTAATTAATATTAGTACTATTTATAATAATAATGTCAATATTATTATTATTATTATTATTATTATTATTATTATTATTATTATTATTATTAATTGAATGTTATTAATATTAATAATTAACATTAAAATTAATATAAATATTATTAATATTTAAATTAATATTCACATTGATATTTACATTGATATTGATATTGATATTGATATTAATAATAATAATAATAATAATAGTTAATAATAATAATAATAAATAATATTGTAAATTAAAATATATTATTATTATTATTATTATTATTATTAAATGTGGTTAATATTATTTATAGTAATAATCTTAATTTGTGTCAGTGAACAAGCATGCGGTTGATCATTGTGGCTGGGGAAATTGCGGCAACTACATTGTTATGCATGGCTATATGCTTCTCCAAACACAGAAAGAGAGAAATCAACCTGCAAATTTCTGGAATCAGGTGTGGGATCCATTCAGGCTCCCTAAATTAAATTAAATTTTTCTCGGTCCTTATGCACCAAAAGATTCTAACAGGGGAAAATCTGGTTAAAAGAAGCATCGTTGTCCCTCAAAGGTGTGCGCTCTACAGGAATTCCATCAAAACATCAGATCCTCTCTTTATGGATTGCCCCTTTGCCAGAGAGGTGTGGAGTTTTACCCTTCATGGCCTCCAAGTCTCTATGCCAAATCACATTTTTGTGGTTGATCTATTCTCAACTTGGAATCAGCGCTACCCTCATGCTACCCCCAGCAATTCTCTTTTGCCTCGTGTCTAGCAATCCATCCCCAAATATGTCTGCTAGAAAATATGGCTTGATCGAAATGAGCATATCTTCGACAATTCTTACTTCCCTCCTACAATGGTTGCAGCCAAAGCACTTATCCTGGAAATTGTGATGTAGCAATCCCACAAACCTAATATCTTTCTTCTCCCTAAAGAAAATAAATGGATGGGAACTTTTGCTTATCAAGACAGAAAACAAAACTCAGTCATCCCCTTCACAATCTAGGATGGTGCATAAGAGACTCGGTGAAACATTCTAAGTGTGGTGGAGAAATTAGAGTAAGACAACGATCTTCTTCGATGGTGCATCCAAATTAAACCCCGGGGTAGCTGCTGCAGGTGCCGTGCTCTACTCCTCGAATGACACAAGAAGAGACAGTTTTTGTTGGGGCCTTGGACAATGAAAAAATAACCAGGCAGAAATCCTAGGCTTGCTAAAATCCTATCACATTGCTCGTGAGAGAGGAATCAAAGATTTTCAAGCCTTCGATGACTCAAAAATACTAATCAAGAAGCTTAATTCGGAAGATCAGTTCAACAATGCAGTCCTCAATAAGGCTCTCTGAACGTTAAAACTCGTGTTGCTCGAATTCTCCTCCTACCAATTCTTTCACATCCTTAGAGGGTCGAACAAGGAAGCTTGCACTATGGAAAACAAAGTATGTCTTCTCTCGCTAGGTGAACTCAACATAAATGACGAAATCCCCATCCAAACCTGCATTCTATGAAATCTTGTTTTACTTGTATCAGGAAGCTTGCTCGCTGTCGTGTAATGATGGTTGATTCGACCTCGGCCCAACCGGATTACTCCAATAAATATTACATAACCATTTCAGTTAAAAAATTAATCTTAATTTCATTAATTATATTAATATTATTAATATTATTTTTTATTTATTTTTTATTTTTTATTTTTGTAACTTAGAGGAACCTAGCAGTCTGTATGACACGTAACTAATAGAAAACTTTTGGGGAGGCACAATATGTCCTCCTCCCCATAGCCCGAGTCACAACAAGGAGATTTGAACCTCGGTCTTTCGAGTTACAGCACTTTTCTTGAATTAACGAATTGATTTGCCCCAGAATATTAATCTTATTAGTATTAATAGTTAACATTAAAAATTAATACTTTTAAATATTATTAATAATAAAATTAATATTAATATTAGTAATATTAATTTTAATAATATTAAAAGTAATATTCATATCAATAATATTAATATTAATATTAATATTAATATTAAAAATAAAAATAATATTGATATTAAATTTAAAATTAATGTGAAAATTTATTAATATTGTTGTTAATGTTATTTATCAATATTATTGTTAATATTATTTATCAATATTAATGTTAATATTATTTGTAGTAATAATGTTAATGTGATTAATAATATTAATATTATTATTAATCAAATGTTACTAATTTTAATAATTAACATTAAAATTAAAATTAAAATTAATAATATTAATATTCTAATTGATATTAATTAAAATTGATATTAATATTAATAATGAATATTTAAATTAATATTAATACTAAAATTAATATTAACCTTAGTATGAATATTAATATTAAAATAAAAATAACTTAAAAGCTAAAATTATATTGATGATGATGATGATGATGGTTACCATCTGTTAAGACCAATGGAGTTTATGAGACCTTAAGAGAGGAGAAAGAATCTAAGCTTAATTCTTCAAAATCTTGTTTCTATGGTCAAAGAGAATGGAAATAATTGCTCCAAGATCGCTATAAGTGGGTTGGCTTAATAGGTCATGAATATTGGAAGTGTGGCAGATGGTAGGGAATTGAGAGAGTATGTGAGCAAGAGTTTGGCAGTCTAAAAGGAAGTGATTTTCATCTTCCACCAGGTTAGAATCACAAATCTAATATATTTTATCATTCCAAGGGGTCTTGGGAATAGACCATCGCCCGGTCTCACTCCAAAGCTCATGGGAATTAGTTCTTATCTTAGCGATGTTCTTTTCTTCATATTATTGGATAACATGGAGAGATAATTTTGATTATCAAGGGTGGGGTTGATCACTTCCTTATAGGACTTAGCTTCCTTTTACCCTCCAGCTCTTGATCCTCCCACAGCTTGTCCTTAAACTTGGAGGTAATTGTATTTTTTATATTATCTTTGCTTCTCACCTTAGACTAGTTTTGACTATAGTTAGAGGCAATTTTAGGGAGCCTTTTTTATTCCATGTTGTCAAGCTTCTTCTTATACATTAGATATCTAAACATAGTCGTACTTTCAATGGGGGACAAACCACATTCGATCAAGAGGATAGGATAGGGAGTATTTCCTTTGATATTAAGGTTGTAGGTTATGAATTGCTTTTGAATCATCTCAATATTCCTCCATGACTCTCTATATATACTACAACCCCAAACTTCACATCCATATAAGACAACAGGGGTGACAAGGGTCTCAAAGAGGAACCTATTTTTACTCCAAATGTAAATATCAATAGACTTACAATTGTTTTCAAGCTCATAATAAGATTTCCAACCCCAAATATCCTTTTCTCAATGTTATAATTCCAGTTGAGATGATGAGGGAAGTCCTAAATACTTATAAGAAGAAACATGCTTTAAGCACTGGTTATTATACAAGAAAATAACACGGGTGATCTTTTTGGATTTAATCATCATGACTTTAGTCTTGTCGGTATCAACTTTCATACCCATCTTGGAGCAGTAGTCCTGAAGAATCTGGAGCTACTTATCAATGGCATCTTGGTTTTTTGCAAGAATAATGATATCATCAACATAGAGGAGAAGAGTAATGAGAACACCAGCAAGCTCGGTGCCCTTTCACCCTGCAGATTCTAGACACTCCTCTAGCTTATTAATGTTAAGTTTAATAACATAAAATCATTATTAAACTTAAAACTTATAAACATTATTATATCTTCAAAGGTAAAATTATTATCATAATTGGTTAATCATTTTTGAGAAATCAAAATGATATTAATATTGGTTAAACTACTATTATTGTTGGAATATGTAATTACTACTTGACTTCGGTTGTGACGTTCTATGTATAGAGTCTGTTGCTATGGTGTTAGTTAAATCTAGGTTCCTTTTTTGGCATGTGGTTGAGATATTCTCTCAACCAACTTATTGTGCATCCAAGATAGCTTACCTATCTTGAGACAATACCTCATGTATATATGTAACTCTATTTGAGTATTAGAATGAATGTGCATGTTCAGTTTTTAATTTGGTATCGGAGCCCATTTGGGCCTAGCGTTAGCCCATCCTGGGCCGAGGGAAATAAAAAAAAATTGTGTGTAGGTTTGTCCATATTTTGAGCGCTGGTTCGGGATTTCTATTGCACCCATCGTGGAGCTAATGTGTTTGAAAACAAAAGTAAGTAAGCTTGGGTCGGCAGAGGCTGTGGCGAAACAAAAACGTGCCAGCGCTGTGGAGAAACAAAAATTCCCTTTTCTTAGATGCATGTGCGATGGTAGGATCGTTCCAAGAGTCCGCTAATCTATAGAAGGCCACGAGTCCTGCTGTTTGGATCTGTTAACAAGGCAGAGTTGTAGGTTTTCGACTGGAGTTGTGTAGATTAGGTTGTGGTATGTTTTGATCAAGGGAATCAGTGTGGCGTGGCATTGTGTGCTACCTATGTTGGATAGACCCAATTCTCAGGAGAAATAAAGAGTGAAATGATCACAATAATTCTTGCTCGTGGAAGTGTAATGATCACACGAATCTGTGTTTTAAATGTGTTGTTTTTCATTTTCGCGAGAAGCGATAATTTGGTCATAACAGAGTTTTATCTAAGGAGGTGAGGATCAGTAGAGAATCATTTTTGTTGTGTGAAGTTATTGACGAGCTAGAGATTTGGCTACTCCGTTCGATGTTCATTGATGTCACAGATAATAGAGAAAGTCGTGAAAGTTGTGAAGGTTGAGGGCAAGATTTGGGTATCTATGTGGCCGTGAAATCGTAAGTGTCGAGTTTCAGCGCAAAAGGATCGGACTTCCAGCGTTGTGGAACATTTCTAATCCAGTGGAGCAGCATGGCCATAGTCTTATCGACTTGCGAGCTACATACTACAGTAATCTACGATCGGGAGGATCAGTTCCCCGTATCGGTCAATCAAAAAATCAATAGAGGTGGAGAGTCACGGATTGGCCTGCGTAAAGAAGGGGTCATGGGAGAGATTTCACATGGATAGTAAAGATCGTGCATTGGGTTAGAGGGTTGTGTGATCTGCAAGTCATCATTTGTGACAAAGTAAAATTATTTCCATGGCATAACAATTCAATATTTCAATGAGAATGGGAATACTTCAATGGGTGAGGTTGTGCAGAGATTTGGATGTGGAGGAAACCCAATCCTCACCCATATTGAAAACCAATTTCTAATATTCTTGAAGCATTGTAGTGAGCTTCCCGATCAAGGCTAGTGTGTGGTAGTGGTTCATTCCAGGAGATGAAATGAAGTGCCTGGAGTGTCTTTGATGTAGCAAGCCGATGTAAATTCAGTTGTTTTTTTTTAAGTACAGTTGTTTATACAGGATTGAGTAAATTACTTTTTAATGGTGAAAGTATTTTGGAATTAAAATCAATATACATATTGAGATTAGCCATCTCAAAATGAGGTTATTTTGTTAGAATTGGCTACTCTGACAAATGTCGGGTGAAACATGAAGTTCCAAGTATTAATTGACAAAGACAAAGATGTCCAAGATGTGAACAACGAAAAGAGGAGGTAAATAAGAAGCAACAATTAATGTGATGGACAAGAATTGAGGTTATGTGAGTTTTTGGAATAGACTCTTGATGGTCACATACATTTATCAGTAAGCATTTCTAGGATGTTTTTGTAGTGGTCATTATAAAGTATGTACCTGATAACTCCAAGAGTTGGATTTGTGTTGTAAGCCTTGTAAGGCATGTGTATCCCTGTAAAATTTTGTGGTAATCTCAAAAGCACTTTGTAATTACAGGTTCATGCTCAACCAGAAACCATTTTATCAGTGTTGGTTTGTGGTTAGACAGAAACCAAGTGTAATAGTGGAGTGGACTAGAAAACAGGTATGTGCCAGTGTTCGCCCACTGATGAAGAGATCCAGTGAAAGGTCGCTGATGAAGAAATTCAGTGCAAGGTCGTCGATGAAGAAATCTAGTGAAAGGTCATCGATGGAGAGATCCGCTGAAAGGTCACCAATGAAGGGATCCAGTATAAATTTTCCAAAGAGATCTAAGACAGATCTATTGCCAGTGAGAGTTTACCGATGAAGGAGGAGCACGGTTACGGGTCATCCGATAAAACCCATGTTGGAGAGGGATGTGTAGATACAGGTACATGTATTAAGTGATAATGGTTGACAGAATCATGTATGCGAAGGACATCCTACGAGACTAGCGGTTGCAGCGATTTGTACCCATGCATTCCAGTGGATGGTTGCTCCTTTATATGGACAAAAACATATCCTTTTTTGTTATATTTGACCACAACTAGATTTTGCGAAGTGATATCGAGACAATTAGTCATTAAAGGGGTGTATTGCAATATGTAATTACTACTTGTCTTCGGTTGGGACTTTATGTGTATAGTGTATGTTCCTATTCCATAGGTGTTAGTTAAATCTAGGTTCCTTGTTTGGTGTGTGGTTGAGATATTCTCTCAACCAACTTATTATGCATCCAAGAACCAGCCTCATGAAGAAAATATCCTCAGGGTCAAATATGTCTAAAAGTGTAGCCATATTGGAAAAGTTCAGCTTTGTCTTGCTTCCATATTTCTTTTCGACTCCACTCTGTCCTCTAGCGAGCTGCAACAACCCTATTACCATGCAGGCAAGAAACTTTTCCCTTTGGTAGCTCTTCAACTATAGAACCTTCTAGACTGTAGCTTTTATTCAACGCAACAAAATTTGAAGCAAATCACTGATCCACTGGCCAAATAGCACCTCATTGTATGGTTTGGCACTACCTCAGCACTTTCAACAATCCACCCTGGTTCCATCAAAATTCAATCCGCAGCTTCAACTGTTTCTTTCCTTGTCTACACGCAGGCCACTCCTCCCTCCTTAATATCTCAACAGCTAACGGAGATATTGAATTCATTTTTACGAGTCTGGATCTTCCAAAGCCATTTCTTTATGGAATAGATGTAATCCATGTAATTACTATACAATCTAGCAAGCTTGGAATCGACTTCCTTCAAACGCTACAAGATCAAGATCAAAGACACCGAAATTCAATATCTGAAATAAGAATATGTTGATCTTTCCCAGAATGGTAGTGTTGAGCAAAGAGCAAGATGGCAGTGCTTCAGTAGTTGAAACGACAGTTCTGGCCAAATTAAAGCTCCAGCTCTTTGTAGCACTCCGGCAGTTGAGAGCAGGATGGCAATGTGCCACAGTGTATCATAACGTATCGTGTTATGCCTGAGTAACTCCAATTGTCAACCATGGTGGAGTAACTCTCGCTCCAGCTCCATTAGAAAACTCAAGTTGAAATTCAGGCTTTGGAAATTAAAGTAAGAGCACTCTTTCAAAAAACTGAAGTTCGAACTCAGACTTTGGAGATGAAAGTTAGAACAAGGATCCAAGTACCAAGAGAGAATTCTCAACCCGATTTGTAGAGATCTAACACTTTTACGTTGCACCAACAGCCTTACGCAGCAAGCTCAATACATTGTGGACGTTGCTTTATAAAAAAACAGCTTCTTGTTAAGCGTTGAGACTATCGGCAACCTCCTTAATTTGAAAGTGGGTGGATGATTCACATTTACATCTCAAAATGATCACTGCTCGATCAAGAAACTGCTAATGAGGTTACCGGCGCTGAGCTTGACCCATGTAGGTTCCTTCTGCCATGCAGATAGGTCAGAAGATCCGACCCATGAGGTGAGAAGATCCAATGTGATCTGACTCCTCACCCCGATCGTGGAGCAGCAATGCAAGTGTTAGCACCCCGATCGTGCAATGGAACCACGTTCGACCGTATGGAAATTTTTTTAAAGAGACAAGTTGTTGCACTGCGAACTCATTGGTGTCAAACCATCGCAGCTGTCATGCAATGAACACAGAACGGGCCTTTCCCTGCAGATCAATCCAACTAATACAATAGTGCGATCTTAGTTTGATCAACACACTTGCAGTCACTTCTTTGCTCAGCTCAATCACTAGCGCCTCAACGATGTCTCGGCGCTCTCTCATTTCAAAAGACGGCTAGCCAAAAAAATCTTCATCACAGCTTCAGTGTGACTGCACTTCATCTTGTGCAATTCACCACTCGACAGCCATATGGCGGGTCCGCGAACCTCGTCGTCTGGCACCAATGAATGCAAAATTCAGAGCGGAATCTTCAACTCTCATTCATGCAACAACAACCAACCTCCACGTATCTTCACGTCCTCAGATCGTAGACACAGCACAGATCCACTTAGCTTCGACCTGAAGCTCTGATACCATGTTAAAAACTGAATATATTAACTATTTATTAAATGGCTATCTAGGTGAGAACCTAGAGAGTGTACAAACACTCATACAAGCACACCTATTGAGTCAGATTAACCTCAATTATATAAGCTTTCACACTATCAAGATGGTTTCAACCACTCCCAAGATATTAGGATTTGAGATGTAATCTTAGCATCTCAATCCTATCATCATCATAACAAACCTTTAAATCTAGCTTTCGCCATTACTTCCAACAATTATCAGTTTTGTCTTTTACATCCAAAGAAATCAAAACCATATTAATATTGGTAAAATATAAAAGAATTATTATATTTTTTTTGTTGGGTAAACCATTTTAAAATTGGTTTTAATGCCATGTTAATATATTGGCAGTTTTATCAAATTACAATAATTTAGGGTTAATAAATCCAACTGTATTTTTGAAACACACACATTTACAAGTATAATGATTATTAATAAACCATTTTAATGCAGTTATGTTTCAATATTACAGGTTTTAATATTTTTATTTTTAATTAAATTTCTCTAATTTTCATATGTGGTGATAAATTACTGGTACAAATCGCGCTTTAAAAAAAAATAATTTAAATATGATTTCAGTGTGATGAAAAATTAATAGTGTGAATTCCATCCATTAATGTAATATAGTGGTAACCCGACATCTTTATTTTTAAATTTAAACCATCCGATCAAGAAAAACCTTAATTAAAGAAATCATTGAAGTAATCAATTCCAACAACACTTATCGACATAAATATATAAGCATCCTCAGGTGTTTTTCACTTCGTTATCTGCATGATGTAAACGTGGTATAAGGTCAAAAATCGTAGACCGCTTCCATGTAATATACATGATACGCTGATGGGCATAAATATATAAGCAACCTCGGTGTTTTTTTTATTTCGTTATTTGCATGATGTAAACGTGGATTAAGGTCAAAATCGTAGACCGCTTCCATGTAATATACATGATATATTTGAACGGGAAAAACAAGTATTGTTTTAATCACTACTAAGCTTTAATAGATCTAAGTTATTAAATAAAAAATATAAATTTGAAAAAAATATAGCTTAATATCTATATATATATATAAACCTAAGCTTTAATCGATCTACGTTATTAAATAAAAAATATAAATTTGAAAAAAATATAGGTTAATATCTATATATATATATAATTTGAAAATGCTAATTTAAAATATCATGTAATTTCAGATTATTTTTTGTAAATTTGACAATTAAATTATAAGTTATTTTTTTATAAATATGACAATTGAATTACAAGTTTGAATTATGTAATTTATACTTTTTAAATATTTTAAATACACTTATACAATAAATCATTATTTTTAAAAAACTCACATTTTTATTTACAATTATTTTATCAATATTTACAAATCTTTCAAATACAATTTACCGAACATACTTGCAATCCTAATGGGTAGTCGAAGTATGTGACAATTTCCATCTAAAATATAGATTTGTCAACATGTTTTTTGGAAAATCTTGTTGAAACTAGTCGGAGTATGTGAAATATAGAATTTTCAGCATTTTTTTGTGAAAATCTTGTTGAAATTGTCAAACAGTGCCTTGGCAGTTTTTAGAAGTGTTTAATCTATAAAATACTTCTAAATCAAAGTTTACAAAAAAATCGTGTTGAAACTATTAAACAGCACCCTAACAGTTTTTAGAGATGTTGAATTCCTAAAATAATTTTAAATTAAAATTTTGTAAAATATAAAATTCAATCATTTTATATATTTTTAATTAAAAAATATTATTTTATTTATAAATTATTATTTTATATTTTAAATTTGTTACATTTAAAATAAAATATACTAAATGTATTGAAAGTTTTAACTGATGTCAACTTTAATTCATATTTTCATATTTTTACCAAGTTTTCTATGTATCTTTCATGATAAATAATAGCATGTCTTTACGCTTCCTACGTATCTTTGACCTATGATTGACACCCAAAGTTGGATTATTGAAAACAAAAGAAAGCGGAAAACTTTGAAAGAAATCATTGGTTGTATAATAAAATAAAATACAATTTTTTGTTTTAGCATATCAACAAATGATGAGTGAAGCAAAATATTTTAAAAGAAATAAAATTTCAATATAAAAATGTGCAATAAATTATCATGTATAAATTGAATATTATTTATGATACGTAAAAGCGCAATATAAAAATATCAATATACTTAAATAAAGATAGTGTTCAAAATCAATATACTCTTTCTGCATTAACTCCAACGTGACATGTCATGGATTGTGCTTATGATGCCGGTTAGTCTTCCTAATTTTTTTGTGTCACTTGCACTGGAAGATATATATTACAAATGTGTCAAAATTTTTTTGATAAAGCTATATATATTAAAAGTGTGCTGGTATATAATAAGATTTCAATTAGTTCATATCGCAACATGAAGTGAGCAATTATAAATGTGTTCTTGCACAACGAATAATCTCCCTAAGAAGCCCATCCAGATTTCTTCTATAAGATAAGCAGATCACGTATGCATGCTTTATTACATGTCCTTCCAAACTTGGTGTTTCCAAATTAAACAATAACTTGACATAATTTTGACATTCACATATCATCTTTAATTTTTTCAATCTTTAGCCTTGTGGATGTGAGAACACTTTTGAAGGTCTATAACAATGTAGATTTGATCGCCTACACTCCCATACGCATCTTGATTCCGTTGCTATGTCCATAAGGCGTGTGTTGAATTGTGTACTTACGAAGCAAATATCCTGAGACATTTGGAGTCCATGATAAGTTTTTCCAATTATCAAGAAAAAGGGAAGAGTGTAGAATTTAGGTTTGGTGCCTATCTTACTATATATATAAGGTTGGTTGGAACGGAGATTTTGATATGGGACGTTAGGTCTCACTTCAAGTATGCCATGACCAAAGCTGGATTCTCTATACGCACTCTATTCTGGCTGTGTGTCCTAGCACAACTTGCCCTTAGCTGAACTGTTGGAAATTCTAAGAATTTCTGAACAAATTAGAGAGAATAATACTCTCCTCTATCACAGAGAATAAATTAAAAAAATTTCTCACAAGAGACAAAGTTTTGCACTTGAAAAACTATTTCATTAGCTCAAAAAAAAAAAACTATTATAAACTCTTCCTCTAACAGAGGGATTATAAAATATTAACTGCTGCAAACGCAGTGCGAATAACAAACTTCACTATCTCACTCAAAATCACACTGCTGTGTATTTCTTACAATGCTCTGTCTCTCTTCAAAATTACACTGTCTATTCTATTTTCATACACTGCTGTGTATTACAATTTTCGCACTGCTGTGCATACAAACAATAACATTGCATTAGCCTCTCGGGCTTTTTTGTTTTTATATGTCGCGCATGTAACATAAAGACATTACAAAGTATATAAAAGAAATCTATTTTAAAAACCTATTGGGGGGCCCACATTATAATGCGCATATGTTTATATTAAAACATAACAAACAAAGGTTAAAACCTTTTGTTCTCGCGATAACACAAAATAACAAACAAAACATAAAACTATGTCGTACTCCGCCAGATTTTAAAACCGCGATTAAACCAAATTACAATGAACCTTTTCATGTAACAAAACTGCGGTTGCTGACGTCACGAATTGCGCGCACGATGGATTATCAAATCCATCACATAAAATCATATCGCGTCCGCCAGAGCTCTTTGGGTATGGGCCTCCAATGTAATGTGAAATCCATTTATCAACTCTGCCCTATAACTCTATCGGGTCCGGAAAATCAACAATATGAACAGGCCAAACAAAAACTTCTGATTCCGATTGAGAACGGACGTGCGATGAGCAAATTAAAATGAGTTCATAAAATCCATCAGGTCTAGACTTCATCGGCAATATAACAAATGGCTGTGGTGACTTATGTGACTTCTGATTGCGATGATCGCATCGGAACATCGCCACATCAACAAGACACTTGAACTTGTGGGGACCACTTGGTTTCAAAACAAAAGGTCTCCCACACATTCAAACAAAATATCTTTGTTTTATATAAAAGGTACTCTATTTTACCAAATACAGAGACTGTCCCCGAACAACAAAAAACTCTGTTTTTCAAACTCGAACTTGACTGCTCAATGGATTTGGCAAGCAGCCAAAGTACACAAACCTTGGAGATAAAAATGGAAAGCGGCTCTGCATATGGACAGTTGAAAGTAACATTTCAACACTCCCCCTTACTTTCAACTGCTAGGTTATCAGTCATACCCAGGAATTTTTTCAAAAACTCAAAACTCTTCTGCCCCAATGGCTTGGTCAGAATTTCTGCAAACTGCTCCTGAGTTCTGCAGTGTTCTAAAACAATTTCGCCATTGTTCACTAGCTCCCTGATGTAGTAAAACTTTGTGTCAATGTGTTTCGTTCTCTTATGAAACACAAAATTCTTGGATAATGCAATAGCTGAGCTATTGTCACAAAAAATCACAGTTCCTTTTGCTTGCTCTTGGCATAAACTTCTTAGCATCCTTCTCATCCAAATTGCTTGACACGCTGCTACTGTAGCTGCCACATATTCTGCCTTTGTTGTAGATAACGCTACAATTGGTTGTTTTTTAGAAGCCCATGAAATGGCTCTTGAACCCATGTGAAAAACATAACCAGATGTGTTTTTCTGGTCATCTACACTTCCAACCCAATCACTATCAGTATATCCAACTAAATCTGAACATTCTGAAGCAGTATATAAAATGCCATACCTTTTGGTTCTTTTAACATACCTCAGAATCCTTTTTGTTGCCTGCCAATGTGCTTCCTTTGGCCTCTCCATGAATCTAGAAATCAAACTAATAGCATGCATTATATCGAACCTAGTTGCAGTCAAATACATGAGGCTGCCAACTATGCTCTTGTACAAACTAGGATCAAAATCCTTGCTGCTGTTCTCTTTGCTGAGTTTTAATCCCATCACTGTGGGAGTGATTTCTGCTTTGCTCTCCTGCATATTAAATCTTTCCAACACTTCATTAACATATTTTTCTTGTGAGATAAAAATCCCATTTTCATTTTGTTATACTTCTATTCCTAAGAAGTATCGCAACAAACCCATATCAGTCATTTCAAATTCTTTATTCATAATTGTTTTAACATTTTCAATAAGGTAATCATCATTACTTGTGAAAATAACATCATCAACATATAACACAACAATTAGAATTTTACCATCTTTTTCTTTGATGTAGAGGGTGGGTTCTCCCTCACATTTTTCAAATCCATTTTCCCAGTAGATAGGAATCTATCCTACTGTACCACGTTCTTGGTGCTTGCTTTAGCCCATAAAGAGTTTTCTTCAAGTTGCACACTTTGTACTCTTGGCCTTTATTTTCATAGCCTAGAAGTTGTTCAATGTAAACCTCTTCCATTAACACTCTATTTAGGAATGCTGACTTCACGTCCATTTGGTAAACTTTCCACTTGTTTTGTGTTGCTATGGACAACACTGCTCTCACGGTTTCCATTCTAGCAAGCAGTGCAAAATTTTCCTCATAGTCTCTCCCATGCTGCTGCTTATACCCTTTGACAACATGTCTAGCCTTGTGTCTTTCTATTTTGCCTTCAGCATTACTCTTGGTCTTATAGACCCATTTAACTCCAATAACTTCTTTTCCTTTTGTGAGTTCAAATAAATCCCATGTTTTGTTTCTTTCTATGGCATTAATCTCCTCATCCATAGCTTCTATCCATTTCCTATCTTTAATAACTTCCTCAAAATGAATAGGATCATCAACATGACAATATAAAGAAAACAAAGAGTTCATACCTTCATTTGCTGCCTCTTGCTCATAAATCTCATTTAAATTTTTGAACTTCTTTCCTCTTTCATTTGGTGTATGAGTGCATGAGGTAGCACTTGAATTTCCTCCTTGTGGTGTGCTTGGAGAAGAACTTTCATTTCTCCTCAAGGGTGTGCTTTGCTGCCCTTGTGTTTGTGCTGATGTTGGGGGATGCATTTCAGCCAAATCATCATCATTTTCTTCATGAGACAAACAGTTTTTAATATTTATTGTTTTCTCTATGCTTCCATCACAAGCTTCCTCTTCAATGAACTGAACATTTCTGCTCACAATAAAATTCTTGGTGGATGGGTTGTACAACCTGTAAGCTTTGGATTCCTCACTATATCCAATGAAAATACATTTCTCCCCCTTGTTGTCCAACTTCTTCCTTAGCTAATCTGGAATGTGTGCATAAGCCACACATCTAAAAACTTTCATGTGGGTGACTCCTTGCTTTGTGCCACTCCATGGTTCTTTTAGAAATTTTTTCATGACTGCTTTTGTAGGGCATCTATTCAAGATATACGCTGCACAATGTATAGCTTCAACCCAATAATCATTAGGCAAATGCTTTGCCTTTAGCATACTCCTTACCATATCCATTATTGTTCTGTTCTTCCTTTCGGCAACTTCATTTTTGTTGCGGAGTGTACCTAGTTGTAAACTGCTTATGAATTCCATTTTCTCTACAAAAACATAGAAATTATTTAGATATATACTCACCTCCTCTATCAGTTCTAAGAAATTTAATGTGCAACCCACTTTGGTTCTCTACAAGTGCTTTGAAATTGCATAATTTTTCAAACACTTCACTTTTGTTTTTCAAAAAATAAACCCAAATTTTTCTAGTAAAATCATCTATGAATGTTAACATATAGTGGCTACTAGCAACTGATGGAGTTTGCATCGGTCCACATAAATCTGAGTGGACAATCTCTAAGGGTGCTTTTTCCCTTATGCTTTTCCCAGATGGAAAACTTTCTCTGTGTTGTTTCTCCAAGATACAACCTTCACAAAGGCTGTTCGGTTTCTCAATCAATGGTAAACCTCTTAACATTCCTTTTTTGTTCAACAAGTTAAGACCTCCAAAGTTGAGATGTCCAAATCTCAAGTGCCACAACCAATTGTCATATTTTGGTTCGCTTTGGAAATTCTCTTGTGTCACTGCTGTCATTTCTTCTCCATTCTTCAAATCTGCTCTCATCCTGAGAGGGAACATCTTGATCCTTGTCATATTCACTTCAGAAATACATTGTTTGTTGGGTGGTTTATCCATGATGATGCATACATCATCTTCAAAAAATACATTGTACCCCTTTTGAATAAGTTTTCCAATACTTAAGAGGTTACATTTCATTCCAGGAACATAATAAACATCTGCTATGGATTTCTTTTCTCCTTTCCTTGTTAAGACATTTACTTCTCCTTTTCCCATAACAGAAACTTTACTATCTATTCCTAATGTGACTTATGACTTCACACTCTCATCTAACATAGAAAACATGTCTATGTTTCCTGTCATATGGTTACTGCAACTGGAGTCTATAAACCATAAATCTTCACTCTTTTCCTCAGCCATATTACAAGCTAAAAACAATTTATCTTGGCTGATATTTTCTCTAGTGAAATTTGCACTAGTTCTATTACTCATATCATGCTGCTTCTTCCTACATTCATTTGCATAATGCCCATATTTTTTACAGTAGTGACATTGGACATTGGATTTATCATACCTTTGTCCTTGAGCATGATGCTGACCACTTTGTTGGCTACTTCCTTAGCCTTGGTGCTGATTTGGATTGCTACCCCTTTCTTGAGCATTTGCTGGACTATTTCTTCCACCTCTAATTTGGCTTCTACCTCTTCCTCTCTTGTTTCCTCTACCTTGCCCTCTTCCTCTTCCAAAGGAAATCTAGGTCTTAAAGACATGTTCTAGAGATGAGTTTTCATTTCTACCTAATCTCTGCTCATGTGCCATCAGTGATGCATGTAGCTCATCAACTGAAAATTTTGTGAGATCCTTGGTCTCTTCTATGGTGGTGAAAATCACATCAAACCTTGATGCTAGGCTCCTCAATAGTTTCTCCACAATCCTTCTCTCTTCAAGAGTCTCTCCATGAGACCTTATCTGTGTGACTATTCCAATCACATGTGTGAAGAATGAGTCAATGTTATCTGACTCCTTCATGCAGAGAGTCTCAAAATCTCTCCTCAACAACTGTAGTTTTTCTGTATTCACTTTCTCCATGCCTTGATAGGCTGTCTTGAGAGTTTTCCATGCTTCTTTGGATCTCTTGGCTGCTGATATCCTTGGAAACACACTCTCATGCACTACTTGATAAAAAAAGTAGAGGGCTCTAGAATCCTTCTTCTTATTGCTCTTCAACAATTCCTTCTCTGCATGAGTTAAATCATCAAACTCATTTTCATATGTTGGCTCTTCAAAGCCATCCTCAACAAGTTCCCATAAGTCTTGGGAAGCCAACAAGGCTCTCATGGTTATTGCCCAGTAGTCATAGTTTTTCCCATTAAATTGTGGGAGCTGAGTATTACCTATACCCAATCTAGTGCTGGCTCCAGCCATTCTTGCACTCTAACTATGCTTCAAAACACTTGACTGTGTATTTAAAATAAACTGACTATTCTGCAAATAGTAACACAAATAAAACTTTCTTTGAGAAATACCTTGGATTCTTTTGACTGAGTCTTCACTCTGCTGGAGAAGCTACTGCAACAAGAAATCCTTCCTTCAGCTCCTTTGACACCTTCAAAGAGCCTGGACTAGATTTGATACCATGTTGGAATTTCTGAGAATTCCTGAACAAAATAGAGAGAATAATACTCTCCTCTATCACAGAGAATCAATAAATAAATGTTCTCACAGGAGATAGAGTTTTGCACTTGAAAAACTATTTCATTAACTAAAAAAAAAAACTATTACAAACTCTTCCTCTAATAGAGGGATTACAAAATATTTTTAGCTACAAATGCAGTGCAAATAACAAACTTCACTATCTCACTCAAAATCACACTGCTGTGTATTTCTTACAATGCTTTGTCTCTCTTCAAAATTACATTGTCTGTTCTATTTTCATACACTGTTGTGTATTACAATTTCTGCACTATTGTGCATACAAACAATAACATTGCATTAGCCTCTCAGGCTTTTTTGTTTTTATATGTCCCGTATATAACATAAATACATTACAAACTATATAAAAGAAATCTATTTTAAAAACCTATTGGGGGCCCACATTACAATGCGCATATGTTTATATTAAAACATAACAAACAAAGGTTAAAACCTTTTATTCGCACGATAACACAAAATAACAAAAAAACATAAAACTATGTCATACTCCATCGGACTTGAAAACCTCGATTAAACCAAATTACAATGAACCTTTTCGTGTAACAAAACTAGGGTTGCTAGCGTCACGAATTGTGTGCGCGATGGATTATCAAATCCATCACATAAAATCATATCACGTCCTCCATAGTTCTTTGGGTACGGACCTCCAATGTAATGCGAAATCCCTTTATCAACTTCGCCCTATAAATCTATCGGGTCCAGAACATCAACAATACGAACAGGCCAAACAAAAACTTATGATTCCGATTTAGAACAGACGCGTGATGAACAAATTAAAACGATTTCATAAAATGCATCGAGTCCGGACTTCATCGGCGATATAACAAATCACTGTGGTGACTTATGTGACTTCTGATTGCGATGATCGCATCAGAACATCGCCACATCAACAAGAAACTTGAACTGGTGGGGACCATTGGGTTTCAAAACAAAAGGTATCCCGCGCGTTCAAACAAAATATCTCTATTTTATATAAAAGGTACTATGTTTTACGAAATACAAATATTGTCCCCGAACAACAAAAAACTCTGTTTTTCAAACTCGAACTTGATTGCTCAATGAATTTCGCAAGCGGCCAGAGTATACAGACCCTGGAGATAAAAATGGAAAGCGGCTCTGCATAGGGATAGTTGAAAGTAACATTTCAACATGGACCCAAGGTGTATTTGAAAGGACACACACCTCCATATGCTGGATGTATTTTTGTGATATTAGGGCAGTATCCAGCCTCATCGGCATGATGAGTGGCAAGCCTCTCAATTTTTCCTCTCTCAATGTTTCCTCCATCCCCAACATTTATATAGACAGGGCCACATTGATCTAACCCATACTTGTAAACTCGGTTCATTCTCTTGTATTCATGAACGTATATTATTAAACACAAGTCACGAACTTCAACTTAAAGAAAATATAAAAGAGATTATGGTGTTAGGGACAAAGAATAATATCCATGTTACATGTCCTATGAAAGCAAGGTCCACACCATACTCGTAAAGAAGGTCTTCCATCTGTTGTCTCATTCATTCGAACTCCTGATAATGGTTGTTGTAACTATTTTACCAAGGGTTGTGCCATGGAGTAACACTTCGATCCACTTGCTTCAGATCTCCCTTCAACACTTATATTGTTCGCCTGTTAATGTAGAAAGCCAATGTTGATAATCGACGAATGACAATATACATCATAAATATAGTTTATCACACTATAGAGTGAGAGAGAGATAGGTCATTGGTTCTATTATAGTAAGCATATGATGCTAAAATCACAAAGTGCACTCATTCAACATTGAACGAGTAATAGAGATTATTGTAAGACCTGGATTCCTTAGATGGAACTACAAATCTGGCATTATAAGACACAAATTGAACGCCTCCACCTTGAGTTTCTATGTCATGATTTCCCACCATTACCATCATAGGCATGCGTGATACCAGTGGCTCCATGAACCTTGAACAAATTAAAATCCACTATGACTAACAGAGCATATTTTTTTATAAAATAAAAATGAACGAATTAAAAGTCACCCACCTCCACCATGCATCCCAGCGAAGCTAATACGTTTGATAGAATGGACCATTAGGGAATGCGCACTTAAATCGGGCCGTAGATTTATCACTAGTGGTAATATAATTAGTTGCGTATGACATGTCCCCAACCATGAGAACCATGGAGGGGTCATTCTGCACAAGGTGATCAAATGTTGTGGAGGAATTGTAAGTGAGACCTAGATCTCCAACAACTGCTATTCGAGGAAGATAATTATTTGGGTCCGAAGAAGGCAGAGTGACAAATTCATGCTCCTCGCTTAGTGTAGATAAGGAGTTGTCTCCAGATATATAATAGTATCTGGTATTTGGACGGAGATCTGTTCAATAATAAATGGTCAATTCGAATAATAATGAATTTCATCCAATGACTACAACCCATTCCAACAATGTCAGATTGAGAAAAATAAAAAACCAATTTCATTTTCAGCCAGAACTACATTTTAAAACTATTGGTGCATGAGAAATGCTAACTCTATAGATGTATGTAACAATGTTTCCCACCTTTGAGGAGAACATGGTGGATAATTCCGGAAGTGTATTTTAAAAGGCCCTTGTCTATATATGTTTGGCTATGATCACGTCTGGAACTTATCCACTGATATCAGCAATCATGTAACAAGCATTTCTTTGATATCGAAACTAAAGAGGAGGACATTACCCTAGGAGTAGTATGATATCCTCTTTAATTTATTTTTATTTAAAGTAATTTTAGAAATTCAGACAAATTGCTATGATGGAAAATTAATTATATATATATATATAAAATAGAAATAATTATAATTTTATTTCAATAATAATTATTAAAAATCTATTATTATTCTTATTTTTATTTAAAATATAGTTATAAATTTAGAGAAATAGTTATAATTCTAAAATGAAGTAGTTTTTAAGTGTGATTTTTTGGAGTTTTTAGTGAATTTTTGGTTGGGTGAAAAAAAAAATGTAGCAAAATCTTGATTTGTATGATTTAAACTTATCTTTTTACTACATATATGGATTTACCACCCTCAAAAACTCACCAAGCACTCTGATTGTGAAGAACTCACCAATCAAACTTGTGATTTCAATAAATGTCTACAAAATTCTAAATAAACTAGATAAAAATATAAACCCTAAAATTTTCTAAATAATCACACTTCAAAACTACTAAATTATAAAATTCTGAAAAATTAAAATGTATATAATAAAATTATAAAAATAATAATTTTTAACATGTAAATTAGTTAAAAAAAAATGTATGCTTTCCCAAAAACAAAATAGGGTGTAATATTTTATTATTATTAATTTTTATAATTATAAATATTGATTTATGATGATAATTTTTTTCATAATATTGAAATGTAATAACATAATTTTTCTTATTTATATATTAATATTTTGTATTTTTTATTAAATATATTATTTTAATTAAATTTGTTTATTTTATTTTTTACAGTATTTATTTTTTTGTAAATGTGTAATTTAATTGATATTTATGTATAAAGTATAGATTTATTAATTTATTTAGAAGTTTTCCGTATTATATATATTTTTAAAATAGTATAATTTAATTAATATATTTATATAAAATGTATTTTAGTGTTATTAATTTAAATTTTATGAAAATGATAGGAGAAAGAAATTACATTTAAGAATAAAATGTCTCAAAAACCATCTATATTTGACTAAACTTAGTACAATCTAAAACCATTCATATTTGATTAAACTTAGTACAATCTCATTGATAATATTTCATTATTAAACAAATTATTTTCCACCTAACATTAAAAATAACCTCAACCTAAACTCCATCTGATTATAATAATAATAATTAACTTAAAATTAAATTCTAAAATGGTTTAAAATTTTTCATTACCTAGCACTATCATTTTCTTCTCCTTCATACCATTATTCACTAAATTCTCTATAACAGCCTCATTAAGATTAACTAGTATGTACTAGTTAAAAAACAATTATTATTTTACTTCTGGTAAAAAATACTTGAGATCTTATTTTGGATAAAAACAAAAAAATCAATTACTTTAATGAAATTATTAAAATAGGAGGATTAGCAAATGAAAAGAAAATCTTTAAAGCTGTCAGTAAAAGTTTTCTAAGAATAGGAGGTGGTTCGGGACAGTTGGAGATACAGTTACCCACCCCTTCGGGATAAAAAGTGAATCCTAGAAAGGGGTGGGGGTTCTGTGAACTTGGGAAAGAAGGGAGAAGCATTTTCTTGAGCTCGTGAAGGTCCAGTGGAAATTAGCTTACTGAATCCCTTGTGTGACCAGATATCCTGTTTGTGACTGGATTGGCCATCTAGAGGTCACAGCAGAGGAATCTCCACTGTTAACCCGTGGCACCGTCCAGATTTTGGAGCTAGGGGGCAAGTGGAGGATGTAATAGCCTCCCTTGATGGTTGTGAGGACAACAGCTGGAAAAAGATTTCTTAAGACTCAGATAAGTATTCACTAAGTATGTTTGTTAACCACACAAATATTTCTGAATGTTATTGTTTAACCAAATAAATGTTTCTGAGTGTTACTTGCTAACCAGATATATGTTTCTAAGTGTTACTTTTAACCAGATATACGTTTCTGAGTGTTACTGCTAACCAGATAAACGTACTGCATGTTATTGTTTAACCAGATAAATGCTTCTAACTATACTACTTAACCAGATAATGATTCTGAGTGTACTGTTAAATTAGATAAATGTACCTGGTTATTACTGTTAAATCGGAAAATTATTCTGGACAGTTTCTGTTAAAAATCTAAACGAGTTTACTGAGTATTTATTTTAATATTTCCCTATTACTGAGTTTCTATAATACTAGTAAATCAGACTTTTTGTTGTGATGTTCTACAAGTACACCTTTTGGGGTTGTGTAAGTGTGCAAGTAACGAAATCTGCAGTAGGGAAGCTTCTGCCCACCTCTTGAATAAGAAGAAATAAAGACAAGCACTAAAGAAACTGAAAATAAAACGACATTTCAACTTATAATGGCGGTGTATTGGTAGCCTGCAAGAAGCGGGAAAATATGATGGAAATTTAGTAGCCAGTCTACTTGAAACACCGAACATTGGAGGAAACTATATGCTACTATAGCATTTTAAGAAAAACAAAGCATAACTAAGCAATTTTCCACAGTGGGAGGATTTGTATCCTCATAACCGGAACTTTGCTGAGATATTGCAACACTGTATTCACCTACACTCATAAAGAAAATAAAACGAACGAAGAAAATCCCTTGAACCAGTGTGGAAGTTACAGGAAAGAACCGAAACAGAAATATAGAATATGAACAGAGCATATCGAGCAATTATCTAATGAAACCTAAAATGCATTAAAGGGAAACCATGAACAAGTTTACATGCAGAGTGGTTCAGTTCCAGAATTCTTCACATCATGACTAGAAACCTAAAATGGTAAACACAGTCACAACAAACAAGTAGCCAAACGTATAGGACGCCTATGCACTATATCTGTTCTCAATATTGTTCACGGGCCGAACTTACTTATCGAACCCATACTTAAAACATGCAGAAAGCATTCAGTTCAGAATTATTTACATGATACAACCCCAGGTAAAAACCCCAATTGGGACTAACATGTAAATGTTTACATTATTGCCACCTAGATAAGAGTACGCAGTAAGCCGTAAGAACCCTAGCTCGAGCGGCACAAGTTCTTAGCAAAAGACGACTTGCAGCCGGAATTTGAAAACCCTGTAACCCTCGACAGAGTAATTTGGAGAGGGTAGGTACCCTTGAAAGGGTTAAATACTTGTTCAGAAGAACGTTCAGTTAGTCGTGACATCGCTTGGGTAAATCATTCGAGGAAATCCAACGTTGTAGGATAAGATCCTTCATACCTGCCTCAAAATAAACAATCATGACACAAAGGGATAAGTCCATTGTAGAAGTTAATGAGAACTTCGCATTAAAAAAAAATAACTTCGCTTGATTTCCACAGGGGATCTTACCTGGTAAGGGGTCGAATCCGACGCAGTCGCCTACTAGAACAGTGGGGAAACAAAGTTAGAATCTTGTTGTTCAAGCAACACAACAGGAACAAGGGTTTTATCGTGTTTAACCCCTAACAACCAAGAAAGTCTGTGGAAGAATAATATAATTACAAATTCCTTGAAGGAGTTGGATGCCGAAGTGTAAACTTGCTTTGAAGTCGGCTAATGCTACAACATGGGTAGCAAACCTGAGAGTGTACCTTGTATGAGCAAATCATTAGGGTCAATTGATAAACGAAGAACTTGCAAAGCAAAAAAATGTGAAACTAAACCACAGCGCCAAGGATAGCAATTACCTGGAGGCCTAGACCTGTTATAGGTGTGAGGGCGGAGTCTACTACGCATGGGCACCAAAACATGAAAGAACGTCGAGGGAGCCGAGCAGTAATCAAAGGAGCCAAACATCGTTCAACACTCTGACCGCAGACCAAAAGTGTCGGAGGGTTTGAGAATCCGAGGGTTAAGCATAGCTATACCTGGCGGGAAAGTCCAAGACTGCCGGGAGTAAACAACACTCCCATCCGGACAGTTGGATCGGATGGGCTGCCAAGTGGCACCTTGCATATCCCAAGAGATCCGAATTCAAGGTCAAAATTAAATTGTGCGCGCCGAGCCAGATGTGACCCCAAGCTCGCCCCATGAGTTAACGATAAGGAAATCTTCCAAGAACGTTCAAACCATACATGTATTACAACGAGACTTTAATCTATTCGAAAACTGTGCTGGATATGTGTGTGCGCGTAGAGTACATTAAGAGCATATAAATCAAGTTGGCGGAATTAAAATTATATATATATAACCTATGAAACCTTTGAAATCTGTAATGTACATAAATTAACGCAAAACTAGATTAATGCCTTGTAATTTTTTTTAGTGGTGAAATATGTGACATTCTCATAAAAATCCTTACGGATCTCCTCGTCTGCCACTGCCCTGCAATTGCGGATACTTTATTCAATTTCTTTTTGACAATTTTAAGACGGATTCCCCTTCGTCAAATGATATATATATATATATATATATATATATATATATCACGTGCATATTTATCGAGCTAGGGTTTCTTTGAGATCTGATATCTTCCTAATCTCTCCGTTTTGACGAATGCACCGACTCGGATTTCATGATGTGGTGGATCCTCATCAACAACATATGAGCAGATTAGGTGTCTTTCATTTCTTTATTTGCATGCTCTAAACGTTCTACACCTCTTCCATGTGTTATACGTGAGATGTTTGAACTCGGGTCAATATGTGTTATTACCCCCCTCACCATATGAAATGATCACCCATTGTAAAATAAATATATTTAATATTTCATAGGTTTTTATTGAACTATATTATTAAATCTAAAATACAAATTTTAAAATAAACCAGGAACCTTAAAAGCTACTCAATTAACTATTTCGAGTTCCACATATTTTATATTCGGAATGTAATGTACGTCTGGGATAACTTCCAAAAAGATTCTGGTATCCATTCATCAAAGATTTGGAAAAAAATTAAATACAATTCAGCGTACATGCTCGTAAACGCAATGTAAATTTGATCGGTAATTATTAGTATTTTTTTATTTAATGGTTAGATGTTGATTATTTTACAATGTGTATTATTGGTATGGTTTACTTAAATCTTAAAATCATTAAATACAAAATAAATTTTATTTTATTAACCTCATATATTGGCTTTATAATAAAAGTCATAAGATGAGACTCTAAAATAAATATAAAATTATTCTCGTTATGTTGAGACTTTAGAATAAGTACAAGCTCACCTTGAGTGAGACTTTGGATGTGTTAGGAAAAAGTTGAATCTTTGGATTTTTTTGGGGAAAAAATATTTCTACGTTCACCTATATTATGTAATATTATGTAATTTTGTATTGCACCAGCTTAGATCCATCTTAACTTCGGATTTATCAAGTGCTGAGAGGGATCAAATCTCTCTACGCGCAAGCCTCATTTTTTAGTGCAAAACTTGCACCTCGAGGAAAAGTTTGCACCTCGAGATATTTGATCCCTCTCGGTGCTTGATAGATCCAGAGTTAAGATGGATCCAGGCTGGTTTCAGTCATGTGATGCCAAGAAAAATCTATCGAAGATATGATTAATTTTATCAATAATATGTAAATATATCAAATATTAATATAATCATTGTAAATATGCTAAATATTTCTGAGATTAACTTGGTCATTTTAATTTTAAATTTTCTTAGTTACCTCAATTCGTTGAGATGATAAATATTGTTAATAACTATAATGATGAAAAATGATGAAATATTTTTTTTGAATGCAAAGTGACAATAATAGTGTTGAAAGATAGAAAATGTGAATAATAAGAATGTACTCATGTTACAATCATTGTGATCAATCTAAAACTATTTTCTTCTACTATTCTTATTGTCACCCTTGTTAGTTTTGTTATCTTTTCATATCGATTATATGAAAAAGAAAATTTAAATCGTAAACCATTTAAATCTTTAGCTCGAGCTGTTGTAGTAAACATGATACCTTGTCTCTCTTGCTCTCCAATATTAATAGGTTAGATTACTATAACACAAAAATCAATGTACATTGTCAATAAATTTGTGTGCTTACACTAAAATCAATGCATATTGTTAATCTAATCACTTTAAAATTAATGTATCGTCATATATCCAATTACATCAAATCATAAATCAACATATACATTGAAATCAATGCATTTAATGCAACCAATCAAATAAGATTAGAAAATAACTTCTACATTGACATCAATGCACCTAATGCAAGCAATCAAATAAGATTAGAAACCGGCATCTACACTAAAATCAATGCATTTACTCAAAGCAATCAAATAGGATTAGAAATCTCCATCTACACTGAAATCAATGCATTTAGTGCAAACAATCAAATAGGATTAGAAATAATCTACATTGAAATCAATGCATCTAGTGTAAGCAATCAAATATAATTATAAATCGACGTCTAAATTGAAATCAACACATCCAATACAAACAATCAAATAGTATTAGTAATCACCACCTACACTGAAATCAATGCATCTAGTGCAAGTAATCAAATATCATTAGAAATAAATATCTACACTAAAATCGATGCATATAGTTCAAATAATCAAATAGGATTAGAAATCACCATCTCCACTTATATCAATCCATCTAGTGGGATAAATATTCCTCCCTCTCCACCCTCCATCCATATCTATATCCCCCTCCATCTATTCTTTTTTGTCTCTCTATCTCACCTCCTTAAACACACACACTCTCACACTCCATATATATCAATCTCTTTGTCAATCACCCCCTCTTGCCATCTCTCTCTTCTTCCCTCTCTTCACCTTCCATCTATATCTCTATCTTCCCATTCTCTCCCTCTCCCCCTCTAATATATCTCTTTCCTCTTTTTTCCCTCTCTCCCTCTCTCTCCCTCTTCCTTATCACTCACTCTCTCCCTCTCTAGAAACCAACATCTACACTCAAATCAATGCATTTACTCAAAGAAATCAAATAGGATTAGTAATCGCCATCTACACTGAAATCAATGCATTTAGTGCAAATAATTAAACATGATTAGAAATCATCTACATTGAAATCAATTCATCTAGTGCAAGTAATCAAATATAATTATAAATCAACATCTAAATTGAAATCAACAAATTCAGTGCAAGCAATCAAATTATATTAGAAATCACCACCTACACTGAAATCAATGCATCTAGTGCAAGTAATCAAATATCATGAGAAATAAATATCTACACTAAAATCGATGCATATATTTCAAATAATCAAATATGATTATAAATCAACATCTCCAATTATATCAATCCATCTATTGTGAGAAATACTCTTCCCTCTCTCCACCCTCCATCCATATCTATATCCCCCTCCATCTCTTATTTTATGTCTCTCTATCTCACCCCCCTAAACACACACGCTCTTGCACTCCATATATATCAATCTCTTTGTCAATCCCCTCCTCTCCCCATCTCTCTCTTCTTCCCTCTCTTCACCTTCCATCTATATCTATATATTCCCCTTCTCTCCCTCTCCCTCGCTAATATCTCTATTTCCTCCTTTTGTCCTCTCTCCCTCTCTCTCCATCTTCCTTATCACTCACTCTCTCTCTCTCTCTCTCCAAATTTCTCTCTCTATGTCTTTCTTCTTACCTCCCTCTCCCTCCCCCTCCAAGTCCATCTCGCTTTCCCTCCCTCTCTCCACTCTCTCACGTCCTCATTCATCCTTCTTCTCTTTCCCTTTCTCTCCCATCTCTCTCTCCCTCTCTCTCTCTTCACCCACCAACTATGTTAATATATCCCTCCCTTTATCCTTATATCTCCTTCTCCCCCCAATTATCTCCATCTCTCCTTATTTGTCTCTTTATCTCAACCCCAAACATACATGCTCTCTCTATGTCTCTCCCCTCTCTCTCTCTCTCTCTCTCTCTCTCTCTCTCTCTCTCTCTCTCTATATATATATATATATATATATATATATATATATATATATATATATATATATATATATTCCCTCCAATACTCTCTCCCTTTCCCTCCTACCTCCATCTCTCTTTTCCCTCCAATCCTCTCTCTTCCCCCATCTCTCTCTCTCTCTCTCTCTCTCTCTCTCTCTCTCCCTTTCTTTCTCTCTCTCTTTCCACCCTAGCTCTCTCTCCAACTACATTACTATATCCCTCGCTCTCTCCTTCTCTCTTCTTCTCTCCCCCCTTCTTTCCATACATCTTACTTTGTCTCTTTATCTCACCCCTAAACATACTCTCTCTCTCTCTCTCTCTCTCTTCTTATTTATGTAAACTAACAAACATAAATATTTATATATATAAAGCAGATTATGGATTAAATATGAGAAAAGGGTTTATTTACTTACCATATCTCTAGTTTATTTATATTTTTATTTATTTACCACACCTCTTTTATTTACTATATTATTTTGCCCATAGGCTTGTTAAATAATTAGATTTTTATTTATAATCCTATTTAATATATTGTTATTTATTTACCTTACCTCTTTATACCTCTTTTATATTTATTTATTTACCATACCTCTTTATACCTATTTTATATTTATTTATTTATCATACCTCTTTATACCTCTTTTATGTTTATTTATTTACGATACTTATTTTATAAATATGGTATTTGGCCCATGGTATCAATATTAATTTGTCCCATGGTATTAGTTCCATAGGCTTCATCTAAATAAAACCTCTTTTTAATTTTTTTTTAAATATAAAAAGGTTTGAGTAAATATAAAAAGAATTTTTATTTATTTACCATACATCTAATAGATATATATATATATATATATATATATATATATATATATATATATATATATATATATATATATATATATATCCCATATCTCTTGAGTGAGTATAAAAATAGGTTTTACTTATTTACCACACTTCATGTTTATTTATATTTATATTTATTTAAATTTTAAAATATTGCAACTTTGATGGGGAAATATCTAAGTCTTTAAATATTTTAATTTATCCATAGAATATGGGTTTTCTTTTTAAAGATTCATTTTACAAATATTTAATTAAAAGAAATATTAAAAGATTTTGGATATTGATTGTTTGTGTTGAATTAACTCTTTTCTTTTGATTTAAGAAATAGTATTGACTTTAGTAAAGAGTAAAGATGTTTAAAATTTTACCTAATGTGGAAATTCAATGTGGTAAATTTATGATCCATTCAAATTCACGTATATAATTTACTATATATTCAAATTATATAAATAACACATAGTTGTATTTTAATAGTTAATATCAGCCAAATAATAAGTTAAACGCTATATATAATCTAAATATTCAAGTCATATAAACTTAAAGATTAGGTTAATGCTTTGGTCGATATTGGAAAAAGTAAAATTTATTATTTTTTAAGAATGTGACATACCCCACATCGAGGTCATACTAGGCTGTATATTGGGCCTCTCCACGCAATAAACATTAAAACCTCAAGCTTAAAGATTCAGAATCATGTAGCATGTTCACTTTTATAAGTTATTAGTATCTTATATGAAATACTAATTTAAGTGGATAGAGTAATTAAAAGGTATTTTTTGTTGTTAATAGAAATAATCTAAATTTATTTTTTGATTTTCTAAGTTAAATAACTATTTATCTAATTTGTGTTTGATTTTGAGAATTTTTATATAACTTTTTTTAGTGTTTTTATGATGGTGATTGATCTATATTTTTATATAATATATTTGTTTATTAGTTTTATTAAATAACATATTTATTTCATAGTTGGATATGGAAATATAAAATGTGTAATTCTTACTTGTTTGTGGTCTTTCATATGTTAGAGTTTCATCTGTATTAATTGTTGGACATTTATGATTTTTTTCAAAATTTTATATTCATACATAAATATCCATGCAACTAGTTTGGCCTTTTTAGGTGAACTTGAAAGAAACTAGATCTTTGACATATTATGGTTTCACTTAGAGAGCTCCATCAGTTTTAATTGTTGGACATTTATGAGTTTTTTCAAAATACAATTATGAATTTATTGGTTGGAGAGTTGTTTTATTAGACATTTATGACCATCATTTTTAATTTTCTTGTGAGACATTTATTAATTTTGAGAAAAGTTTAGGTTAAAATCACATGAGAATGAATTATGTTGACATGTTTCGAAACAACAAGTGTGGTTCATATTCAAGATGAGGACGAGTTGAGAGATCATATCTAAACATTAAGCTTAAATAGATGTAGAGATGATCCAAACTAGCCATTGGAATAACATCTAGGTTAACTTAGTCAAAATAAATCAACCAAATTTTATGTTTAATATTTTTAAATTTCATTTTGTCAAAAATTTAAATATAATAAATAATTTTAATAAATCATTATTATTTTGAAGTTTTATTTTGTTAAAAGTTATATAATATATATTAAATATTTTTAATAAATTTATTTGTTTATTAATATATATATTTTCTTAAAAATCTAAATACTAAAATTTTAATACTTAATTTAAGAAAAGACAATTAAAAGTTTATATAATATATAACAAATAATTATAATAAATTTTTATTATTAAATATTTAAAACAATTATATATATATATATATATATATATATATATATATATATATAGTTGGAATAACGACTAGTTTGATTTAGTTGGAATAAATTAGCCAAACTTTATATTTAATATTTTTAAATTTCAATTCGTTAAAGATTTAAATATAATAAATAATTTTAACAAATTTAATAATTTTAATAATTTGTGTGTGTGATATTTTGAATAGTAATATAGTTTTAAATAACACAAGTTAACTTCAAAGTGAGTACTCAATAACATACATATTTTAACATACTAAGTGGAATTAATTTTATTTTTAATTTCTTTTTAATTACTTTGGTTTTTTATTTTTAAACACTTATTTATAAAATAAGCAATTTTATAATTTAATTATTTTATTTTATATACGCTTTAAGTTAAATAAAGTATTAAAATATTTGATTTATAATGTAATATCCCTAGTCTCTATGTTTTTTTTTGGGATAGACATTTGAACAAACTCCAAAGGGGAGTGGACTCCAATGGATAATTATGGTGTGGATTTTATTTGGAATAATTATTAATAAAAATAAATGGAATATTTATGTGTGCACTATGACCAGATGAGATTGGAGATCATCAGCCAGATCCATGAGGTTATGGATAAGGCTAAGACTTTCCCAAAACCTTTCAAAAAGCCTTGAAAGGAATTATTTCTAATTTAAATTTAAGAGGAAAAATCTAAATTCCCCAATGATGAGGAAAGTAATTGGGAAGAGGTAAAAAGCTGGAAAATAAAAAAGTAGCTTTAAAGTCTCTCATTAAGGGAAGCCTAGGAAAACAGGAAGAAAATCATCCTAAATTTTGGACGCAGAATTAGAAACAAGATTTGGGGAAAGCATAGCTTAAGTAAGCTACTTCAGAACAGATTGGGGTTGGTCTGTTCTGGGGAGGGGATCTCAGCTCAGGGGTGAATTCTGGAGATAGAGGAATTCTATGGTTGGGAGGATTGGTCAAAGGAAGCAGAGGTATGCACACTTAAGTTACAGACTATTGATCTAAATGATATTATAAAGTTTTACTGGTTATGTAGATTGAAAGAAATAGGAAAAATGGTATGCTACAAAATTTAGTTTCCTTACATTTAATAGATTTTGTTAGAATAAATAATTCTCTAAAATATATATAGTTGTAGGAAGATATTCTAATGGGAGAATATCAACCAGTATCTCTAAACCTAATATTGGTCTAGATCTGGAGATATTTCTTACTCCCTAGAAAAATAAATTTTATAACTTTAATCTGCTTCTGTACTATAAAACTATACAGAATAAAATAGATCTTATTAACTAGAAAACAATTGAATTGAATTTATTAAGTGGGAAATTTTAAATTCTGCATAAATGTTTCAAGAAAGAAAACAACGAACTTTCATGAAGCCCACTGAAACTGGCTACCTAAACCAAAAATAATACTCAAGTAAACAAAAATTTTATTCTGAAAAGAATTACCATTTTATTTAATTGGTATAAAGAAAAGAATTGTTGCTATAGATCCAATACTCTGCATTTCTTGTTATGTTAATTAGATTATTATAAACTGCAAATTCAGAAAATATATATATGTTGCACAAAGAAATTATGAGAATAGAATTGATTTCATGCCAAAGAGGAAAGTATAGGAGGTATGCAAGATGTAGAATATTAAATCATTTTCTGTTTATAGAAATATTAACTGAAAGAAAATATACGAAATGTGACGAAGAAATCATTTCATGTAACTATTCTACACTATAGCATATGAGAAAACTAAATCTCTAAAAATCTTGACATGATAAAAAAATTTTGGAATAGTGGTATTCTGGAAATCTGATATGTTGTTACTAAACTCCTCAGTTTTAAGCATTAATACTCTACATACAGTTCAATATCTGTCCTGGCTTTTACATATTCGAGAGAGAGAGTTCTCAACATATTCCATTGAAAAATATGTAAATGCTGAACAGATAGTAATTATGTGGAAAATAATAATAATTTGTTATTTAAATAGTTATCTAACACCCTGAAGTAATCTTAAATCCCATACATATATCAACTCTATAAGAGTGTTTGCAGAAGTTATGCAGAAGATAAAAAGAATGGTATATATATATATATATATATATATATATATATATATATATATATATATATATATATATATATATATAGTTTACCTACTATAGACATATGATTAAAACCAAAGTGGTGGTAAATGTTTATAATAGTAACTTGAATTAAATCAAACCAATGTTCCTCTATTCATAGATTGATTTATACATATATATCAAAATAAATAAAGTGGATTACTGGAAATAAACAGTATATATATATATATATACACACAGAACCGTTTGAAAGGAAGTGACAACCTATAGTCAATAAGGTTCTGAGAAAAAAATATATATGTATTTAACAGTCCGAACAAAAGAAAAAGAAAAAAAAACTCTCGAAATTTTTTTAGAGTATCCATATAGTCTAAATACATTTGAAACGAGCCATAGCAGAGAATGCTAGAGCTATAATAACATTAGAATTTAATTCAAACATCGTTGGTCTTCAAGGTCGAAAAAAATGGAAAATGTGACGTGACCAACCTGTAAATAGAGTAACATAAAATCGCTTAGTTCGAATGCATTAATGAATGGAGAAATCAGTTAGTTGTAAGGTCGATGGGAGAGATAGAATACCTGCATTCACGAAATACATGGGAAATTAAATAAATCTTCAAAGAAAAATTTTAAGTTAACATTGTAGAAATCATACTGTCACAAAAGCCAAAAGGGAGACAACGAGTTACCTATGGAAAAAACGTATTGGAACCCCATCCCTGAAGTGAATTGTAGAGATGGATGAACCAAATAGTGTTTGTTCTAACAATAAGAGGAACGATTTCAAGTTAACATCACAAGGTGCAAAAAAATTCAACCGATTGAAAGAGTTTAAAATGAATGCATATAAGGATTAAATACGAACGGGGTTTCTTTCACAATCAGTATCTAACTATGCATCATGCACAGCTATCGACATTGAACCCATTATCCGACTAATACACAAGGCTGAGAAGAAACTATGTAGGTGTCGCCGAAGATAAACTATAACAAATCACGTAAGTGCACTCTCATATAAACTAAAGTGATTCAAAGAGAAGTCTATCGCTTCAAACAAAAACAAAATTTAGGGGAGAACCCTACAGGCAAGTCCATAAGCAATGTGATTTAACAACACCAGCAGTCATCATATACTCAAAATTCAAGTCTATTAAAAATAAATATGGTAAATAACGAGTGGTATTACCTATAGCATAGCAAAGGGCGTCGCACGAGAGGAAGAGCACTATGTGCACTTTGGAAGTGGCAGCATTTCAGCTCGGTGAGAATCGATGCAGTTACGCATGATGGACAAACCCTCGGAGAAGAATGAAATGGTAAATTCTACTGTGTTTAATAGAGAGATACGCCATAAAACCCTAAACACATCCAACGCTACACTTGGCAAAGAGCTGTCAACTCTCTCTCTTAGATCGAGATGGATCGAATTGATATTTCAAAACCTACTTACATTAAACATTGTTGTACCATGGCAGATCGTAACATTTAAAGCGAATCGCTGATAGACAACATAAACATATAAACAACGATTCATTATGTGGCTTGAGGAAATAGCTGTAGGTTGACATTAATTGCTGGCATACAAATCCAAATTGATTAGAAGCAAGGGAGTTTCGTGTGTCAGTATACATAATGATGAGATCCATATTCAATATGAAATATCCATACGAAGTATCAACACTAAGGTAAGAGTCATATCTATGCGTAATTCATAGTGTAAATTATTTAAAAACCCCACTTTTCTCCATGAGCCGAGGATAGGATCATATGTACATAGCAATATAGCCGTAAAAATCAAATACGAATGGTTTAATAATTCATTCGATGAGTATAAACACCATCAGAATATATGATGAATAAGAATGTCATTAAATGGCTTAATGTGAAGATTCAAAATAGAATCATTTAAGGTCAAGAGAGTATTAAATTGATTAATGATAAATTTAGGTAGTAAAGGTTATACTATTGTATAAGATGTGTATATATAGAGGAATAAGGTATAGCTTTTATGAAGAGGAAAAAAAAAATAGTTATACTATAGTTATAAACTTAGTGTTGCAGTGATAAAAAAAAAAAAACTAATGGAATTAAATGTATTAGAGGAGAAAGGTATAACTTCCATTGGAAGAAATCGATAACTAGAAGAGAATATTATGAACTTGGGAATTAATAATATGGAGATAAAAGAGTGAGGTAATAACAGAAACAGAAAAAATAAATAAATAAATAAATAAATAAATAAAAATAAAAATTGTGGAAAGGAGGTATGTTACAAATGGTATCAGAGCCCAAGGTTGGAAAACTGGGCTGTTTTTCTGTGCTCACTGTTATAAAAATTTTATTATTATTATTATTTTTTGAATGTACTGATGTTATTTTGTTTTAGTGTAAAAAGGTACTAAAACTGAAAATTCAATGGCTGAAGAAGATGAACTCTATGTCGATCTGGGTGGTAGGGATAATACACCAGATCCGAATGCTCCTTTAATGGCCATGTTGCACAGGTTGCAATAGGATATTGCTGAGCTAAGAAGCCAGAATGACAGGCTATATTTAGTCAGTGAGGAGCAGGAAAAATTGATAAGAGAACTGACTTCGCAGAACATCCAAGAAGGTGAAGGTTTCGGAAGGAGGAGGAAAGGCAGGTTCTGAGATGATTTTGAGGAAGATGACACTACTAGACATTAGTCTAAACAAAAGAAGGAATTACAGGGTGAATTCCAAAAAATTAAACCTCCCTCCTATGATGGAGAGAAGGAGGAAGATGCTAAGGCATGGCTATTGAATATGATTAAGTATTTTCAGGTCTACGAATATCAAAGCAATCTGAGGGCCAGATTAGCTATCTACCAATTTCAAGGTAAGGCTACCTTGTGGTGGGAGGAGACAAAAATGGTTCATGCCATTGATGAAAAAACAGTGACTTGGGAATATTTCCAAGTTAAGTTTAAAAACCGTTATTTGAACGAACACTATTATGATGATAAAGCAAAAGATTTTCACAAAATCAGATTGGGATAGCTCACCATAGATGAGTTTGTCACCAATTTTACAAATCTGTTAAGAGATGCTCCTTATATTCATGAAGAGAAAGAAAATGTGTAAAGGTTTTTGAACTGTTTGCCTGCTGTGTACAAGGAGAAAATAGAGTTCGATAATCCAAAAACCATGGACGAAGTGGTGAAGAAAGCTAGATTATGCTACCAATAGTTTAAAGGAAAGAGTGAACAAGGAAGAAGCTAGACAAACAAGGGTGAATTCAAAGGAAAGAAACAGAAACCAACTTATTTGAAGAACTTTGGTAGGGATCATCAGTGGAAGAAATTTAACAAACCTAAAGAAAGTCAAACTGCTCAATCCCAAGTTGGTTCAAAGCAAATAGATGGGGAAAATAAGAAAGAAGGGATTGTTAAAATGCGAGAGCCTTTTAAATGTGGGGGTTGCGGAGAACCTCATCTGTTGAGGGACTGTCCACATCGAAATATTCAGATGGTCCTGAGAGACAGAGAAGCTACCACAATGAATGACATAGCAAGGAATATCCCCACTATCAGTGCAGCCTTGGAGAACTGACAAGAATAACATCAGTCTACTATGGTCGAGATGGAAGGTAAAATTTCTGATCAATATGTTACTATCTTAATTGATCCGGGTGCTTCCTTGAGTTATATTAGTCCACAATTTGTAGAGAAATGTAAACTCAAAACTGAAAAGTTCTAACAGCCTTAGTTGGTATAGTTAGCTACCGGAACTAAACATAAATTAACTCATAAGCTACCTAAAACAGCTATTAACTTGAATTAATATCATACATAGGTATATTTAAACATTCTACCATTAGGTTCTTATGATTTATTTATAGGAATGGATTGGTTAGAAAAGAAGAAGACCATGCTAAATTGTTGGGACAAAACTCTGCATTGTATAGATGAGGAAGGAAAACCATTCCTGTTAAAAGGGAAACCGAAACCTATTACTGTAAGGCAAATCTCAGCCCTTCAATTAAAAAGAACAGCTAGGAAGGGATATCAAGTATATGCTTTACATGTTGAAGACATAGGACAACAACCCAATGAAAACTTGTTAGATACCTTACCGGTAATAAAAGAATTTAAGGAAGTTTTTCCGGATGAGATTCCTCATCTTCCCCCCCAAGAGTTCAATCTATTTGGTGCCAGAAGTAACACCAGTTTTTAGAGCCCCTTACCGGATGAGCCCCCCTGAACTCATGGAGTTAAAAATCAAATTACAAGAATTGCTGGATAAAGGTTACATCAGACCGAGTGTACCTCCTTGGGGAGCACTGGTATTGTTCGTGAAAAAGAAGGATGGAACCTTCAGAATGTTCATTGACTATCGTCAATTGAATAAGTTGACAATCAAAAACAGGTATCCATTGCCCAGAATAGATGATGTTTTTGATCAGGTGAGAGGAGCTTCAGTATTCTCTAAGAATGAATTGAGGACTGGTTATCACCAACTCAGAATTAAGGAGGAAGATATCAATAAAACAGCTTTTCAAACCAGGTATGGTCACTACAAATTTGTAGTCCTACCTTTTGGTTTGACAAATGCCCCTGGCACTTTTATGTGCTTAATGAACAGTGTTCTGAACAAATACTTAGACAAATTCGTACTAGTATTTATAGACAATATTCTAGTCTATTCAAAAAGTGAGGTAGAACATAAAGAACACCTTAGAATTGTGTTGCAGACTCTTAAGGAGAATTAGTTATATGCCAAGTTTAGCAAATGTGAATTTTATAAGGATAAAATTCAATATCTGGAACATATCATTTCTGAACAAGGATTGGCTATTGACCCTGAGAAAATAAAGGCTATTAGAGAGTGGCCAGTGCCGACTGATGTTTCAGCAGTGAGATCATTTATGGGGATTGCGAGATATTATCGACGGTTTGTAGAAAGATTTTCTGCAATGGCATATCCCATAACTTCACTACAGAGAAAAGGCACCAAATTTGAGTGGACTAAAAAATGCCAAAATAGCTTTTAATAACTAAAATTAAAACTTACTACAGCACCTATACTAAAGATTTCAGATCCTGACAAAGAGTTTTTCATGTGTACGGATGCATGTAGAGAGGGATTGTGAGGAGTTATGTTGCAAGAGAATTCTGTTATTGCATATGAATCTAGAAAACCTAAGAAACATGAACAAAATTACAATGTATATGATCTGGAATTGGCTACTGTAATTCATGCCTTGAAGATGTGGTGACACTATCTTCTTGGGAAAAAATTTACATTGATGACAGATCATATCAGTCTCAAGTGTTTCTTTTCTCAAACAAATTTGGATGCTTGAAAAGCCAGATGGTTGTCTTTTCTGAGTGAATTTGATATGGACATAAAACATATCAAAGGGAAGGAAAACAAAATTTTTGATGCCCTAAGTAGAAATGTCTGCCAAAACATAAGTAAAATTGGGAGTAGTACCAGTGGTGACTTAGAAGAATTAGTGAAAAAGGTAGCAGATCAATATCCCAACTATGAGAATCTACAAGTGAAAATGCTGAAAAAGGAAATGGCTAAATACACCCAAAACCAAAAAGGTTTGATCTATTATAAAAACAGATTGTACATCCCCAATTTGGATTCTTTAAAAAAAGAAATCCTAGATGAATATCATAAGACACCATATTTAGGACATCCTGGATATCAGAAAATACTTACAGCCTTGAAAAAGAAGTTATTTTGGCCAGGAATGAAAAAGGACGTGGCCAATTACTTAGCCAGATGCATGGAATTCCAATTGGTCAAATTTGAACATCAGCATCCAGCTAGACTTCTAAACCCCTTACCAATTGCAAAATGGAAATGGGACACTGTTTCTATAGATTTTATAACCGGTTTACCCAAAACAAAGTACCAACATGACTCAGTGATAGTAGTAGTAGATACCTTAACAAAGGCTACACATTTCATACCTGTAAAATCTACTTTTGGGACAGCTCAAGTAGCAAATGTGTTCCTAAAAGAAATTGTAAGGCTACACGGGGTTCCCAAGATGATTATTTCAGATAGAGACGCTAAGTTCACAGCAGCCTTCTGGAAAGGTCTGTTTGGGGGCATGGGCACTAAATTGAATTTTAGCACTACTTATCACCCTCAAACGGATGGTCAAACAGAGAGAACAAATCGAATCCTAGAGGATATGCTCAGAATGTATGTGATGAATAGGCCAACTCAATGGGAAGACTACTTACATTTAGTCGAATTTGCTTATAATAACAGCTATCAATCCTCCAAAAAAATGAGTCCATTTGAAACACTCTATGGAAGAAAGTGTCGTACTCCTTTAAGTTGGAGCTAGCTTGAAGATAAGCTAGTACTTGGGCCAGATACTCTACAAGAAATGGAAAGGATTGTCAAGCAAATACAGAGAAACATCAAGACAGCCCAAGATCAACAGAAAATCTATGCCGATAAGAAAAGAGTGCACTGAGATTTCAAAGTGGGTGACCATGTGTATCTATGTATTAAACCCAAAAAGAGCACTCTTTATGCTGGAAGCTGTGCAAAATTGGCTCCTAGATACTGTGGGCTTTTTGAGGTCTTAGAAAGGGTGGGACCAATGACTTATAAACTAGACTTACCCCACCATGTTAAAGTTCATGATGTGTTTCATGTTTCGTTACTAAAAGATATGTACATGATGCTTCTCATATTGTTGATTGGAATGTGATACACATGAAACCAGAAGGGGAGTTCCTTCCAGAGCCGCTTCAAATATTGGAGCAGGAAGAAATTGAATTGAGAAATTGAACAGTAGCCAGAGTAAAGGTGCAATGGAAACACTTTACTGTAGAAGAGGCTACATGAGAAAGAGAGGCTGAGATGATGGAAAAATATCCATATTTGTTTTCAAAATGAACTATAGTAGATATTCTATAACACCGAGGACGGTGTTTGTTTTTAGAGGGGGAATGTGTAACACCCCTAGTCTCTATGTTTTTTTTTGGGATAGACATTTGAACAAACTCCAAAGGGGAGTGGACCCCAATGGATAATTATGGTGTGGATTTTATTTGAAATAATTATTAATAAAAATAAATGGAATATTTATGTGTGCACTATGACCAGATGAGATTGGAGATCATCAGCCTGATCCATAAGGTTATGGATAAGGCTAAGACTTTCCCAAAACATTTCAAAAACCCTTGAAAGGAATTATTTCTAATTTAGATTTAAGAGGAAAAATATAAATTCCCTAATGATGAGGAAAGTAGTTGGGAAGAGGTAAAAAGCTGGAAAAGAAAAAGGTAGCTTTAAAGTCCCTCATTAAGGGAACCTAGGAAAACAGGAAGAAAATAAGCCTAAATTTTGGACGCAGAATTAGAAACAAGCTTTGGGGAAAGCATAGCTTAAGTAAGCTACTTCATAACAGATTGGGGTTGGTCTATTCCGGGGAGGGGATCTCAGCTCGGGGGTGAATTCTGGAGATAGAGGAATTCTATGGTTGGGAGGATTGGTCAAAGGAAGCAGAGGTATGCACACTTAACTTACAGACTATTGATCTAAATGATATTATAAAGTTTTACTGGTTATGTAGATTGAAAGAAATAGGAAAAATGGTATGCTACAAAATTTAGTTTCCTTACATTTAATATATAAATAATTCTCTAAAATATATATAGTTGTAGGAAGATATTCTAATGGGAGAATATCAACTAGAATCTCTAAACCTGATATTCTTCTAGATCTGGAGATATTTCTTACTCCCTAGAAAAATAAATTTTATAACTTTAATCTACTTCTGTACTATAAAACTATACAGAATAAAATAGATCTTATAAACTAGAAAACAATTGAATTGAATTTATTAAGTGGGAAATTTTAAATTCTGCATAAATATTTCAAGAAAGAAAACAACAGACTTTCATGAAGCCCACTGAAACTAGCTACCTAAACCAAAATAATACTCAAGTAAATAGAAACTTTATTCTGAAAAGAATTACCATTTTATTTAATTGGTATAAAGAAAAGAATTGTTGCTATAGATCTAATACTTTGCATGTCTGGCTATGTTAATTAGATTATTATAAACTGCAAATCCAAAAAATATATATATGCTACACACAGAAATTATGAGAATAGAATTGATTTCATGCCAAAGAGGAAAGTATAGGAAGCATGCAAGATGTAGAATATTAAACCATTTTCTATTTATATAAATATTAACTGAAATAAATTATATGAAATGTGACGAAGAAATCATTTCATGTAACTATTCTACACTATAGCATATGAGAAAACTAAATCTCTAAAAATCTTGCCATGATAAAAATCTTTTGGAACAATGGTATTCTGGAAATCTAATATGTTGTTACTAAACTCCTCAGTTTTAAGCATTAATACTCTACAAACAGTTCAATATCTGTCCTGGCTTTTACATAGTCGACAGAGAGAGTTCTCAACATATTCCATTGAAAAATATGTAAATTCTAAACAGATAGAAATTATGTGGAAAATAATAAGAATTTGTTATTTAAATAGTTATCTAACACCCTGAAGTAATCTTAAATCCCATACATATATCAAATCTATAAGAGTGTTCCAGGAAGTTATGCGGAAGATAAAAAGAATGGTATATATATATATATATATATATATATATATATATATATATATATATATATATATATATATATATATATATATTCTACCTACTATAGACATATGATTAAACCCAAAGTGGTGGTAAATTTTTATAACAGTAACTTGAATTAAATCAAACCAATGTTCCTCTATTCATAGATTGATTTATACATATATATCAAAATAAATCAAGTGGATTACTGGAAATAAACAGTGTATATATATATATATATATATACAGAATCGTTTGAAAGGAACTGACAACCTATAGTCAATAAGGTTCTAAGAAAAATATATATATGTATTTAACAGTCCGAAAAAAAGAAAAAAAAAACTCTCAAAATTTTTTGAGAGTATCCATATAGTCTAAATACATCTGAAATGAGCCATAACAGAGAACGATAGAGTTATAATAACATTAGAATTTAATTCAAACACCGTTGGTCTTCAAGATCGACAAATATGGAAAATGTGACGTGACCAACCTGTAAATAGAGTAACATAAACTCACTTAGTTCGAATACGTTAATGAATGGAGAAATAAGTTAGCTGTAAGGTCGATGGGAGAGATACAATACCTTCATTCACCAAATACATGGGAAATTAAATAAATCTTCAAAGAAAAATGTTAAGTTAACATTGTAGAAATCATACTATCACAAAAGCCAAAAGGGAGACAATGAGTTACCTGTGGACAAAACGTGATGGGACCCCATCCCTGAAGCAAATCGCAGAGATGGATGAACCAAGTAGTGTTTGTTCTAACAGTAAGAGGAACGATTTCAAGTTAACGTCACAAGGTGCAAAAATATTCAACCGATTGAAAGAGTTTAAAAATAATGCATATAAGGATTGAATACGAACGAGATTTATTTCACAATCAGTATCTAACTATGCATCATGCACAGCTATCGACATTGAACCCATTATCCAACTAATACACAAGGTAGAGAAGAAGCTATGCGGGTGTTGCTAGAGATAAACCATAACAAATCAGGGAGGTGCACTCTCATATAAACTAAAGTGATTCAAAGAGAAGTCTATCGCTTCAAATGAAAACAAAACTTAGGGGAGAACCCTACAAGAAATTCCATAAGCAATATGATTTAACAACACCATCAGTCATCATATACTCAAAATTCAATTTGATTAAAAATAAATATGGTAAATAACGAGTGGTATTACCTGTAGCATAGCAAAGGGCATCGCACTAGAGGAAGAGCACTATGTGCACTGTGGAAGTGGCAACGTTTCAGCTTGGTGAGAATCGATGCGATTACGCATGATGGAAAAACCCTCGGAGAAGAATGCAATGGTAAATTCTACTGTGTTTAATAGAGAGATATGCCATAAAACCCTAAGCACATCCAATGCTACACTTGGCAACGAGCTGTTGACTCTCTCTCTTAGATCAAGATGGATCGAATTGATATTTCAAAACCTACTTACATTAAACGTTGTTGTACCATGGCATATCGTAACATTTAAAACGAATCACTGATAGACAACATAAACATGTAAACAATGATTCATTGTGTGGCTCGAGGAAATAGCTATAGGTTGACATTAATTGCAGGCGTACAAATCCAAATTGATTAGAAGAAAGGGAGTTTTATGTGTTAGTATACATAATGATGAGATCCATATTCAATACGAAATATCCATATGGAGTATCAACACTAAGGTAAGAGTCATATCTATGCATAATTCATAATTTAAATGATTTAAAAACCCCACTTTTCTCCATGACCCGAGGATAGGATCATAGGTACATAGAAATATAACTGTAAAAATCAAATACGAATGGTTTAACAATTCATTCGATGGGTATAAACACCATAAGAATATATGATGAATAAGAATGGCATTAAATGACTTAATGTGAAGATTAAAAATAGAATCATTTAAGGTCAAGAGAGTATTAAATCGATTAATGATAAATTTAGGTATTAAAGGTTATAGTATTGTATAAGTTGTGTATATATAGAGGAATAAGGTATAGCTTTTATGAAGAGGAAAAAGAATAATAGTTATACTATAGTTATAAACTTAGTGTTGTAGTGATAAAAAAACTAATGGAATTAAATGTATTAGAGGGGAAAGGTATAACTTCCATTGGAAGAAATCGGTAACTAGAAGAGAATATTATGAACTCAGGAATTAATAATATGGAGATAAAAAAGTGAGGTAATAACAGAGAAAAAAAAAAAAATTAGTGGAAAGGATGTATGTTACATATAATTAACTTTGAAATATTTAACTAACATTTTTTTAAGAAATTGTATATACATATTAAACACTAAATTATACATATCTTTCACATTAACAATGAATACACTTTTCAAATCAGCCAAATAAAAAAAAAACTATATCTCAACTTACCAATAAAAATAATGAACCCTACCAATACAACTAGATTCCTACACCTATAAAGAAAAACAATATATACACTTTTCAAATTAGCCAAATGAAAAGAAGAAATTCCTATGCAAATGAGAACAATAAATCCATTTGCAAGAGTTGCAAATGAGAACAATATATCATAAGAGAAATATATCCTACAAAACTAATGTTATACACTACAACATAAAGGGGGATTTTAAGACAATATTTAAGACAATTTTTGTGTAAATTGTCTTAATTTGAGACAAAAGAAAACTTGTGTATTGTCCTAAATATTGTCTTTAAGTGTGTGTCTCAAATTAAATCGTCTTAAAATTAAATTTTCTTAAAATATAGTCTCTATAAAGAAAATATATAACACAAGCATTTTTGTCTCTCTAGAGACAATAGTTGCACTACAACACAAAGGGGGGTTTTAAGACAATTTTTAGGTAAATTGTCTTAACTTGACACAATTTCATTTTTGTCTCTCCAAAGACAATAGTTGGAATTAAAGACATATTTGTCTTTATGGAGACAATTTCTTTAATCCTATCTATTGTCTTTCTAGAGATAATATAAAACAATGACTCCAGAAAAATATCTCACCATTAAAATAAATCAATATAAAAATATTTAATTAAAAAAATCAACAGTATCATTGAATAATTCATGTTAGGGTGCATTGGAATCGAACCACCAACCTCCTGCATGGCAGGTGCTCTTCCAATGAGCTAGCACCCTTTAAAGAATTATGTGAGGAGTTATGACAGTCCTTGAAATTGTATAAGAAGCATTGATTTTTAAAAATATTTCAACACATAATTAGAGCAAAACAAAAACAGAGCATTCTCAGAAGTGAAAAACACTAACAGCAAGCCCAAATAATCTCAATACAAAACCACAAGTATAGACACAAAAGGCAATGAAGCCAACCAAATTCCAATGAATTATAATAAAGGTGATTGGGATTATATGACAAACCCAAGTCAAATGTTCCAGGACAAGCTTGTGATCAGATGATTCTTCTAGAAATCGTCTTTTCTCTACAACAGTTGCCAGTTGATCATGTGTCATACCAGTTGACTCCTTTACTCTTTTCCGCATAACTGAATAAGGTGGTTATCTAACAATTGTAGAGTAATGTTTGAATCCTCATGAATGTCACGAACTCACAATAAAAATCAACTTTTCATAAAATGATAACAAGTCTAGATTCGTAACTTTATAACTTTCTCTATTTCCATGAGTATTTGATTGTAATGCCACAAGTAGGATCAAAATGTTATAAGTTTTGCACACCAACCAGAGAAATGATCTCTCTGGGTGCTGCAAGTTTCATCTGTCAACAGGATGTAAACATATCCAAGACTTGATATAAACAGAGATTGTAGATATGTTTAGTTGTTGTGTAGACAAATGACAAAAGCATGTATGATAAAGCAAAGGGAAATGATAATAAAATTTTTATTTTTCTTCCATTATCTATACCTTAAACTGTCGAGGAAGTCAATTACAACATTATACCCTGAGTGACACAAAAGATCAAACAAATTGATCGATTCTTATAACCAACATTGAGAGATTATACCAACTAGACACACACTTTTAAAATATGTTGTTTGAATAAAAAAATGATGTTCAAACTTCAAATAAAAAACTAGCAGATGATTTCTTCACAAAGGTTAAAGGTTATTCTGTGGGAGTCACAATCTGGAGGTGGACAGAGCCTCATGAATCAAATCTTTTCTTAAGATTTTTCCGGTGGGGGACTTTGGAATTAATTGACAAATGCTACTCGAAATATCCTCTTGTATGGCGAAACCTGCACACAAAAGATATTTTTGCTTGGAAATTAGTAGATCTCCAACAAAAGAAACCAAAGTTTTAGGTTGACAGTAGGCAAGTTCACAAACTAAATATCTCAGTGTTTCATTTACCTGATTTTCAACAAAATTTTTTACATCTTCTTCGAAGAGATTGCTGTGAGACTTCCTCACAATAAATTCCATTGGTATTTCACCTGCTTCATCATTAGGATACCTACCATACAAACCCAAAAGATAGAGAGTTGCATGCTTCAATAAGTAACATGTATGCAATTATATTTGGATCAATGCGTAAAGGAGTAGGGGCATCGACTAATGTTGCAGAGAAACTCTGTGTTATAAGCTAGATAAAACTTCAAAAATATTCATTGGCTCAATAAGTGGTAAATCCAGCTAATCAAACCAGTTAGTGGTAAATCCAGCTATATGTAGAACTTTGAAGGTTTATCAAAACAAGAAATAGAAAATTCTACTCACGGAATAACACTAGCATCACTAATCTCTAGGTTTGAGAGGAGCAACTCCTCTAACTCTCCCGGCGCAACCTAAAATTTTTTTTGTAGAAGATTATTATTGTAAGTTTCAAATTGAAATTTAAATGGTCCTTGAAATGTTTTGTACCTGAAATGCTTTGTACTTGATCAACTCCTAGAAAACTTCCTAGAATATTAATATTGTGGTTTCGAATTGAACTTTAAATGATCCTCGAAAGATTAATATTGTGGGTTTCGAATTGAACTTTAAATTATCCTTGAATTTTTTAGTACCTGAAATTCTTTGGACTTGATCAACTCCTTTATTCTATACACAATGAAAAGGAAGCCCTCCTCATCAATGTAACATAGATCCCCAGTTTTCAGCCATCCTTCTGATTCTAAAGTTGATGCAGTTGCTTCATCATTACGAAAATAACCTGCATGAAATAGCCAAATACTTAATATATTTTCTAGTCAAAAGCTGGGAAAATCAATATATGGATGAGAGTGCTATGGAAACATACTGAGAACCTGTGGTTCAGGAGGAAGGGATGAGATTCATTTGGTAGGGAATACTATTTTTGTTCATAAGATGGTTCTGGGTACAGAACATACACCCTTAAAATTTCACAAGAGCACCTAATGGAATTGTTGTAGATTGTTTGATGTGATTTTGATCTTGGGGTACCTCATGCTTATTGGGCACCCCATGTTCTCGCTATGGATATGGAATTCTTATTTTACTGGTTATGAATTTTAAGATTTTTTTCACAGTGGTCCAGGTGAATAGGGGTGCTATTCAAATCAGTCTCTCAAATTCAAAACATTTGAAAAGGGACTACAATATAAAAAGGCCTGCAAATTTGTTAAAAATTATCATGCCTAGGAAAATATGAGATGATCACACCTTTCATGATTGCAGGTCCTCGTAACCAGAGCTCGCCCTTATGGTTACGAGCCATAGCTTTTCCACTGGTTGTGTCGGCCACTTTAGCTTCAACATTAGCTGCAAGCAAGCATGCCATTCCATAATGTCTACTTTCTTCATTTGTTTCAGTGAATGATACTGACCCACTAGACTCTGTCAATCCATAGCCCTACCAAATAATAATAGCCTTTAATTAGTGTTTTACTTAAAACACATACACATGGGGAAACAATAAATTTTCAATCTCGTCATTTGGGGGGGTTTGGAAAGTTGGAACAGAAGGAATCAAGCGTGTTATGTCTTTGGGAGCATGGAGATATTTTTAATTGAAACACCAAATAAAAATTAATATATAAAATTAATAACAAAAAAAGGAAAGGAAATTTGTGGAAGTAATGTTGAATCATTAAGGGGTAATGTGTTCAAACCTAGGGAAGTACGGTTGAATCATTAATAGTATACTCACATTATATCTACTTGACATATTATTTTAATAATCATGATGTTATACCAAGAGAAGAAAGAAGTCTGGAAATAATAAAGGGTAGAATTTCAAATCATCAAGTCAGCATAAGAATCAGGCTTCCAGGTAGATTACAGATTTTTTGCTCTATTGATACACAACACAACCTGTGTGTATCAGAATGGCCATTTTATTTTAATATTTATTTTGTAAATCATGTTTAATATCTTTCAGATTTATAGTGAACTAATCTTTCCATATGTATTTCATGGGTTTAAATCCAGAGGGTAGAGTATATATATTTTTGTTGATTTTACTTATCAGTAATTTACTATGCAATTCACTATGCAATTCACTATGCACAGGTTTAGCTTTTATTCACACAAATATTGAGAATCATATTCGATACTCTGATTTATTATTTTCAGACCCTGAAATAAATTATTTTTCAATTTTCTCATCCTCTATCTCCTATTTTCAATGTATATAAATAAGGTATTAATGGTTGAAGTTTTTAGTTATACTAAAACACACAGGCTTAATAAAATTCCAAACCCTTACTATTATCTTGAATGAATAATTGATTAGAACAATCTACATAATTGACTCTCAATAAAATGAATGTGACAATTACTCCAACCCAATAAGCTTTTGAATAAAAGTCTCCAACAAGTTAAAAACAACGTATGCATATGTCAATATTTTGTGAATCTTCCACTCTATTAAAATAAGTTATAGGCTTTAACTTACCAAATGAAAACCTTTTTCAAGTGAGTCAATCTATTGTTTAGTATTAATTTGGAGCATATATCCCGTAAATGATCAAGGTTCTATGTTTGTGGCCTCAACAAGTAAAAGTCTCTTGTATTGGTAGAATATCTTAAAGAAGATGAATACCGGTAATGCCTGTAGTATAAAAGTGGTTTTCAAAATTCTGTTTCCACTTCTTTTCATTTTGCTAATAAATATTAAACAAAGAGTGTGTGCCAATCCTGATAAGACGTAATCTTCACAAAAAAGAATTTCAAGTAGACTTTTTATCTTAGTATTCTTAAAATAAAACCTGCATAAATAGAATTTTTTTTGGGCTTTATTTGTATATTAGGTACAATCCAAATCCAGTTTTTTTGGGGGTTTATTTGCGTATCAGGTACAATCCAAATCCCAATCCTCTGTGGGTTAGGAGATTTGGTTGAGTAGTATAATGAGGAGGAAATGATTCAGATTAAACAACTCAATCAATACACATAATAAAGTTGCTTATATATTATTAGTAGACATGAAACAACATTCAGATATTCTTCATGAAAGCCAATTTTTTTCAACTGTTTTTGTAACTGTCATTGTGGAAGAGACTCATTCTTCCTCCGAAGGAGGTGATGGAAGCCTGTTACTGTCTATACTCAATTTTTTTTGCAAGGACCGATGTAGGTGGAAGCAGAATGATCCAGCGTGAGAGGTTGGTGAACAGAAGCAGTTCTTTGAATTGGGTGTGGATGCGAGTGGTGAAGGATTAGAGGTTGTGACCTTGTCTGGCTCAGTTTGTTGGACATGATTTCTAGACTCCAATGGGATAGCTATAGGAGGAATCTCTTTGGCCTTTGAAGAGCAGTAATTCATAGTTGTGGACTTCATTCTAGGTCCTACATGTTCCAACAAGGAATGTTGTGTAAAAAATCCATGTATATCATTCCTACATATTTAACAACAAATCCATAGTTACAAGAATGACTTTATAAAAAGGCCAACTATACTAAGACCTAACCTAACTATTAGGGCCGCAATAGAAAATTTCCTGTCATATTAGTCTCTTATGGTGCCAATCCATAGTAAAAGCGTAAAGAACAACAATTTGTCCTATAAGGCCCAATCTATAGCGTAAGAAAACAATTGGCTGCAACAACCCTTTCTGCCAAGGTAATCTAATATAACAAACCAACACATGTTCAAAATTGCAAAAGAAATCATATAAGAAACCTAACTGACATAATAATCCATGGAAAGCTTTTCAGCCACGATGAGAACTTGGGTATCAAGAAAAATATTTGAACCCCAAGCTTTTCTAGGTCAAAAGAGAAAATATAGTAAAAGAATCAATGGTGACATAATAATCCATGCAAACCTTTTCAGCCATGGTGAGAACTTGGGTATCAAGAAAAATATTTGAACCCCAAGCTTTACTAGGTCAAAAGAGAAAATACAGTAAAATAATCAATAGTGAGAATGGAGAGTGTTGTTTTAGTTCCAGCCCAATCAATAATATGAGCAATCTTAAGCAAGCATCAATGTATATTTCAGCAAGTGTCATTATGGATATTAAAAGTATCACATCTCATGAAAATATCTAAAATCATGAAGGGGATCTTGGCATAGGCACAAAACTATCTGGTATTTTCCTGAATTCCGGTATGAAAATAGAAAGACAAATCATGAATGTTGGAAGTTCATCTCTGAATTAGGCTATCCCCTGCCAAATACAAGCTAAAAAATGTACTGCAACAGCTACGAATACTAAATGATATAGGCCTCAAATAGTATTTATCCATCTTGAGTCTAGACTTTAATAATGTCCCATCCCCATCTATGCTTCAGGCATCTCACTTTACCATAGCGGCAACCGAGAAAACATTCACCAAAGTGGGCTCCCAGGTAGCCCATGTCCTGCAACAGCTAGCAGAAAGCATAAGATGCATGGAGAAATGCCCTCCCTCACAAATCGTAATGGAGAGCTAATGTAGTACAAAAACTCAAAACGACATTCTGTCTTCAGTTGAAACTGTTCCACTCCACCTAGCCATTATGATGAAAAAAATGTATTTCAATTGCAAAGACCATAAATCTCAATGTAAATCCCACTCAAACTAAATAAGACCTAGATCTTCAACCTATATAGATATTCAAAGATTTCGAGCACAAACTCATTTATGTTAAAAATGAACACCATTGGAGCTTTGAACTGTTCTCAGAAGAGCTGGAATCTCCGGCTAGAAGACATGACATAGAATATGAAAGAAAATGTACTGTATCAGCCACCGGCTATCTTTCCATTAAAAACATATATGTGTTAGAATTTTCTGAGGCACTTCCAATGGATGCCTTGGCATCCCTTATAATGGAGATATTTACAAGGCAGGAGCATGACATAGAAGCTATACACGAGCTTCGAAAGCTTGCAGGGTTTAAACCTTATGATTGTGTAGAGTTTATGGGTGTGGAAAACTGTGAGAGGGTGCCATGAAATAGCGAATGTATTTTTTCATGTACTGCAATGCTCAGATACTATAAAAGGATGTTAGTCTTGTGCAGAGACGAAATAATTTTCAACATACGGTGAAACGAGTTATACACTTTTGTAACATGGAAATACTTACAAAGTACATATTCATTGTTATTAAGTTTTGTATAAAACAAAATTTGTAGTTGGCAACACCCACTTGTTGTCAGAGTAGCTAAGGAAGCTCCTGTGTAATTTTTGGTACTGTGAATTTTCGCACAAAAAGATTATCCACATCTACAGTTGTTCGAAAAAACTTATCATAGCTATATCTATATTGAACTGAACACCAAGTCAGGTCTAAAAAATTTTCCATGACAATAAAAAATTGGATTCCCTGACTGACTAAAGAAAAGGGCATACTGAAAAAAAGACTTACATAGCATTAATCAGTGACCAGTGATTCTCTTTTTATATCGAAAACAGAAAAATAAATATTGAAATGTATTTGAACCTCAAACTTTGCTAGGTCAAAAGAAAAAATACAGTAAAAGAATCAATGGTGAACATGGACAGTGTTGTTTTAGTTCCAGTCCAATCAATAATATGAGTAATCTTATGCAAACATTGATGTATATTTAAGAAAAATTCATTATGGATATTCAAAGTATCATATCCCATGAAAATATTTAAAATCACAAAGTTGATCCTCGCATCAACACAAGACTATTTGGTATTCTCCTGAGTTCCGATAAGAAAACAGAAATACAAATCGTGAATGTTGCAAATTCATCTCTAAATCATGCTATCCCTGCCAAATAGAAGCTAAAAAAACATACTGCAACAACCATGAATACTAAATCATAGACATATCCATCCTAATTCTGAATGGAAACATTTAGCCTAAAATCTGACCCAAATAGGGATTGATGTTGCAACACATGCATTCACCCCAGGATCTAAATCAGGTTCTTAACAACTTTTATTCCAGACAATGAAAAGCATGATGAAATTACAGAATCTTCTTAGGAAAGTGAGCGGCCACGATCCCGACACCTCTGGGGGAGGACACCATTCTAACTGTTACAGAGCGACATCTACCTGGGACCTTGACAAGCACGACATGGGTTTCCCAATTTTGTGACCACAATAACCCCTCCTCATAGGAATAGATGAAAACTTGGCCAAAATAATGGCTCCACAGTGGTCATGGCCACCTACTTCCTGCACTTAACCCTGAGCCCGACGTGGCCATTACCGTCACCCATGACAACGAAGGCCTTGAATCAATTTCTCTGCCCGACCCTCGACTGATTTTGTACAAAAATTATCTTCGTGACCTCATCCTTCAACTAGGGACCCAGCATGGCATCCACGATTTCGCGCTCCTTAATGGACCTTATTCTTCAAATGGGGACCCTGACATGGAATCCACGATCCGGTGCTCCTTAACGGCCAACGAGAAGAGATAGATTTGGTCAAGGGAACTTATTTTTCCTTCTTTTACCAAACAATCTATGTATTCCTGGAGTGGAGATTTTGAGAACTTTATCTCCCTTCACAAATCAGGTCTCAAAAATCCACAAGTCTTTACTAAAAGGTCACCTTGACAAAATTTCTGAAAGTTTTGGTCGACTCTCACGAGGAGGTGAATAGATCTAAAATATTAAGCACACAATTGGCCATGATCTCAGCACCTCTGGGGGCGGGCACCATTTACCAGTGACCTTAACAGACATGGTATGGGCTTTTACCCCAATAACTGAGAGCTTGGCCCAAATAATGGCTACGCAGATGGCTGTGACCACCTCCTTCATGCAGGTAACCCAACCCAATGTGGCCATTGCCGTCATCAACCTTAATAGAGTCTTCTACCAGGCCCTCGTCTGCTTTTGCACAGGCATTATCTTCATAACCTTATATTTCAACAGGGACCCAACATGGCTTTCACGATCTGGTGCTCCTTAACAGCCATAGAGGAGAAAATTTGTTCAAGGGAACGGATTTTTCTTTCTTTTACCAGACAGTCAAGCTTTGTCACGGGCACTCATTTTCTTCTTCATCTCTTCAGTGTCCTCGATGGCCACTGCGATGATCCCTGAGAACTTTTTCGCCTCGACCTCGACAAAATCCGCACCAGAATCCTCGCCCTCTTTCCGCCATTTCTTCACTCTTCGAATGAAACCCTCCAAATCCTAGTAGCCCTCCCACCTAAAATACTCCTATCGGGTTTGGTAGCCCTCCCACCTAAAAGACTCCTCTATGTTTCACTTCGCACGATGGTTGAAATATTATTATATTTGTCATTTTCAGTAAGATAAATTAATAGTCCAAATGTCAAATTTTAATTGGTTGAAAATACAAATAGATGTCAAATTATAATTAGTTAGAAGGGTGATAATAAAACTCTCTTATTGGCTAGGGTGAACAGTGTTTGCTCACCCCAAGCCAGCAAAGAGAACGCCTCAGGCGTAAAAATGAAGGAAAACTATAATTTAAAAGCTTTTAAATTAGTACATATATGTAAATTTATTTATGATATTGTTTTTTATTTGTTTTATTAAAAAATTTAAATGTTGTTATGGACAATTATAGAGAATTATAGATGAGATGGTTAATTTAATTTTAATATATTATAATTTTATATTTATAAATATTTTATTTTTAAACTATAGTTCATTTTCTCTTTTACCCATGACTTTTTCTCTTGTTGATTCATCCCTTTTAGAGAAAGATCTAAGAGGGAAGGGAGTGTGAATTCTTCTTGCATCCCTCTCTTTTAAGGCAATAGCCTTCAAGGTATTTCTTCTTCTCTTTAACCTTTCCCTATGCTTAAATCCATTACGTTATGTTTTGTTGAGAAAACTCATGATACCCCTATGGTGAATCACCCCATGCAATTTCTATCTTAAAGCCTTTTCTTTGGTGGAGCATGGTTTAGTAGGGCAATTTATTAGACCATGGCCAATTCTAATATCAACATACTGTCGAGGTATAAAATGGTATCTTTTTAACACCTATTTATCTCATATTAATTATCAATCTGGGAGCGACTTTTTATTTCAAGAGTGTACTCTGTTTGTGGCTACAATTCATCCAAGAGCAATGCTATGAAGATGTAGTATAAAATTCTAAATTCAAGAATAAACAAATGCTTGTAAAGGAAACTTAATTACAAATGGAAATTCTCTGAAACTTGAATTAAATCAAACTGCAAAACATCAATCAGGGATGCAGTAGCAATAACTCTTTCCCTTAGAAATTGATGCAAGATAACAAATCTGGGGACTTGGAAGAAATAACCTCTATCGTCTTCAGTTGGTGATCTTAAAGCAATCGAAATGAAAGAAAACCCAATCTTCATGCTGAAAGGAACAAAATCTGGAAAGGAACAACAACTTGTAATTCCTATGCATACATAGCAATTGTAACCAAACTATCTGCTAAAGTAAAGCTATGAATCAGAAATAAGAAATATAATTTGAACAACAATTACAAACTTAACTAATCTCAATACTTCAATCTATCGCCGGCCAATACTGCAGATCAATCAATCACAAAGAATAATAACTTAGAATCGAATACAGAACGACAAACCTTTCATAATGATAGCAGGATAAATGAACAACAAATTAAATAGCAATGTAATTCGTTAATGGATCTGTATTCAATCTAACAGCAGTCAATCAACTCTGTAATCGAAATAACCAATAGACACACTTCACACGACAAAGATAAAAGAATAGAAATACAAACAATGGATCGCTCCACTAGGGTCGGGCCCTCAACCGCCGGTGAAAGTGTCGCTGGGCTACTGCAGAGCTTGAGAAATGGAACAAGAACGCCTATTTGTATTAATAAAACATGAATATATTTTACATCAGTTGCTCTTTTCTCACAAGATTCAAGGAATTACAGTGTTACAAAGGGAATTCAATAATCATCCATTGTTCTTTATCCTCCCCAATACACAATACATGCTCTCCTCAGAAGGAAGAGAAATTAAATAACAAATATGATCTCCCATAACAATATTGGATTGTTCCCAAAAACTTGATCAACCAGAAAATACATTTCCAACAATCTTTCAACAAGAGCAAGGTGAATTTGGCTTTGCAGCTGAGATTTGAAGGACGACCGCAACAACAAATCTTAGAAAATAGTGCTCAAAGAACTCTATGTTTATCTCAATATAGGCCTAATTTGGGCAAACCGTTTGTCATTAAAGTTAATTGGGCCCGTTATGGACAAAACCCATGTTCCAGATTTTCCAGATTCTTCTTCATTTGCCCAGAATCTTAACCGCAAAATTGTCACTTCTTATTCCAGCGAATTTCTGAGTTGGAATATTTCATGATGATTTGGAAATCAAATCTACAATCTGGTAAATATCATGGAGGCTAAAATGGTGAATGATATTACAAAATATATTAATAAACCATCATTGATAAAATTATGCATAATAATCATAAATTTATTACAAATAAAGGAGAAGAAATAATATTCATCCATAAGAGCATAAATCCTTATAAAATGGATTTATATGATAGATTATAATAAATGACATGATTAAGAAGAGTAAAAATGGATGAAATAAGTGTTAAAAACTCGTCGTATTCACAGCCCAACACATACTTGTGGAGAGTGAATAATTGGAAGGTTTTGGTTCAAGTTCATCTCTTTCATTATTTTTGTGGTTGAGGACTCTATGCTTTCTTGTTTGGGGAAAAAAAAAGTGAAAGATTTGATTTTTCACAATAGACCCTCTTCCATGGGGTTGGGAAACACATTCATAACTCAATGGACTTTAGAATTTGACCTAGAGGTAGATGTGCCCTCAGTTGTCCCAATCTAGGTTCATCTTCCTCAACTGCTCAAGAAATTTAATCTATATCAAGAGACACAATTCTACTCTACTACTCTACAGAAATTAATTCACAATTTAGAACAACATTCGCAAACATGCATCAATCACATACACAAGTATACAAAATTATGTAGGGGAAACCAACTCGTAAAAATCCCTTAAGCTTGCTTGCATTAATCAAATGAATAGAAAATCTATTACAATTTCTAGCTTACTCTTAGCTCAACTTGCAAAAGAATAATTATTCTCTCTGTTCAATGAGAAGTTATGACCTAGAATTAATCAATTTATGCCTCCACCTAAGCTCTTACTTCCTTGCACAAATCCTAAGAAAATTGGCCCCTATTTTTTAGGAACTTCCTCCAAATTGATTGTGTAATTCCCAAGGATTGATCTTTGATTGCATGCAACACCTGTATACTCAAGACTAGTCTACAACTGATGCTACATTGGCTTGGAATCTCCACCATACTTGAGCAATTCGAATTCCTTGTGTGCATGATCTATTTTTGGTTGATTGATTAGTTAACTTGATGATCCTTAACTAAGTTAGCAGTTAAGGATTTTAGGGGTTAAGGCTCATAAGGAGTTAATGGGGTTAGGGTTTAGGGGGTTAAATGGGTTAGGGTTTTAGGGGATTAGGGGGTTAAATGGGTTAGGGGTTGGGAATTAGGGTTTAAGGGGTTAGGGGTTAAGGGTTAGAGGTTTAGAGGTTTAAGGGGTTAAATGGGTTAGGGATTTAGAGGTTTAGGGGGTTTGGGAGATTTAGCAGTTAAGAATTTAGAGGTTTGGGGTTAAGGGGTTAGAGGTTTAGGGTTTAGGGGGTTAAATGGGTTAGGGGTTTAGAGGTTTAGGGGGTTAGGGGATTTAGCAGTTAAGGATTTTATGGGTTTGAGGTTAAGGGTTAATGGGGTTAGGGTTTAGGGGGTTAAATGGGTTAGGGTTTTAGGGGTTTAGGGGGTTAAATGGGTTAGGGGTCAGGAATTAGGGTTTAAGGGGTTAGGGGTTAAGGGTCTAGGGATTTAGGGTTTAGGGGGTTAAATGGGTTAGGGGTGAAGGGGTTAGGGGTTAAAGGTTTAGAGGTTTACGGTTTATGGTTTAAATGTGTTAGGGTTTAGAGGTTTAGGGTTTAGGGGGTTAAATGGGTTAGGGGTTTAGGGGTATAGAGGGTTAAATAGGTTAGGGGTTGGGAATTAGGGTTTAATGGGTTAGGGTTAACGATTTAGGGGGTTAAATGGGTTAGGGTTTTATGGGTTCAGGGGTTAAATGGGTTATGGGTTGGGAATTAATGTTTAAGGGGTTAAAGGTTAAGGGTTTAGAGGTTTAGGGTTAGGGGGTTAAATGGGTTAGGGGTTTGGAATTAGGGTTTAAGGGGTTAGAGGTTTAGTGGGTTAATGGGTTAGGGGTTGGGAATTAGGGTTTAAGGGGTTAGAGGTTTAGGCTTTAGGGGGTTAAATGGGTTAGGGCCGGTTTAGAGGTTTAGGGAGTTAGCGGATTTAGCAGTTAAGGATTTTAAAGGGTTAGAGGTTAATGGGGTTAGGGTTTATGGGGTTAAATGGGTTAGGTTTTTAGGGGTTTAGGGTGTTGAATTTGTTAGGGTTCGGGAATTAGGGTTTAAGGGGTTAGGGGTTCAAGGTTTAGAGGTTTAGGGTTTAGGGGGTTAAATGGGTTAGGGGTTGGGAATTAGGGTTTAATGGGTTAGGGGTAAGGGTTTAGGGGGTTATCCTGGAGGAACCCTGAAAGACAAAGACTCTATCACCTATGGGGAAGATCAAGATTCAGAGGAGTCGGAGGAAGAAGGAGAAATTGGGGACTCCCAAAATTCGGCCAGAAGATCTACCAAGGGACGGAAATCCTCCAGGTAAAAGAGAGAACAAGAAACCTACAAGGAGAAGCTGCAGGGGACATAGCCGACCCTAGAAAATATGTTGGCAAAAAACCCAGAAGCACACAGAAATCAAAGCCAGGGCTTTGAAGGAGCCCTCTCATCTCAAAAAAGGAAGTAATGAATATCGTCCCCTGGAACTGTAGAGGGATGGGTAGCAACCTAAAAGAAGAAGCAATGAAAATTCTACTAAGGTTGGAAAGGCCCGACATTCTTCTGATCTAAAAGACCAAAATGGAGGAAATGGACTTTCTCCATAAAAGCAAACAAGTTTGGGGAAAAGGGGGAGGTGTCGCAGTCTCCTCTAGAGGCACCTCAGGAGGGCTAGGAATGCTATGGGACATGACATGATTTGAGGAAATCCAGGTTAAACTTAACTCAAAATGGATTTTTGCTCAAATTTTTCATCTTCACACCAAAGAAACTATGAATCTCTTCAAAATTTATGCTCTGGTCTTCTTGAGAGACAAAAAAGTCTCCTAGGAATCGATTGGGAAGCTGGAAAATGAGATTCATATGGATAATGTCATTCTTGTTGGAGACATGAACATCACTTTAAGTCAAGAGGATAAGCGAGGGGGTAGAATTGTAATGGATCTATCTAGGGAATGGGTGGAGGAGCTCATTCAAGATTGGGATTTGTTGGACGTCAAGCCACCCAAGGAAAAATATACTTGGACCAATAGAATATCGGGTCCAGGCTACATTGCTACAAGGTTAGATATTTTCTCATCTAGAGCTCCTTCTTGCTCTTAGTTCTTGATGTCAATTATGTTATTCTTTCTTTTTCGGTCTCTGATCACAAGCCCATCAGACTTGAGTTGAAGTCGCAAATGAATCTGGGACCTATTCCCTTCCGTTTTAGTGCCCTCTCGGTGCAACATTTTGAATTTTTGGATAAATTTGAGGAAGTTTGGAAACAAACTGTTAGTGGATCCCCCTTCTTTGTATTGGAAGAAAATATGAGGAGAGTGAAGAGGGCCCTCAAAAGCTAGGCTAAAGCCCTCCCCTCTCCCACTAAGTCAAGGCGGATGACCCAGGCCTGTTTGGAAAGTCACCAGAAACAAATGGAAGAGATGTACATCTCTAAGGACAGATTAATTCTAGAAGAGGAGCTCTAGGCTAATCTCCATAAGGCTTGTTTTCAGGAGGAGGAATATTAGAGGCTTAAATCTCGGAGTCTATGGCTACAAGCTGGGGATAGGAAAACCTCCTTCTTTCACAAGGACACTCAGGCGAGAAGAATTTTTAACTAGATAGTGGAGATAACCTTAGGAGATCAAACCTTCTCCAACCCCACTAGCATCAAACATGCTACCCATAAGCACTTCAAAGATCTATACACAAAGGACAAGCAAGCAAGTCTCAGCTCCAATCTGCTTGAGTTGGTCCCTCTAAAGGTCAATGCCCAAATGAACGTTATGCTGACTGCTCCTGTCACATTCAATGAAATCAAGCAAGATCTTGATGAAATGGATCTGGACAAGGCTCCTAGGCTGGATGGATTCACTGCTCGATTCAGTAAAAATTGTTGGAAAATTGTCAACGGGAGTGTTGCAAACTTATTCAAGGCGAGTCGCGAGATAAATAAGGGATGCCCCTTATCCCCTCTTCTCAGGGAACACAACATTGCTCTGGGGGCCAAGATCTTATGGTTGCACGTGGCAAAGAACCCGAGATGGGCGCAGATTTCCTTGTGGAAAAAAGATAGCTTTGGAAGGCGCCTTGGCAGCCTAGAGAATTTCCAATATAATTGTCAGGGCTCCCAAATTCATTAGTTGTGTAAACGCGCTCTTTCGCTATTATGCAACCACCTGTACTGGATTCCAGAAAATGGGAAACAGATCAGATTGTGGGAGGACAAGATCATGGATTGTGGGATAATTTCTGAGGTGTGCGTGACCGTTAGGGACAGGGGTGGCATAAATTAAGAAGGGTATGAGGGTTATGGGTCCGCAGAGGGATGGGCAGGGGAGAAGTCCTGGGAAGAGGCCCCCCGGGTCACCTTTCTTCTCATAACTGGGATGCATGGACCTTTGATCATTTTCATTATATGGAATTATGCCTTCGTTTTATTGTGTGGACAAGTCACTTACTCGAAAACCTAGTCAAAGACTGTGGGATGGCATGCTCCAAGGAATGCTTTTGGACCATTCCTTTGTTCTCCCAATCTTGGTTCCAGACTGAGGAACCTTTGAGGTTTCCAGAGAGCTTGATTAGAGACTTCAGGTTGTGAGATGGGCCATATTTTTCCTTCCAGAGTGTTGGGGCTGGTGATCCATCTCCACTAGGTTTTGGTGCCCAGAACTTTTCGCAACAATTTTGGGTCTCTAATACCAAGCCCCCCATCTTTTTTATGTCTTCAGATTTTTCCCCAGGCTACTTGGGCCCATTTTCCCTTGTTCTCTTTGTCTTTCCATAAGAAGTCTCTTTTAATGGTTTTGATTTGGTTTGAAATAGATTTGGTTACAGCAATGATGGAGTATTATTATTGAGGAATGGCTTACAACACTGAGCGTACCAAGAATAATCTTCCCGTGAGATTTAAGGACCTGAAATTCCAATTGGAAATCTTTTTTGTTTTTAATTTGGTGACCAGAGATTCCCAGTTGGCTTTGGCGAGGGGTTTATCAGCCAAGGGAACTCTGAGGTACTTGGAAGGGAAGGAGTTGAGCTGAAAGCCTATAATGCGAGTTATGTTGAGTTGAATGGTCTAGGAGGTATTGAGGAAGAAGAGTTTTGATTTGGCTTTATTGATGGAGGTACCAAAGGCCTGGGAAAAATCGACAAGAATATTCTGGAAGGAAAGGGCTTCTTTGATCGAGGGAGAGCCCATAAGAAGAGTGTCACCAACATATTGTTGGTGGGTTGAAGGGGTGTTAGAGGGGTAGAGATTTAAACCAAAGATGCTTCCATAATAAGGTGTTTTCCTATAATGGATTTAATAAATTACAAGTAAAGCTTATGCTAGTTGGAATATCCATTTACAATTACAAGCATACATAACGTAACTAGTTGATTGAGAGGCAACAAGTAAACTTCTCAGCCCGATATGTCAAACAAGTATGGATTTAGTACATGTTTCATCTCATTTTACAAAGATCTTGGTTTGGGTTCAAAAACTTATCTTCAAATTTTGGGTTTAAGAACATTTCTTGGAATCAAATTGATTTTACAAAGAATTGTTTTGGGTTTAAAGAATCTTTTTGGAAGACATTTCTTGGAGGCGGCCTTATTTTGGCAAAAATTGTTTTGAACTTAAAAAAATTTCTTGGAGGTATGTACGTGTTTTGAGTTGAAGTAAATCTTTTGAGCTTCGTTCCATTTTTATAAGACATTTTTCTCTCAAATTTTTTAAATTAAGTGTTTTCAATTGGAGTATGTATTTTTTGCAAAAAATTTGCACTGAATTTTTTTAAATTAAATCTTTTGTGATATTTTTTGTAATTGAGTTATTGTCTAATTTTTTGAAGGAAATTTTTTGAACTTCATACCCTATTATCATGGGAAATTGAAGAACTTGTGCGAGAAAATATGATCGAAAAAGAGACCTTGAGGAATGTAGAGAAGAGACAAGACAATCTCACAAAAGAAAGTTAGAAGCCCTCTCAAATATTGAAGAGGAAAATCAACCTCAAGCAGAAATTGAAGCAGGTATGTAAATGTAAATATTATGATCTATTGATATATTTAAAATTTTCCTAATGTAAAATGTGAAGCTTAATTTTTATTTGATGAACTAATTCAAAAAATATTTTGTTTAATGTAAACAGACAAAGATATTCATCAAAATATTGAAGAAGAAAATCAACCTCAATCAGAAATTGAAGCAGGTATGTAAATGTAAATATTATGATCTATTGATATATTTAAAATCTTCCTAATGTAAAATGTGAAGCTTAATTTTTATTTGATGAACTAGCTTGAAAAATATTTTGTTTAATATAAACAGACAAAGATATTCCTCAAAATATTGAGGAAGAAAATCAACCTCAAGCAGAAATTGAAGCAGGTATGTAAATGTAAATATTATGATCTATTGATATATTTAAAATTTCCCTAATGTAAAATGTGAAGCTTAATTTTTATTTGATGAACTAATTTGAAAAATATTTTGTTTAATGTAAACAGACAGAGATATTCCTCAAAATACTGAAGAAGAAAATCAACCTCAAGCAAAAATTGAAGCAGGTATGTAAATTTAAATATTACGATCTATTGATATATTTAAAATTTTCCTAATGTAAAATGTTAAGCTTAATTTTTATTTGATGAACTAATTTGAAAAATATTTGAAATTTTAGATATATTTATTAATTTAGTTATTTATTGAATATGTACTATTTTTTTGAATATGTACAGATGAAATCACTATCGATAATGAGATGTTAGAAAATGTTGACACTCACACATATGGAGATAAAAAACCTAACCATGTTATACGATATCGTGTTAACTGCATTTTTGAAAAGTATTTCTTAAATGAGCAGGTGACAGTTCAGGCTCAAATATTGAAAGGTCTCCTATCATTAAGGAAATTAAAAGAAGCTACGACACTATTGGGTATTCGAAAATCAACCAAAGATAAAAAAATGAAGGAAGAGGTGATAAAAAATATGAGTAGTGCTATAAAGTCAATTAAGAGATCTAGAGAGAAAGATGTTTCAATTGTACGTATAGTAATACAGATGGCAATGGTTTCCTCAAGTACTCAAGAGAATCATTTGGTAAGATCTATGGCTCGAGCACTGGAAACCTCGCAAAACAATTTTCACAAACATCGAAAATTTCGGTTGCAAATAGATGTAAATGATGAACACGCTTGTTGGAGAGCTATTTTTAGGAAACCATACAAAGATAGATTTGGAGAAAATGTTAAAAATAATAATATATGAATATTGGAAGAACAATTTGCGTGTTTCACCAACTACAAGGCATGTGATGCAAAGAAGAATAGCACGAAATCAGTACGAAAAACATGAAAAACATCTCTTGGAAACCACTCAGATAGATTTATTCAACAAGTTCAAAGAAGAGAATCGTCAAATTCATGTTTCACTCAGTGCTTTTGTTCAAAAAAAGCCATGGTATGTAAAACATATCACCGTACGCGACACTTTTTGTTGCCGTTATCATGTGGAATTTGAGTTATATTATGACACATTCCTTGATTTCGGTAGAACGTTATGGAATAATTCACCTCCTCCTTCCATTATCCGTGATTTCATATCTCAAATTCTATGTGAAAGAGAAAGCGATGAACTATTTTACAAAAAGAAATGTGTTGGTGATAAAAAATGCGATGATTGTGGAAATTTGACTAAATTTCAAAACAAATATCGTATTGATATAAATGATCAATCATTGTCCAACATGAAAGTGAAATGGAAGAGATATGAATATATCGATACATCGATTCAAGGTGCAAATAGTGTTAAAAGAATTGAATTACTAGAAGACGAAATTTTTTTGATATACTTTTTGAGAAAGTTTGAGGCAGAAATTTACAAATACACCAAGCATTCCCATAGAGATCGATGGAAAGACTTGCAATTCAAAAAATCTCGTGAATTTTTTCCACCAGGGGCCATTTTGTCAGTGATTGATTTTGCAGAAAACTACACATTTGTTCCACAAAAAGAAATTCAGAGTGAATACTATCATTCTGACCAAGTCTCCATGCTCATCCATATTCTATATAGACATGCTAAACAAAATTTCAATCATATAGAAAGCACGAGTGAAAATCGACATATCATTAAATAATATCACTTTTATATCAGTGACGATCATACACATGATACATGTTTTGTACAACATTGTTTTGGAAAAATTTATGATTCATTGAAAAATCATGGAATAACATTCAATGAACATTGGATATGGTCAGACGGATGCGCAGGTCAATTCAAATCTGCACGGTCATTCTTTTGGTTGTGTTATCTTCATAAGAAAACCTACATTAAACATTGTTGGAATTTCTTTGAGACTGGCCATGGAAAAGGAGAACATGACGGTGCAGGAGCATGCATAAAACGAGTACTTCGAAGATATCAAAAGAACCACTCTGCAAACCGACTTGTGAACGCTGAAGAAGTTGTTCAATGGTGCATCGCTGCTCTAAGCCATGAGAGAAACCCATCAAGAGAAGTGCAAAGGTACATTCAATTTAATTTATATTGGAAATCTAATTTTAAACATTGTACATTTATCATGCAATGATTATCTTTGATTGTATTTTGATATCATATTTACAAATTCTTCTTTTAATTTTCCATATAAAGGTTTTTCTGGCATATTGGAATCAAAGACGTAGATAGATCAATTGGAAATGACGTTGAAACAATAAAAGGGACTCGAAAATTGCATTCAATTCAAACAAAGTTGTCCGGAAATGTGTTTGCATTGGATAAAAGAAAATATTCTTGTTTTTGTGATGTTTGCATAGACAACACAAAATCCAATGACGTTTGTGAAAACAAAATGTATGTGAACGATTGGAAACATACGGAGCTAAATACAAAGGGAAAAATGTCTGTTGCAATGTTTGAAGAAATGCAATTAGAGGAAACTACAATATCATCCGATGGTGATCGAGTTTCTGATCTTGTTAGAGAAGGTAACATTTGAATTACTTTCTAATGATTTAAAGATCTAGAAATAAATTTAAATATGCATAATTTTGTTAAATTTATTTTATTGTGTAGGAGATGTTTTTGTTGTAATTGCACCTATTGACAACGATGAAAATGTGAAGTATTATTTGATGCGTTACACTAAACGAAAAATGAAATTATTAAAAAACTATAATGATCATGGATTTCAGTATGACAGAGGGTCTATTATACTGAAAGGTTATTTTTTCAGACAAACTCATCAAAGTGAAGACTTTGTTTACTTTGAAGACTATGAACCTGATTCCATAAGTTGTCAATATAGTCACTTGGTGTGTGCATTATGCATAAAGTTGATAGAAGTTCAATCAAATAAAAAATCGAAAATTAAGAGATGGAAAATGTCAAAATTCGATCATGAACAGATTATTGAGGATGGAATTCCATTAGAATTTTTTTGAGTGAACTGTACAACAATTTATTATCTTTGGATTAAATATGTTTTAGAAATTTCAGTACTCAACTAAAAATTTAGCTGCTTATGTTATTTGTGCAAGTGTTTTCACATGTACAAATTGTTTGGGTACAAGCACGTGCTCTAGTATCAACTGAAATTAGTTTTTCTATACATGTGCATTGATGAAAAATGTTATATATGTGCATTGATGAAAAACTAGTTGGATTTTCTGGTAAAAAGTATGGACACAATGTAAATAAATCATCTGCAGTATAGTTTTGTATGAAAATTCCTTTCAGACAAGAGACTCGGAGCACTTCTCTGACTTTTGGTGGGATTTGACCCACATCTCTAATCCTGATTGAAAATCTAGTACAAAATCTGCTTGTCCAATGGTCGGATATGTTCAATGTTCATTGATGAAAAATGTTACTTGTCTTTGATAGATATGTTCTAGAATGCACAATTAATTGTTCCAAGTAGTTTTTCTATGTGCATTGATGAAAAACTTGTTGGATTTTTTGGTAAAAAGTTTCAACAATATAAATAAATCGACAAGGCTACCTATTTGAGTGCATTAACGACATTGACCCAAATTCAACAAACATATATATGTACTAGAGACTTATATTTCCAATCAAAATTAAAGGGATAATTTGTACATATATCTACTTCTTTAAACTCTTTTTTCAATTAGAGCTCAATTGATACATGGTTAGTTGCATTGAAAAGCTATGTTGTTCCTATTGGAAATTTTTTCATTCAAACAAAACTACATGGACAGATCAAAAGCAATCTTAAAATTCCAAATGTACTTCAACCATCCAAATGTGCCAAATGTAGATTGAAACCATCCAAAACTTTAAAATTTTAAAAACTTTTGATAATATATTGTGCAACATTAAAACATTAAACGTCACATGCGAAATGTAGATTGAAACCATTCAAAACTTGAGTTTAAAAAACTTTAAATTATATATAGATCGTTACTTCACATGCCATGCCAATTATAATTCAACTAGATCCAATAGAAACATTTAGCATTATATACCACATGTGCAAATGTAGATTGAAACCATCCAAAACTTTAAGTTTTAAAAACCTTTTGATTATATATTGTGCAACATTAAAACATTAAACATTTAAATTTCATTAAATATCGCATGCAAAATGTAGATTGAAACCATCCAAAAATTAAATAAAACAAATTATATAATAACAATGTAATAAAATATGTCCAAAAATTGTAAATCTCACAAGTATCAAACTGTATCAAGTTTAACAAATTTTAAAACCATCTAAATTTTTAAATCAAATCTATTGTAAATCATGTCCATCAAATGAAGACGAATCTAGCGTCTTCCCTACTAGGGTCTCAGTCCGTGCCCTATCCTGTGAATGGGAAACCTACATACACAATGCACATGTACTTGAACATTAAAATTTGATGTTTTAAAAATGAATGAGAATATATATATCTATAACTTCATGTAAAAAACAAAATATAACAAAAAAATCATGCAATACCTCATAAGGTTCCCTCTCCATTTGATGAACAGGTTCTCCCATAGGAACATCTGCAGTGGTAAACTGTACAATATACATGTACAGTTAAATATATATATATATATATATATATATATATATATTAAAAACTTTCAAATGAAAATGCACGTGTACATATATAAACTTATTTTCAATAATATTAAAAAAAGGAACTAAAGACAACTTGTTCAAATGCTATGGATGTTCCTATCTCCGTCGCTAGAGTCCCCGGATTAAAGAAATCTTCTATAGGAACCTAAATTCAAAAAATTTTAAATAACTCAAAATATAGATCTCTCTCTCTCTCTCTCTCTCTCTCTCTATATATATATATATATATATATCTCAATTTTTAATGGAACTTTTTGAGGTAGAATATATATATATATATATATAACTTTTAAACATAAATTTTAAACTTGTGAAAAATTGTCCATACTTGTGGCTCATCTCCCAATGAAGTAGAAGGTATATCTCCTAAGGAAGAAGAAGGTACCGCCATCCCAAAAACATCAGACGGAATCGGTACCTGTTAAAACATTTTATCAAATTATATATATACATACATGTATATGTGTGGCAACAATTATTTATTTTAGAGTCACTTAAAAAACACTAACATACATGTGCCAACATATCATGATGGTCAGACCCATCTGCATCGTTTGAGCCAGAGGTCCCGAACGTAATATTAAAATTTTCATCACGCATCATGCCTGAGAACTACAAATGGTGTTTTAACATATAATCATACATTTTTGTTAGATTAATGTACACATACAAATAAATGTATACATGTACATACACATGTATTTATTACAAATTGTACACATGTATATGTAAAAATCATTTCAAACCCTAAGGTCACTAACACATACCGTTCCAGTGCCCTCTTCCTCATGAAAAATTAGGTCTTGCAAACCATTGCGACAATTTATTGCATATGTTCGGAGATCTTCAACATTCATGTTGTAAATCTCCTCATCTGTATAATAAACAAAATTGGCACGTGCATTTTCACGTGCTCTTTGTCGATTTAAACAAAGATCGACTCCACTCAATCTACTATGAACATTGTCGATCATAACATCCCTTGCTTCTCGACTTATTTGAGATGTCGCATCCATCTCTGATTGCGGAGTTTCGACTCGAAATGGTCGACTCACCAATGGCGGCTCAGGGCAAGGAAACTCCACATTTCGCTTAGCGCCCTTACGGTCATATAATCGACCTTTCCCTAGGCCAAAAAATTCTGAAGGAAGGTCATTGTAGTTGGGTTTCATACCCAAAAAAAATTCTGCATAAAACAATTGTGCAAAATAAACCGAAACCTCATCGTTCCATGGAAGCCTTCCAAAGGCCGCAAGATGTCGATCATACAAATAACGAGCTTTGTCTGGGTGCTTGAAATACTGCACCTTCAACATTTTTATTTTTGGCCCTTCCTTATAATTAAACATTGACTTGGCCACTTCTCTTGTAACTTTTTGTTTTATGTCCTCCCATTTATCGGGACCCATCACTGTTTCTTTTCTCTTTCTCATCAGTTCTACAAATGAATCGGTCATTGGCCCAAGATTTCTGTACACATTTACCATTTCACACAATGAATGTGTAACTATTTCAAGGCTTTGTCGACTCTCAGCAAGTAGAGACAAAGCCACGAGATCTTTTTGCAATTTTGCATGAAGGCTTTCACACCTTTGTAAGGTGCATTCCGCCATGTTGGTTTCCCATAGTATATCAATAATCTCGGCCAGATAAGTTGTGCTGGGTTGACAACCTTCTTCTTGAATGTAGAAAGATGCCCTGTGTCTATTTTGACCACTAGCTCGAACATTTTCGGCCTTTGCATCAATATATATATAATTTTGTATATTATAAAAAACACGTGTAAAAAAAGTTGTACAAATTTAATGAAAAAATATTGAAATTGATGGAAACCTTGATGTTGTTGGTTAACATCTTCTCCAACATGACCCTGCTGAGAACCAGACCCAGAATGACGCTGCTGAGAACCAGACCCACAATGACCCTGTTGAGAACTAGTATCCGTTGATTGGCCTTCGGGGGAATAAATATCACCCCCTTCCCGCAACCTGCTACCACTCATACCTCGACCGGTTGAACCTTGGCCATGCTCCATGGATGGAGTAGAAACCTTTCTCCTCTTACCTCCTAAAAATTAAAATATGAAACTTATTAACAACTAATTTAACTCACAAAGTTAATAAAAAATAAATTCCATATGTACACACATGTATAGAGATTTAAGATTATATTTAAATACCGTGAACATCCCCCGATCCCTGAGCCTCCATATGGGATTTGGCTGATATTCATTGTTCATCCTCCATGATATATATCTATTGGTCGACATTTACACAAAATATATTTCAAAAAATCAATTTGTAATTTAGTGTACACAAATTATGTAGAACACAAATTTCAAAGCAATAATTGATCATGTGTGAAATTAAATTTAATCGAAAAAGAAATTATAAAAATGATAAGTTCACAAAATTGCGCTTTACATGGTGGGAGCACACTTGGTATAAAATTTACCACTTATACACTTTAGTTTGTGGGAGAAATGACACATGTACATAGTTTACCTTAAAGTTGTTGTGTTTTATGGATAATAAAATGAAGAACTTCTATTCAGATCCATTCCAAAGATTGACTGTAGGGGCATTTACTAGATATGTCACCTTTCATAAATGATGAGATCCAGAGGCTACCTGACCCTTTACAGACTCTGCCTATAAAACTTGTAGAAGTAAACACTAGAGGCATTAACAATAGCAAATAACGTTTTCATGCTCAAACATGGGAATGTGTCTCTTTCCCTACGCAAAAAAATAGTTCAAGGTATTTAATCTTCATAGACATGTCATCAAGCAGGTCAATGTGATCATCCCCAACTTACTTTTCATGAAATTAGGCTTGGAATCCTCTACAACCTAGTGGATGGAGTTGAATGGGAACTAGGTTAAGGCCTTTACAAAATACATGCTAGTGAATCACACTTACTAGGTTATACCAACAAATAAAGTGGCAAAAACGTTTTCTCCTCGAGGTTGTCCAATTGGGTGTGTAATACCAACTTCACCCATTTCCTAACAGGTTTCTCTCTTAGGTTACAAATGTCTTCCACCTTATTAGTTATATATTTTTCAATTTTCCGTGGATTCCTTGAATTTTTCTCCTACCTAACCTCTCTCACTCCCCAAATTATTGTCAGCAAACATGCCCCATTAAGGATCTAGAGCAATGTTTGCACCATACTTAGAACTGTCAATGCTTCTAATTGAAATTGGAGTCATGTATACTAGATTGCTTGCTTAAGTGGCTCTTACTTGGACAATATCCTGAGATAGTTTGACATGATGGTCATATGAGGTTGGAAGCTACTTGGTGTAACTTTCCTTAAATCTTCAAAAAAACAAAGCAAAAATTTCATTTTCGATCATTTTTTATTAGCTTCTGCATACAGCAGATGTTATCACAATTGCAACACAATCATGTTCCATGAGCATGAATTATGAATGTCGCAAGCCAAATTGCAAGGAAATTTGCATTCATTTTAGGCAAAAGAAAGCTATGACATTAAGGTCCATGCTAGAAAAAATTATGCAAATAAGGTTGCTAAGTCTTGATACTTACCATGTGTTTCAAAGCCATAATGAAGGTTGGCTTTGAGAGTGTCCTCCCAAAGCCCTGTCTTGAGATGAAATTTAATTCAATGTCTCTTAGAGTTGCGAGGTGGAATTGATAGAACTATTTGATTTCTTTACCATAGATGGATATCTCCTTTCATCTATACCTTTCTCTACCATCTTATTTCCAAGTGAAATGGGAATTTTCACATTTTGAATGCCATTACCATGTAATTTGGTAGTTTGCTAGCTAGACCTATCACAAGTAAGGTTATCATACCAAACTATTTCTCTTGCTCAACTCAGTGACCATGACTCTCTTCTCACACTCCTTACCATACAAGATCTTCAATTGTACATGTCACGCAAAGTTGGGGGTTCTAGGTCTACACCTATTAGGTAAAGTTAGATATTTTATGTCATTGTGGTCCTTAAATTTGGAGGTGTTCCACCTGAAAAAGTAGGCATTAAATATGGATGAAAAGGATTTGTTTTAACTTTGATAGAATTTCCTCGTGGAATTACTGAATTTCTCGACATCATGCTAGCTTTTCTTAGAGAAGAAGGTTTTGGAGGAGAAATTGAATTCTTTCGACTCATTTTTGGCATTGAAGTTTGAAATAGTAGTTTTGATGACTCCATTGATGACCTTGCTGAGGAATTTGATGCACACAATATTGACTTTGAAGATGGTTTAGAAGATGTTGAAGAAGTTGTAGATTCTGGTGTTGTCACTGAATGTTTCTTTGTTGTTGGACTTGATCAAGACATGTAATTTAACTTTACGAGCAGATTGAAGACCTTGAAGAGGTTTTAGATTTTGTTGTTCTCACTGAAGGTTTTTGTCTAGTTTTGTTTCTTAAACCATCATTTCCATAGGACATTTTTGGTGAATAGATTCTTGACCTTGATGAGAGGATATTATACCTTGAAGAGGCTACATCTTTTGGTTCAACGTCACTAACTGTTTCTCTATTATTATGTTTGTTAAACATCTCGCTTAGGGCAAGGAAACTCCACATATATTGTACAGTTTATGGGACATAAATCAATATGTAGAAATATTCACTTGGTTTTTATAATTAGATAGAAGAATGACTTAAAATGACCTTGTATGTCTCCTCATATTAGAGCTCAATTTTTTAGGAAGGATTTAAGTATCCACCTTTCAAGAATCACTAGAAGAGGTTGATAAAGAATATAGGAAGACAAAAAACTAACCAGTGGTGTAATAAATGGATTTCTTGGGAGGTAGATTTGCATATGGACTTTTAGTAGCTAGAACTTTTCCAAATAAGTGAATGTATTTGAAAACAAAACCTCTAGTTTATTTTGGTTTAGACAAGGTCTAGAATTTGAAAAGTGAATTCCCTCTTTCTTCCTCTTACATTTCCAATGATCGGAATCTGGATTGAGGGAAAAAAATTTCCTAGATAAAAATTTTTCATTTTATTTGTTGTACACATGAGTTTTTAAAAGCTAATTAACTCATAAATTTCTCACAAAATACACTTAAAGCTTGACACAAACCCCTTCCCAATTGGCTAACTTTAGAAGATCCTAAACACATTTTTATTTAACTAATAATGGAGATAGCCCAATAAAACTAGTTTGTCCATATTCAAATCAAGTTGGTATCAAAGTACAATTTAGCTCATTTTAGTCAAGGTTAGTTAGAAGAATTAGCTATCGGTTTCTGTCTTCAATTTCCTCTCAAAATGAATGTGTATGTGCTTTTGAGAGACACACTAGAGGAATAAGGTCCAATTTTTTGATGAAAATGTGCTATGAAAGTAAAGGGTTAAAGGCAAACATGTACACGGCATAGTTGAGTACAAGGCATAGTTGAGCCAAATTTTGTTGAGGAAGGGCCTAATTATTTGGGTCTTGGTTATGGAATACATTATGGAGAATGCTCCAAATCCAAGGAGGCACATGAAGCTGTTCCAAGAAGGAATTTTATTTCGTGTTCATTACCTCAAGCTTGTGAAGTTTGTGTTCATGATGAATGGAAAAGCTTGACACCCACTTTGCAAGAAGATGTTAATAAACATGCAGCTAATGAGAATGTAAAAGAAGAGGATGTTGAAAGCTCTATCTAGTCATTGAATTCATTGCTAGTATTCAGAGTAGAGCCACTACCTCATCAAATTCACCTCCTCAAGAAGGCGACAATGGTGAATGTTCAAGGTATAAATTTTCCTTTAATCAAATTGCTTTTGATTATGATAAACATGGTAAATATTCACATAAGATATATAAAATAACTTGCACATGTTCCTTTTGTGGTTTGAATAATCATAATGTATATAGATGTTGGAAGAAGATATCCATGCACATTGAAACTTTCTAAAAAAATGAGGCAAAAAGTCAAAGGCCCATTGGACAAGGAAAATGATGTTGAAAATAAGATGCAATTGTTTATTACTCATTACCATAAGAAAGGTCACCTTGTGGACAAGTGTTGGACTTTGTATCCAACAAGTCATCAACAACATTTGAAGAAGGTGGAAAGAGATAACGACAAGAACAGAAAAGAGGATTCCATAATCGATGAGGGTCAAGATGATTCACATGATGAAGTGCAGCTAAAAGAAGCGCCATTGAAATGGTTTGCTAACAGATGGTTAGATTTCTTATCCAATTAAGGCCTTGCATGTATTTTGATGTTTCATGAATTTCTTTGCAAATTCCAAGTGTGGTGCATGTTGCATGAAGCAAGATGTTGAAACTAGAGTTATGTTGACACACTTAAATGCAACAAATATGGAAATTTGTACATGGGCTCTATTATTTGACTTGAGAGGCAGTTGTTTGAAGAGGCATGTTTTGTCAACTTGTGTTTGGTTGATGGTTTTGTACACCAATATGTAAGAGTGCATGGAGATATTCACATGATGTGAATTTTTTTTTCTTTGAAGGAGAAAAATGATATGTCAGCAAGCTATGTTTCTTGCATGATGTGTTTTCAGTTTGATGGTTTTGTTTCTGACAAGACGTCACAATATTTTGGGAAGGTCCACTCTTGAGAGAGAGCCTCATGATTACAACCTAATCATGAGAATCAAATGGGAGTGCATCCTTATTTTGAAAAAAATAGGATTCTGAGCTACCTAGGACTCAAACCATTATTTTTAAATTTGAAATATCATGGTGTGTTGTTTCAATGCCTGAATCCACAACCCTAACATAAATTGTTTTATTCTATTTTGCAGGATTTAGTTGGTTATATTAAAAGTCAGTTGAATTTAAAATTCTTGGCTTAGTTGCATGAACCAAACATATTGTACATATTAAATGAGGAATTTTGCTCTCCCAATCATTTCTAAATCACCCATATCACCAAGACAACATGTTTTAAAACAACATACTCTGGTATGGGAAAGACCTTAGGTTTCAGATATTATAAGAAGGTTTTTGACATGGTTGAGAGAATGTGGAAAATAGAATCCATAAACAAATTATTTTTCAAAATGTATTACTTTCAAAGTATCAACAAGGAACATGTACAAGGGTGTTCAACGAATTAAGGCTATTTATTTAAATTCCATGATGTATATCTTACTCATAATTTTAACAAATTATTAAATAATGATCTAGATTGGATAATTATATTATTAGTCATATATTTTGATGTTTATAGAGTGAAAAAACTAAAAGAATCAACTTGTAGGGTCATTTAATGGTGGGTGGAGAATTGGGGTCTAAAACCTTTTGGAGTCATTTTAAGGTATTAAATGACAATTCTAGGGGTTAAACGATTATCCCTCGTGTCAAAATCTTGACCATTATTCTACACTTAAAGACATATCCAATGGTGCAAGAAAAACATCAAACGAAGTTCATTCAAAATTTATGCCTTTAGTAAGTTGACCTATCATGTTGACCACCATGGTACGAGAGAATGACATTTTAGCCCCATTACTCATGCATGCCAAGCTAGCTACATGTGGAATTTTAACAAGACTCTAAAAGGTCTAAAATCACAAACCTCGTTAATGGTTGACAGAGTCAAATCTTACACCTAGTTGGCTATCACGCTATGTTAAGTACTTGGCCACTGGGAGGAATAAGAGTTCCATTTTGTGTTACTGTATTTTGTTCCATAGTTGAAAATACAACTAGGAGTGTGAAGTTAGAGAGAATAATGTATGAAGTTAAGTTTTTATAGCAACCTTACACGCTAAAATTCTTAGCTAACTCTAGAGAGATTACCTCTTTCTTTGTACTCACATATTTTCCATACCAGAAAAGAGAGAGTAGAGCATGTTTACATTTTAGTGGTTTTTTTCTCCCATAAGGATTTCCTAGGGAAAAAGGAGTCTAGAGAATCATTACTTTTTAGGGTTGCTTGTCTCCCATATAAGGATTTCCTAGGAAAATAATTGTGTTGATTGTCTAGAGATATGTATGTGTGTGTTTCATTATGTTCTCTATTTCTTACGTTGTGTTTCATTATGTTTTATATTTTTCTAATAATTTTTTTAAATTAATAAATTTTAAAAAGAAACATTTTCAATAAAAATCACATACAACACATAATAAAAAAAAATTTAAAACTTCATACACTATATGACATTACTATGACAAACAGCATAAAAATATATAAGAAAAAAATACATACAACGCATCCATTACATTGGAGTCTTCAAAACATACAATGCATACATTAAATTTGACTGAATTATTCGACACAATTGGTGTCATTGGTTCATAAAAAATTGTTGAATATGAATGTGCAAATAAGGAGGTTTCACATTGGCTTTGCAGAATTGAGAATTTAAAAACTATTTTTGCAGGTATTACTTATCAACATATATATATCATGAAAAGAATATTGTTGCAGATGAATTGTCAAAGCAGGGGCTGAAGGCTGTTTTTGGAAAGATTAATTACCAGCTATATAACATGTAGGGTCTTCAGGCTGAAGGTTCAGTCCCCATCGTTTAAGTATAGTGGGGTTCAGGGAGGCTGTGTTTTCAGATTTCAGGTTTAATATGTGTTGTTACTTTGACAGTAAAAACTTTGTTGTCCCTTTTTGTATGAACTGTTCCATAGATCCTTCTACTGACACTTTTTGGGCTCTTTAGGGGTAGGGATAACAGATTTTCTCTGTTTTGAAATGGTATTTTTTGGGCTGTATTTTTTGGGGTGTAGTATAGTGATTTCCTGGAAATTCTAGTTTTGTTTTATGCAGGGTACTTGTCATCCTTTTGGTCTACAAAATATGGAGTCATAGGTTGGTCACATCTATATTTTTTATTTGATGGATATGGCCCACTTTGTTAGTGGGCGCTACACCTATGTGTATTGTGCATGTCTATGGTGGTTTTGGGCTTATTTCCCTAGGTTATTTCCATTTGTTTTGGCTATCTATGGTGTTGTAAAAGGGACATATGTGAGTTGTTTGCCACTAATTGTCTATTATTGCACCATTCACGGTGTTTTTGTGAGATATCATATGAATTTATGATGGGTTTTTGTTTTTCTGTTAGCTGTAGTTGACACCCTTTTATACAAGGGGAATCGATAGATGGTAACCCTCAAAGGCAATAGATAGAGTAAGCAACATGATATGGACACAACTATCAGTGTTAAGTACATATGAAGTAGTGTGTTCATTAGGTTGATAGATCTCTATAAGGGATAGTGTTTTATATTATTAATAAGCTAGAAACATAGGTAATTGAAGAGTTCGTTATATAAGCATCTCCATAAGTAGTGATTACTCACTATAATATGAAGCAGAGTAATATATATGGTTGTATATATATACAATATGATTATTAGGGAGAATACGTCACACCTATGTAATGAGATAAGAGCTTAGAGAGATTACAGTACAAGTGTAAAGCTCATGTTATTACTATAAGTATTACAGCTCTTGTTTATCCTTATGTAAGTGATTACCTATGTTTATTGAATAGGCTTTATCACCATAAGCTTACTATCACATACCTTATATAGATTACACATATAACGTGATTGGTTTAATGTAATGACTCTATTCCAAAGCATGGTTTTCTTACCATTATTTAGATGAGTATGTAGCTTAATGAGTACCAAGCTTGTACTTATGTGATATGTGTGACACTATACCCTATTCGTTTGATTAGGATAGTACAATGGCTAGTAAGTAGTAATGAATATTGATTACTTGTACCTAATGAGTACAATTACCATATCTTAATAAGCTCATATTACTAAGATAGCTTGTGATTCAATACTGGTATGTTACCTATTCAATATGTGTTGTAAATACATGCATACTAATACATAATCAATTACAACCATTACTCTAGTGAGATAAGCACTTGGTAAGCTTATTAATACTCATTATGTAGAACACATGGACCGGTGTAGTTGATATCACATTAGTAGCAGTCAATGGTATTGGTTCTATCCATCCTACGAATCACTGTGTTAAAGCCATTGTAGAGAGCTCATGTATAAGTAAGCATCCTTAGATTACGAGCTCTATTGATTACTAGATATGACTGGAATAGTGTATATAAGCCATAACAAGGTAAGCTTTATTACTAGTATTCCCATAATCAGGAAGTATAAGCTATTAGTGGTATGAGTTATTGGAACACTTCACAGTATAGCTATATCTAATATGACCTATGATATAGAGCTAACAAGGTGTAAGCATAAGGTTATAGGTTATGATTTATTAGGTGATTACAGTACTACTTAGCTTCATTGATTGCCTACTTTCTCATATTGAGTATTGTATTTCACGTATGATATGGACATGGAATAGAGGGAAATGCACAGGGCACACATATGGAAGGGCATATAGCTCATATGTTACTGATATACTTAGATTCATTATAATATAAATACTGTTCTACTATGGATATAAATTCTTACGTATTTGACCTAATAGCTTATAAGTGGTTATAGCTTGAAACTGTCATAGGTCATGCCGAGTGAGCTTACTTTGATTACCATTGTGACATATAAGGTTACCATGAGAACCAATGCCATTAAGCAGAGATATGGAAAACACAACAAGCTGGTATGAGTGATATCATAGTTGCATAATTACCTTAGCTTTAATTAATACGATAACTTGGAACTTATACGTAACTTACAATCCCATATGAGCTTGAGAAAGGTGAAGTAACGGGAATCATAGTGCTTATCATATGTGAAACCCTTGCCTTATCGTTAGATATACAAACATTACAAGCTTCTCATGATTAGTTAGCTTCATGAAATCGTAAGTAATAACAAGCATATCAAAGCTCTATACATTCAATGGTAATAGAACAATAGATATAAGTATACCATTAGCTTGGTGTATCTAATACTATGAATATCTATCAATGATATAAGAATGAGTAGAACATGGTGATGTAACCTTTATGATTACACTTGCTATCTATACTTAACCCCATTATGATGGTTAATGACTTGGACACATCACTCTGAACTCTTCATGTGAGACCATGTGTTAGGTAAGAGCTTGTATCTTATATAAGATTTCATCCTTGCTTATGTTACTTCATCATCTATCTTATGGGAATTGCTCTATCCACTAATCGAATAAAAGCATTGGTATAGTTGCATAAACTAAGCTAGTAGATATGTAAGCTTATCAAAGGGTTAAGAATTAGCCTAATGATTTATATACATAATACGTATAAGAATGGGTTCTATGTAATGCCCTTTCAAGCCCATTAAGAGTAAGTAACATGAATACTGTGATTGGTTTCGATAAAGATGAATGAGTACCATTGACTAGTGATCTATCCTAGCTTATCTTGTATTCAGTATCCCTTGTAGAAACGTATAACATATTCATATAAAGGTAATGGTAATGGAACCATAACTACCCTATAAGCTTAGTATTACTGCTTACTTTGGTACATGTCATAAGCTCACTTGTACAAGGATTAATGTTCTTCATGGAACTCTGATTTCCATTAGTTTAGCTAATATCATACTCTAAGTAGAAACCAAACATGATGATTAGGAAACATACGTTTAGACTAGTAGACTATGTAAACTGCAGATTACTCATTACTTGGACTGCATGTAAGGATTGTTATAAGTACTAATCCCATTGAGTGGAATGACTTACCTTTAACCTTTAACCAAGAGATACATGTATATGATAGATCCCTGTTACTAGTGTGTTAAGTGTTTATCATAAGTATTTCCATAATAATGAAAAGGATAAGAGTTGCTTACTTATAATAATAATAGTGCTTGTAATAAATACGTCACAAGAAGTAAGGGTAATGTAAGAGGTGAAACTAGTTAATCCATAGAGTTGAATCCATGTATATGACTAATAATTACTACTACTTGTTCAGACTAGTATTATGTGTGTCATTGATTAGGCCAATACAGTGGTATGATCATAACCTGTAGAGTAAGTGACACCTTATCTATTAGCTATGAACAAGCGTATGTTCCAATTGCATATCATAACTAATAAATACCATAAGTTGTATACCTTTATTAAGCCGTATTATGTTACTATGATTACCATGTGATCTTTAGCTCTATGATGAAGTTGTGTTCTTATATTCAGTGATACGAAGCAAGAGGTGTATAGTAAGCTCGTACTAGTCTAATGTAAGTCATTATATATACTATACATGATTGCATATACTATACGAGTAAGCTAAGTGATTTGTATAACTGACCCATGTAGGTTCAATACAACCTGGAAGCTGATATACCATCAAAAAGGGGCTTAAATCGCAAATTTGTTGTAATGAATTATGAGTTTTTCAACTCAAATGGACCTGGCGCCAAAGGGAAGGTGAAGTTCAACTAAATCTCTACTATCTATTAATGTGATACTGAAGCTGCATCATGGGGAAATTGCTAACGGGTATCGAAAAAGCAACTGTAGAAGCTAAGTTTCTGGGAGGAACACTTATCTGTGATCTATTGACTGTTCGTGAATTATGTAATCCGAATTATTTTCTATACGGGAAACTTAAGATATGTATTGACTGTCATGTTATTTTTGAACAGGATAGAATGACTGTTTGTTTTTGGACAAAGTCTGTAAACTACTTTTTAAATACGTCTTACAGAATGTTTTTATGAGGACTGATATGTGCCCTGGTACACTATATACACCAGCTGTATTTTTCATGCTGAAAGAAAATGTTATAACACTCGATTCCAGGATAAGCTTCATTAGGGATACTAACGGTATCAGTTGTAAGCTAATAGTGAAAAGATTCATCAGTAAGGATAAGAGTTCTAAGAGTAATGATATCAACTTTCATAGGTGCATTGTTATGGTCATATAAGCCATATGTAACACATTTTTAACCCTTCTTATTTATTAGTGATGGCATTCTGTTCTAATCATAACAGTGGTAACTAGTATAATCAATACAACGTCAGGCAGGCAGGCAAAACTCTTACCCGATGAAAGCAGGCAGCAACAGCGAAAACGCGCGAACAGCAGCCGGGACGAGCAAGCAGCAACAGCGAAAACACGTGAACAGCAATGAGCAATAATGAAACCGGTAACCAGAATAGCTCCGCGGGTGATTATTTTATCGGAATTAGTTCGGCCAAACTATTTTAAAAGTAAAATTTCAGTCGAACTCATAGTTCGGTCGAACTTTTTTCAAAGTTCGGCCGAAATTTTGTTGCCAGTTTTCCAATCTCCAGCAAAAATTATGTTTGCCCGCGTCATCAGTGTGATCAATCTAAACGGAATCAGGAGTTCGGACAAACTTTCTAAGAAAGTTCGGTCGAACTATTACAGATTTCGGCCGAACTATTGCTGAAAAAAAATTCGGCCCCCGATTCTCACAAAAGTGTAACCCAGCTTCATATTTCCGCCCTATGAAGTGATCATCTGCCACGGTTTAGGTTGTTGTTTGTATGGATGAAATACAAACATTTCCTATAATGATCCTCCTTGAGCACACCCTCTCCAAGGGCTTAAGGCTTAGAGGATTTAACAGTTAAGGATTTTAAGTGTTAGGGGTGAGGGATTAATGGGTTATGGATTAAGCGTTAGCGGTTTAGGGGTTTATGGGTTAAGGGGTTATGGGTTTAAGTGTTATTATTTTAGTGGTTTAGGGTTTGTAGGTTTATGGTTTTAGGGGGTTAAATGGGTTAGGGGTTGGAAATTAGGGTTTAACAGGTTAGAGGTTAAGGGTTATAGGTTTCGGGTTTATGGGATAAATATGTTTAGGGTTTTAGAGGTTTAGGGGGTTGGGGGATTTAGCAGTTAAGTATTTTAGGAGTTAGGAGTTAAGGGGTTAGAGGTTTAGGGGGTTAAATGGGTTAGGTTTTTATGGGTTTAGGGGGTTAAATGGGTTAGGGGTTGGGACTTAGGGTTTAAGGGGTTAGGGGTTAAGGGTTTAGAGGTTTATGGTTTAGGGGGTTAAATGGGTTAGGGGTTTAGGGGTTTAGGGGGTTAATTGGGTTAGGGATTATAGTCATTTATTAGGTGAACAAGGCACAATCTAGTTGTAGTAACTATAATCTGGTCAAGTTTTTATAGTCAAGGAAAGACTTGGTTGGGTTCCCAAGTCCCAAAAAATGTAAGGGTAATTGTGAGGGCATGATAAATAAGGAGTGTCGGTGCGTGCCAAGTATTGAAAAGGCATTCTAACACATACCAGAAAATTTCAATGGATGTTGAGAAGTATTAGGGAGCGCCAGGACATCTCAAGGGAGAACTAGGTCAAAATGCATGAAAATGAATGAATAAGAGTGTGTGCCAAGTAGTGTCAACGAATTCCAGGTGTCTCAAGGATAAAGTGTGTTAGGAGAAGGCAAAAATAAGACTTGTAGGAGGTAAGCCTAAGGTTACATAAAGGGTTGGAAATATTAGTTTCAGACAAAGGGAAACTTTGGGTTGAGCACAACATTGATTTTCCAATGACTTGGTTAGGTTCGCAAGTCGCAAAAAAAGTAAGGCTATCTATGATGGCATGAAAGCTAAGGAATACCAAGGTGTGGCAGGGAATGCCTAGAAGTACTAACACATGCTAGAGAGTTCCAAGGAATGATAGGCATTCCAAGATGTGCCAGGTGCCAAGGTGTGCCATGAACACGTGCTAGGGAGTGTGAGGGCTAAGTGTCAGGGAAACACAAGGGAGCACTAGTTTCAAATGCATGGAAATGAAGTATCAGCTAGTTCCAAGTGTGTTAAGAAGGGAGTGACATGGTATTATAGGAAGTGACAAGGCATGTTAGAGCGCTAGGGATGCATACAAAGATGATCCAAGTTCCAAAGTGTGCCAATGTGTGCTAAGGAGTGTTAGGGAGTGCCAGGAAAACATAACAGAGCACTAGGTCAAAATTCATAAATGAATGAATAAGAGTGTGTGACAAGGAGTGTTAGCAAATTCTAGGTGTCTCGTGGAGGAAGTAACATGGTATGATAGGCAGTGCTAAGTCATGTTATAGTGTCAGGGCGACATGCATCCAAGATGTGCCAGGTGCCAGGGTGTGCCAACATGTGCTAGGAAGTGTTAGGGACTGTCAGGGAAACACAAGGGAGCATCTACGTTGTATCCATTGGAGAAGTATTTATGTTGTAGCCATTGCAGGACTCGGAGAATTTTTTTCCATGGAGAATTATCTACGTTGTATCCATTTCATTAAAGCAAGATGTCTGTCCATGCTTTTTTGTATTTTTTTATAAATTGGAAGAGAGAAATCATAAACAAGAAGGGCCTGAAAGAACTGAACAAAGAAATGGAGGTAACTGGGATAAAGTTGATGGAATTGGAGTTGGTAGTTTCAGACTGTCACAAGGGCATCCAAGACAACCATGACCTGATTGAAGAAGTGGAAAACAAGCTTGCAGTCCACATTGAGGGAGATATCAATCCACTTTCGACTAAACTAGATATATAACTGTGGCTCTCTCTACTCACAGTATTTCATTGAGATTGTGTTAGGTATCTGTTATTAACCTATGCTTGTGTCTATTTAAATGGATACTTTATTGATAACCCAAAAATGAGGCATTTTGGATTGTCTATAGTTTGTACTAGTTCTGAAAAAGAACTAGAAACAATTAATCTCTTTGGCTGCAAAAAGTATTCTACTTGTTGTGTTGGGGAGTTTCTCTCAGGAAATTTATGGATAACCCGGCATATTTTGTATATACGTACTATGCAAAATCTTTATAAATCTACCTATCAAATCAGGATCAATCCAATGCAACAACTTTTTCCCCAAAACAAGCACAAGATCAAGCCAACATGTGTGATGTGTGCATTTAAAGAGATGGATAGGTAGCTTTACCCTTACGAGAACATAGTACCTTAAAATCTGACCACAATTGGTGAGTGAAAGCATTTGCGAAATGGCATCATGAGTGGAGCCTTTTGCAAAAGAGATTATTCGTTTACATTACAATATATACAACATGTACTTAGTGTTCCATCCATGTTAACGCACACACCTGATGGTATCAGTCCTTAAACTAGTACAAAAAAAATGATTTTATATATTCACATATAGGACAATCACAATATGTCAACAAAATCACATACTTATCGAAATCCTCAACCATGAATATGCTAAATTGCTTCCAAATGTGCTTGCAATTAGGCATCAAACACAATCATTGCAATGGGTTAAGGGGATCTAAGAGAGAATTATGTAAGGAGCTCCTTCTAGGTAAATGACATTGGTATTACTATTGTTAAAGGGGGTGGCCTACAAGGATACATTGTTAGCTATTGATGCAAGAGAATAATTTCAACAATTTTTTTCAAAATTTGTATTTGTCCTCCAGAAGGACTTAGAGATTTATAGAAGAGGAAGTTGGTTTCCTTGTTGCCCTATAATTTTGTAGAATTTCTAATTTCATATTTGGGATAGGAAATTTTAGTAATTTTAGGAATAAGTTAAGATGTGGTTTGATTTTTAAGGCCTCCTAGTCATTAGGAACATTGAGTCTTATGGTTAGGATTACTTGTGGAATCCTATGTATTTTTCAAACTCCAATACACCAAGGCAAATATGTGGAGGACATTTGGGGGAAGTGTGATTGTCCATAAAATGTAGATCAGATTTGGGGAACTTGTAGCTCTTTTCCTTGGACCCTACTAGTTCTTAGAGGTTGTATTTGGAGCGGTTAGCAGGAAAAAGCATAATATGCCCAAGAATATTAGTGTTGGAGCACCTGTGGTTTGGGAGAAAGGATAAGGGGTTCTAGGAGTTAAGGGGTTTAAGGTTTAGGAGCAAGGGGTTAAGGGTAAAGGGTAAAGGGTTTGGGCTTATGGGATTTAGAGGTTAGGGGGTTTAAGGGTTAGAGATTAATGGCTTAGTGGTTAAGGGATTCAGGGGTTAAATATTAACCATAAAGGGATTACATATCAGGGGATTTAGGGGTTAAGTTTCTAACGGTTATGGTATTTAAGTGTCAGCGAGTTAAGGGGTTAGGGGTTAATGAGTTTAGGGGTTAGGGGTTATGGGTTAAGGGTCAAAGCTTAAGAGGACATGGGATTACGGTTTATGGGGTTCAAGGATTCTAAGTTAGGGGTTAGGGGTTAAGGGGTTAGTGGCTTTGGCTTTAAGGGATCAAGGGGTTAATTTTTTATGAGTTATGGGTGTAGGGGTTAAGGGATTGTGGCTTTGGGGTTATAGGGATAGGTATTTTATGGTTATGGGTTAAGTGCATATGGGTTGTGATAATGTGGCCCTTAATCCCCTTGTCAAAACTATTGTGGTTTCCCCTATCAATTTCTCTCATTGCCTTACCTATAGGTCCCCTGGCTCCTATGCCATAAGGCCCTAAGGCTCCTTCTCATTCTCTAATGTTAGGATTATAGATCTTAGTAAACCATGCTCGAACCTCTCACTTCTACCCATCCATGCTACCCTTATGTCCCCTTGCCCCGTTCAATACACCAAAATATCCCCTTCCCCCAAAATTCATGATAATTGAACATTTGGAGGCGATAATTTAACAACAGCTTCACATATAGTCCATTTATAATGGTGCCTTGGAGCTATTAGATGTCATTTCATTGAGCTACAGTGATAGGTGAGAGCTATGCATAGCTCACTAAAGGTGTATCAAGAGGCTATTAGTCTATTGGCTATATAATTTGACTCTTTTTATTTGTAACTTAGCAAAATGGAAAATATGTGGAGACAATCTCCATTCTTCTTCTTTCATCGGGCCATGTAAAATAAATGAAGCAAATAGTCTCAACCCCTTGGAGAAGGAAATTTGAGAATAGTAATTAGCATGAACAAACAAATCATCCAATGAGTTAAGTTTAGAGGTGTCTCCCTTTGTAAACAAGCATCCATAAGCTTGTTAGAGTTAGTATGAATCTTTACTAGAGGTTGAGTAGTCTTCACATCACCAACCACATCCAATTGAAAGGTACCAACCCCTACAATAAAAATGATGTCTCCAAATAAGATGTAGTTAATACCAATAATATCACCTTATGAATCTATTACAATATGATTTGGAAAGTACGTTTCCATACATGTGTGAAATAAACAATCCATTTGGTTAGCAAAAGGAAGTCTTTTTGAAGACCTTAAGAAACCCCCTTGAAGGAGACAAGAAGGGTTTGAAACCATATAATACAAGTTGATCTATGAACCCTATTTTTGATGTGTTCTATGCATGTGTTTGTTCACTCGGTTTGACATGTGATAGACAATATATGAAGCCTTTTTTTCCACGTATCATCTTCATTAGATATCATGTTGCTAAGAATGAAGTGTCTGGATTAGAGTTAAAGTTCATATTTTAGTTTTTTGTCTTTTTTTGTCTTTTAGAGTACAAATATTTCTGGTCTACTGTGCTAAGAAAGTTTGGCTTTCAAATATTCAAGGAATATGTGAGCTAATATAAGACCATATTGTAATATTTGAAATAACATGATGAACTATTTAGCACAATTTATGGTGTTGGATTGATTGAGATGTTTATTTTTGGATGGATGGATGTACATCTCTTTAGCCAATAGAAAAAGATCATTAAGCATTGTTGGAAGTATGTTATTGAAATTTTGAAGTGCCATTGAGACTTAGAGGTAGAATATTTAGACTTGTATGTTGTCACCTATCTGGGTGTGATGATACCTTGTGGAGGTAGGCAAAGTTTCCATTTTTTTAACTCTTGGATATATTCTATACGCTCTTGAGAGAATTTCAACCTTTTAAATAAAATTACAAACAAATGTACATTCATGCAATAATTACTAATTGATTTGGGGGTGACTCAACAAATTGTAGCATCTTGGCTTGTTGAATTTGTTAGTAAGTTAATTAGGGCTTGATAAATTTGTAAGCTTCAATGGGATTTACTGCGGTTGTATGTGTTTTAGAGAAGTGACTTTGGAGTGGTGGTTGTGCTTCCTTTATTGAATTTTATTTCTTTAGTTCTTCTTCTTGTGCATTCCCACTATTGTATCTTCTCATTTGCAAATATTTTCTTATTATGTACAGAAAAAGTTCTTGTTGCATCCTTGAAAAAGTTGCACAAATGTCCTGATTTATCTTTGTAATACCTTGAGTTTTCTCGCTTCTTTCAATTGGGCTGGAATTTTCCACCTCAAGAGGGTTGTTAGTTTTTTTCTAGCTAAACTGTTAAAACATTTTTTCTTGTTTTATTTATTTATTTTTTCTTCAAGGAGGTGTTTCCTTTAAAATCTATAAGAAGCATTGCAAGTGGCCTGATTATAGTTGTCATCAAAAGTTGTCTATGATCATGGGCAAGAAAACCCTCAGAGGGGTATGTTATACCTATGGAAAAATTTGGCTAACACCCAATTAGATATGTTATATGTAGTTCACAATTAGAAGATCGCAGACCATACAGTTGCACATAAAAATGCGCTACTCCTCAAATATCAGGCTAAGTGCAAGATTATTTATTGAATATATTTTAGTCACATGATACAACTATCCCACAACTCTACATTAGAGAGACCAATATGGAACAACAAACTTAAAATCAATCAATGCACTCACTTTCATGGGAATTTCATGAAAATTTTTATTTTCTTATATAATGCACTTTTACCCACATCTTGAGATCACACGAAAATGGTATTGATAATAAATTTTTCAGGGTGAAGTAATTCATTTTTCCTACAAGATCAAGTTACGTAGCTATAATTTCTCATGTTTTTTTGTACATCTGACCGGAAACATACCTTGCAATAATTTTGAAGGAAATCCCACTCAAATTATCAGAGAATCTCCAGGTGATCTCATTAAAAATGTATGTTTCTCCTTATATGTTGATTATTCTTTCTCTTTACTGTGTTTTGTATATAAATTCATTTCAATTCATTCATATTAGATATACTCTGGCTCCTGGTTCCAATTTAAAGGTCGAGTTATCATCATTGTTTGTTTTTCTTTATTTGGAAAGTGCTTGTGGTAATTTGAAGAGTTTGCAAGAGACAGGAAGATAAAATATGCACAGAATTAAAATGAAGGAGTTGTAGCTCTCAGGTGAGTACTGCACCTGGAGACTACACTCAAACGGAGAGATCATTCTACATTCATGAATCAGAAATTACATCATTAAGTACATCACAAGAAATCAGGAAGTTGCAAACAAACTCCTAAATTCTAGGAAAAAATCCTAAACTAAGGAGATACGTTACAAATTATGTAACCTTTTCTCCATTAATACATATATAATATAATTATTTTAAACTCCCCCCCTTAATGGAGAAAGGATTATCCTGAACTCCTAGCATCCTTCTAAACAATTCAAACTTCACACGTGTAAGAGGCTTAGTAAAAATATTAGCCATATTGTCAAAAGTTTTACAATATTCAACACAGATTTCTTTTGACTGTAGTTTTTCTCTGCCAAAATGGAACTGAGTGTCAATATGCTTGGTGTTTTTATGAAACATTGGATTGTATGCTAATTTAATGGTACTCTGGTTGTTGCTTTTGATGGAAGTTGAATTTTTCTGTTCTTCTCCTGCATCATTGAGAAGCCTTCTCAACCAGATCGCTTCACACGTAGCTGCACACAATGCTTGGTACTCAGCTTCACATGAAGATAATGCTATAGTGCTTTGCTTTTTGCTGCTCCAAGCTATGACCTCGGATCCTATGTTGAATGCGCAACCTGTGATAGACCTTCGATCATCCAAGTTACCTGCCCAGTCTGAATCTGAAAAACCTGCTAGAGTAACATCAAATGTGTCAGTGTATAAAATACCATAATTAACAGTACCACAAAGATACCTCAACATGCCTTTTGTTGCTACCCAGTGACTTTCAAGTGGTGTTGACATGAATTGGCTCAACACACTAATAGAGTATGCCAAGTCTGGTCTAGTTGTTGTGAGATATATCAAACTCCCAACTAGCTGTCTGTACATAGTAGCATCCACCTCCTTAGTGCCATCGTCACTGCATAACTTCAAATTCTGCTGCAATGGTGTTGCTGTTGACCTACACTGATCCATACCAAACTTTTCCAGCTGACTTCTAGCATACTTTCCTTGAGTAAGACAAGTCTGTCCAGTATCTCTCCATAATTCCAATCCCTTACAGTAATGGAGACATCTGAGATCTTTCATTTCAAAAACTTGTGCCATCAGCCATTTGATTTCTTTGATTAAATTATCTGCATTGCCTGTTATGATCATGCCATCCACATACAAAGAAATCAAAATAATCTGCCCCTGTTTATTGTACTTGGTATACAAATTTGGGTCATTCAAACTCCTATGAAAACCATGCTCTAAAAATAAAGAATCAATCTTCTCGTACCAAGACCTGGGTGCTTGTTTTAGGCCATATAGTGCCTTTTTCAATCTGCAAACAAAATGTTCCTGCCCCTTCTTTAAAAACCCTTCAGGCTGTACTAAGTAAATTTCTTCTTTTAATTCCCCATTTTAAAATGCAAATTTAACATCAAGCTGGTGTAGCTCCCAATTATGTTTAGTTGCTAGAGAAATAAGCATTCTGATAGTGTTTAACTTTGCTACAGGTGCAAAGGTATCATCAAAATCTATACCCTGTTGCTGTGAGTACCCCTTTGCAACCAACCTAGCTTTTAGTTTTTCCATACTTCCATCTGCATTCATTTTTGGTTTAAACAGCCATTTCCATCCTATGGGTGTTTTATCTTTAGGCAGTTCAACTAAATCCCAAGTTTTCTAAGAATAGATTCAATCTCTTCATTCATTATAGTCCTCCATGCCTCAGATTGACTAACTTCCTTGTAATTAGTGGGTTCTGCAATGTTCAAAATATTTGACATCAAAGCATAGTCTTTCAATCTGGATGGTTTTTGAGTCTTCCTACCTAATCTCCTTGGTAGGGGACTTACCTCAAATTTGTTTTCTACAGATTTATTTGGGCTTGCATTATCACCTTCTTCCTGTTCTTCTTTCTGCTCTTCTTTCTACTCCTACTCTCGTTCATCCTCGCTGCTTTCCTCCATCAACAATGGAATGTGCCAATCATCATCACTGTCATATTTCCCTTCTTGAACTTGTTCATGAAATACTACATCCCTGCTTGCAAATATCTTATGAGACACAGGATTGAACAACTTATATGCCTTAAATTCAGTACCATATCCAACAAAGATGCATTTGATGGCTTTAGGGTCTAATTTCTTCCTATCAGCTTCGGATATATGGGCAAATGCTTTTGACCCAAATACTCTTAAATGATTTACTGTTGGTTTGAGTCCATATAAAGCTTCAAAAGGGGTTCTGAAGCCAAGATATCTGGTAGGACTTCTATTCTTTAAATAGACAGCAGTATTAATAGCTTATGCCCAAAAACTATTAGATAGACCCTTACCTTGTAACATGCTCCTTGCGCACTCCACCAAAGTTTTGTTCTTGCGCTCTGCCACTCCATTCTATTGTGGGGTGTGTGGCACTGTAAACTGCTACACAAACCCATGAGATTTGCATAATTTCATGAATTCCCCTAACCTCTATTCTCCCCCTTGATCAAAGCAGAGAATTTTTATGCTTTTTCCAAACTGTTTTTCCACCAAGGTTTTAAATTCTATAAAATACTGGAAATTCTGACTCTTTCTACTTAGAAAATAAACCCATGAATATCTAGTGCAATAATCATTAAATAACAGAAAGTAATATGCTCCACCTAGCGACCTCGTCTGCATAGGTCCGCATATGTCAGTATGTACTAGTTCTAGGATATCTCTTTACTTCCTTCTATCATGCACAGGAAACTCTTATCTATGCATTTTACCTAAGGCACAACCATCACAATTTAACTGAGTACTGTGAAAAATAGGGAGTCCCTCGACCATACCTTTTCTCTGTAATAACATGAGGTCCTGCAAATTCAAATGACCAAATCTCTCGTGCCAGAGTTGTTTGGCTGTCGATCCACCTGCAACCATGGCTCGCTGTGGTATACTTTTTACATCCAGTCTGTATAGGCTTCCTATGCGCACGCCTATTGCAACAATTTCTTTCCTTCAATCCTTTATGACACAATGAGTCTTGAAGAATTCGACTTGCATATCTTGATCAGTTATCATGGATACAGATATCATATTTTTCTTAATTCTGGGTACATATAAAACATTTTTAAGAAGACTGATATCACCATTTCGTAACTTTACTGAAATATCCCCATAGCCTTTAATCTCGTATCCACTATCATCTCCTAAATAAATTTTTGATCCATATGTACTTTCTTCAAGAGTTTCAAAACATTCTTTCTTACCTGTCATGTGAGAGGATGCACCAGAATCGACATACCAAATGTCATCCTCATTGGATGCTGAAAGGGCACAGTCAATTGTGAACAGTCGAAATTCGTGACTGAGATCTTCATCTTCTTCAACAAAGTATCCTCTGTGCTTCACCATCGCCAAATTTTTCTTTGCATCATCTGCCTGCTTCTTAAGGCATTCCATCTATATATGACCCTTCTTTCCACAATAATAACATCTTTTTACAGGATGATTTATAGACATACCTTTATATGGACTCTTCTGCGATGCACCTTCTCCTCTCTGCTATTGTTGCCACTGTGATTGTTGTTGTGGCTGCTTCCCTATGAATGATCGTCGTTTCGCCATTAGAGCAAGATCATCACTCTGGGGTTTCAAATTTTGCTGCCGCTCCTCCTCTTGCAGCAATATCCCTGTCAGATCTTCAAATGTAGGCGCTTTCTCCCTTGCCGCCAATCTAGTGACGAACATTTGATATTCATCTCTCATCCCATTCAGCGTGATTGTGACGAGATCGAAATCAGACACCTTCTCTCCAATGTCTCCCAATCCGTCTTTCACATCTTTGACTCGCTCAATGAATGCAGCAGCAGTCTCACTTTCATCCATCTTCATTGAAAACAGTTTGCCTTTAAGTGCCATAATCCGATTTGTATTCTGGGTCTGATACAAACTTTTGATGGTCATCCAGATCTCCACGAACGTTTTACACTCTCTAATATGTGGGATAATGTTGTCCTTGACGGACATCTTCAGTAAAACTTTCGCTTTGTTTTCTCGCTTATCCCATTCTTTCTCCTGTGTCGTCGCCCCTGTAACTGAATTCGGTCTCTGCTCATCTCCTGTAACTATCTACCATGCATTCGCACCCTCAAGCAAGATTTGTATATTAAACTTCCAGTTCGTGAAGTTAGATCCATCGATTTTGCCAGACTCGTGGAGATATGATTCCATAGTATTACTCATTCTGAACTGATTTACAAGTAAATGAATCTACCCAACTGATTCAGAAAAAAAAAAAATCAATACTTGTCATATCTTGACAACCGATCTGCCACTACACTGCTAGTTCTCCTGATCCACTCACTGTATCTTCGATTAAGATCCAGCAATATCTGGCAAATCTGCAAAAAATAATCTTGCTCCAATGAGCAAATCCGCTGTCTGCCAATACAGCCACAAAACTGATTTGATCTGCCTCTCCCGGACAGATCCGTAACTTCTCCGATTTGCAACTCTCGTAGATCGTCAGCGAAGGTGAGGCTTCCCACAGATCTTCCACCGAAGGTGAGGTGGCTTCTTCCCGAACAAAAAATCCGCGCCCAGGCACTTTTCCGAGCGAAAAATCTGCGCCCAGAACAAAAACTTCGGAAGGCAAAATCCTGGCGCGGTTTTTCCGTGCGTTTCCGCGCCAATCCCCTGATTTGGTGCGTTGGCGTGGGTATAGGCCAAACAAACGCGCCAATTACGCTTCTTGGCGCGACTGTCAGCGCAGAAAGCACGCCAACCCCCTTCTGCGTAGAGATTAAAAAATATTTTTGTCTCAAATTGCTTTTGTCTTAATTTTTTTTTGTCTCAAAGTGCTTTTGTCTTAAATATAAAGTTTTGTCTTAAAATATTTTTGTCTCAAACTATTTTTGTCTTGAATATAAAGTTTTGTCTTAAAATACTTTTGTCTTAAATTTTTTTGTCTTAATTTTTTTTTGTCTCAAATTATTTTTGTCTTAAATATTTTTGTCTCAAATCGTTTTTGTCCTAAATATAAAGTTTTGTCTCAAACTATTTTTGTCTTACATTATTTTTGTCTTAAATTTTATCTTTAAGACAATTCAATTGATATTAAATTTTAATATAAAATAACTAAAATAAAAAGTAACTTTTTAAGACAAAAGATTTCTTTTATCTTAAAAAAAAGTCTTAAAACACCCCACATGTAGTAGTGATATAATGCATACTTGCAAATAAAACCAATAAATTCTACAAAACTAGTGTTATATAATGAATACCTTAAATGTAAACATCTAAGAACACATCTTTCTCATTTTAGGGGTGCAGAAAGCACCTCTCAACCAGCCAAATGAAAAGAACAAATTCCAAACCCTAAAAGTGAAAACCATGAAATCCTACAGGTTGATATGAAAAGAACAAATTTATACCCCTACAAATGAAAACACGGAAATTCTACGGACACAACTGGCTTTATTTAATGCATAATTTGGATGTTATATACGTCAAGACGAGCTACAGAAACCCATCTTTGTATCTTTGTTGAAATCGTCCTCATCCGTCGCCGTCGTTCTGTAGCACATGGCGCTATACTTCGTCGTGAAATGTATGACAAAACAAATAATGGAAAGAGATGTTTCGTCGTGGGTTCTGTGTTGCCCATGCCATTCATTAACCTTTACGCCGAGCACTGAAGTGACATTATAAGATAAAATCACCGACTCTAACCTGTCACTTCAATTTTTTTCCATATTTTTTTGAGATCGAATCGAATCGAATTCAAATTTGTATTCGAATTCGGTAATTATAATTTTTTTCGTGGAAATGTCAATTTTCCTTCTTAGCAATAGCAGTATTGAATACAGAAAAATAAATCTAGTTATCAAAATTGACGTCCATAACTTTTGCATAATACTTTAACATCCTTTCTCTCGCTAAATCCTTATCGTTCCACACCTTATCCACATAATGATGGCAAACCAAAACGACGGAACGTACACAAACATGACAGGGCAGTATACGTTTCAATCGCTATCCTGTAGGGTTGATGTTCCTGTCAGTTAATTCAAGTGGGCTGTCCACTGAAGCAAAGGCGAAAGCGAAACTGTACCACGGAAAACAGTGACAGCTTGTAGTAAAGTGAAAGAAAATAAACAGTTGGAGTTATGTTAGGATTTATAATATTTTTATTCGATATGTTTATATGCTTTATCAAACAAATTATTCTAGAGACACTAGTTAATGAAATTTATTTAATAATAGTTTATTTAATGAAATTTAAATTTAAATTAATATGATATTCTATTATTTTTTAAGTTCAAAGTGAGTAATACCTTTTCACTTAATTTTAATATTTCATTTTTATGTTTTAACATAAATGAAATTAAATATAATTTTTTTATTATAAATAAATTGGTTTTTGAAATTAAAATTTTATGCTTTATTTTATTTGAATTAAAGTAATTTTATTTAAATTATAAGTTAAAATTTAATGAAATAGTTTTTTTTAGTATTTAAAAATAAATTTAATCTTAAAAAACATTACTATATCATATGTATATTCCATTTAAATATTTAATATATGTTTATGTCGATTGAGATAGAGATATTTAAAGTAAAAATCAATATAAATAAGAAAGATATATTTATTATAAAAATAATATATAAATTAATATTATTTTAATTTAAAAAAATAGATTTTTTGATGGATAAGTTGAAAAAGTTTGTGTTATGTAAAATTATATGAGCGTACATTTACTTATGTTTAAATTTTTGAACCAAATTGTTTATTAAAAAAAAATTAATCAAATAAAAAATTACGAATTTATTTATCATAGAAAAACAAATTATATGTACTCAAATTTCAAGTTATTCATATAATTTGATGTTATTTTTTTAACATATAAGTAAATATGATGATGATGATGATGATGATGATGATGGTAATGGTGATGGTGATGGTGAACATTCACTATGATAAATATGACCTATCGTACCTTAAGAAAGAAAGAGATTAATTGAGAAACATTAACATTTTCTTTTTGTGATAAAAAAGAAGGGAGAGAAGCACTATGACAAATATGGCCTATCATATCTTAAGAAAGAACGAGATTGATTGAGAAACATTAACATTTTATTTTTGTGATTGAAAAGAAGGGAGAGAAGCACTCCTAGATCACGATAGTTTTTCTTACTTAATAAGACAAGAAGGTTGGTAATGACAATTATGATGATGATGAAAAAAATTCACTGTGACCAATATGGCGAATAGGACCTTAAGAAAGAAAAAGATGAATTGATAAAATTTAACATTTTATTCCCATGATCAAAACAAGGGAGAGAAGTGCTCCTACATCACCATATTTTTGCTCACTTAACAACTCAAGAAGGTTGGTAGTGTGGAAAATATTTTGAAAATTAGAATTGATGTAAGTAAGAGCTAGTAAATCCAGGAGATAATGCCTTTCATCTTCAACCCTCTTTGTATCACAAAGGTGACAAACTCTTTCTCCCAAGGTATTTTGGAAATCAATGAATGCCTAGTTTCACTTTGAAGCTCATGAGATTTATTTCTTATCTCGACAATTTTTTCATTTCCTTCTTAGCATTGGTCAAGATAGAAAAATAATTATGGTTATCAAGATTGGCATTGATCACCTTCTTATAACACTTTAGCCTCGTTTTTCCCTCTAACTCCTTATTATCCCACAACTTATCCTTAAATTTGGAGGTAATCATTTTTTTATTATTATCCTTATTCTCTGACATGATCTCCTTCTTTACCCCCCAATGGTCTAGCTAAAATTGGGCATCCTTATGCCAACCTCACTTAAACCAAAGGTGGGTGTTTTGGCTAGAGTTAGAAGCAATTTTGGGGAGCCTCTTGGCTTCCATGTTGCATAACATCTTCTTATACATGAGACACCTAATCATATCCATCATTTCAATTCGGGAAAGGATAGCTTCAATTAAGTGGAAAGGGTAGGGAGTATTTCCTTAATATTGACACAGCTACATAAAAGGGTGGTTTGAGATGTTTTTTAAGACGAAAATAATTTTTTTCTTAAATGTTTTTCTTCATTATCTTCAATTAAATATAAGATAGTTAAGTTTCTTAATTAATATGAAAGAAATAATAAACCTAGGGGGGGATGTTGAATTTTTTTAACTATCTTAATTGAGACAAAAAAAAATCAGCGTATGGCGGGATGCTAAATTTTTGGACTTCATAAGGCAAGTTGAAAATTCCAGGGCATAAACAACTTCATTATAGTAGACTTAATTTCCTGAAGCCCTTGGTGATCGATAAAAATATGTTGAAGATGGTGAGGAACTAGATGGATTAGGCTCAAGCCCTTAGATATTAGGAAGGATGCTTGGTTGGGTAGGTCAGTGGTAAGGGAATGGGTTGGAAAACTAATCATGGGGTTGAGTTAACTAGGATTAATTTTTGGTAAGTATCCATAGTTCGTCGCCACCAAATCTTGACAAAAAATAGAAATATTACCCCTAACCTCCAAGAAAATCGATCGAAAGAAACATGTGTACTAGATCAAGAGATTGGTGTTGAGGGTGTGAAAGTAACCATAGTAGTAACGAGGGCCTTCCATCTCTCGATTAACCAGATCGATAGCCATCATCAATCTACAAAAACATGAGTAGCAGTAAAGGTAGGCACCATGAGAGATAGGGTAGAGGAAACAAACATACACATATAAAGAATACCACGAGAAAGGAAAAGACTAGAGCATGGGGAATTCCTCGCCCTTTTTGGGGTGAGCCCACCTGATGGGGAATGAAGGGTTTTTTTTTGGGGGGGGGAGTTGTTTGAAAGCTTACATCTAGCATGAAAAATCCAATTTAGGATTTGGTAGATCTAGATTCATCAACCACAAACTTAGAGCTGAAATGGTGGTTGGGTCATAATGGGACACCCATCATCATCATCATCATCATCTCCAAGGTAGTGTTCCATCTGCAGTGATAGGATATCCCAGAATGATCAATTGTAGAACCCACCCCATAACAGTAAACCCTTGCTTCTTCTCACCATGTGACCACAGAAGCCCTCCAGGAGGAAATATAGAGTAAGGAGAACGTCTTCAATCCAGAGTCAGACCGTGTTTGTAGAACCCAAACAAACCAAGTACAATGTAAAAAAAACAAAAATGAACTATTATCCTTATCACATTCTAAATTTTTCTGGGCAAAAATTATGTGAACTTGCATGTTGAATTTATTTATAGAGGGAGAAAATTGGTACTCATATTGGGTGTAATTCTGCACTTTGGTTTATTTGGTTGTGTGTAATTTTCGTAATAGTCTCAAAAACAATTATCTCTTGGAAAAAGTATGCATTTTGATGGCTACTTGTTGGTTGAATATGATCTTTGTTTCCCTTGAATGTTAGTCGTTATTAAACAAATAAATGTGTGTGTTTAGATCATCTTTCTGACTTAATGAAAATTTATTCAGCAACAATGAAGTTTTTTTTAGATTGAAAAGTGAAAAGGCCCCAATATTATTTCTACAAGAAAAGTGATTCCATACTTCAAGGTGCAATGGACATGCATGGTTTACTGTGCCTACATATATATCCCTTTTAATCTTTGGCAAGTGAAAGTATTTAATAGGTATGGAATAAGGGAAAAGTATTTAATAGGTATGGAATAAGGGAATTGGATTACTAAGATAGTCATTTCCCCCGTTTTAGGTCATCGCACTTTAGGCTTTAAGAAAAATACATGGGAGGTTGCACTCTAAAGAGTGCATTTCCTACGGGACACTTAGTGTGTTGCAAAAAAATATCTATAGTATTTAACCCATGCTCTATCATAATTAATTTTTTTAACATTGTCTCAATCATTAACCTAGTACATGCCCATATTTGTGTATATTTGTGTATATTTGTGTACAAAAAAGCCTACATGCAGTGCATATTTGTGTAGTGTATTTCATCAAAGGGTATGGATTTCATATTACGTCAACCAGTAGAAGTTTCTACTTCGCATACATACTTAAAAAATGTTTCTTCTAGCTGGCGGTAAATCTTGAAAGGGATTAGCATAATCCTCCTATTGCTTCATTCAATGAGATCATGACTTATGTAGTGATAATTGTTTCAATTGTTTTAAAATAATTTTTGTTGCTTGCCAATGTGTCTCCTTGGGTGTCTCCATGAACCTTGACACCAGGCTTACCGCATACATTATATCTGGCCTACTTGCAGTCAAATACATCAAGTTTCCCACCATAATTTTGTATAATGTCATATTTACATTGCTATTGCAAACTTCTTCGCTCAACTTCAACTTCATGACAGTTGGAGTTGGTGCAGGATTATTGTTCTACCTATTAAACCTCTCCAAAATTTTTGCTACATACTTTTCTTGGGAAATAAAAATACCATTTTTTTTTTTCACTTCTATGCCCAAAAAATACCTTAACAACCCCAAGTGAGTCATTTCAAACTCACTTTTCATGACTTCCTTGAAATTATAAATGAGAAAATCATCTCCCTGTAAAAATCAAAGCATCTACATATAAAACAACAATAATAAACTTACCATCACTCTCTTTGATGTAGAGAGTACGCTCACCATCAAATTTGTCGAACCCATTGTCCATCAAGTAAGTATCTATCCTGCTATAACACGCACGTGGTGCTTTCTTCAACCCATAAAGGGATTTCCTCAACATATACACCTTGTCTTCTTGGCGTTCTCTCTCATAACCAAGTGGTTGCAAAACATATACCTCCTCTTTCAAAACCTCAATCAATAACATTGATTTACACCCATTTGATACATGTTCCATTTATGTTGTGTGACAATTGACAACACTGTGCGCACTCTCTCCATCTTCGCGATTGGCACAAATGCCTATGCATAATATCTTCCATCATGCTTCTTGTATCCTTTGACAACTAGCCTTGCTTTATGCCTTTCAATATTTCCTTCAGCATTGCTCTTGGTCTTATAGACCCACTTCATTCCAATGACTTATTTTCCTTGCAGAAGGTCCACTAACACCCATGTGTCATGCTTTTCTATTGCTTCTATTTATTCATCCATTGTCATAACCCATTTTTATTCTTTGAATGCATCCTCAAAATGGATTGGATCATGTACATGACAAAACAACGCAAATAAGGAATTCAGACCAACACTACTATCAACTTCATTTTGCTCATAGATTTCACTTAAATTTCTGAATTTTTATCTTTTTATGCTTGTGGAAGATGGACTTCACATGTCACTTGGTGTTGTGCTTGAGGTAGATGAAGATGTGGGTATTTTCGATGTGCTTGGAGAAGCACTTGCTTGATTGTGCGACAATGTCCTATTATTTTTTGACGGTTTCACTTGGTGACTTCTTTGTTAAGCTTAAATAGGAGTAGGAGGAGTCACTTGATGCGGTCAGTTCATCTTATTATTCATGTGGTATACATGTTTTCACATTTATTGTCTTCTCTAAACTTCCATCCCGTGCTTCCTCTTCTATAAGCTACACAAATCTATTGAAGACCTTCTTGGTTGATGGATTGTGGAGCTTGTATGCCTTAGATTCATCACTATATCAAAAAAATATGCATTTCTCCCCCTTGTTGTCCAACTTCTTCCCTAATTAATTCAGGACATTTCCATAAGCCACACATCCAAACACTCTCATGTGAGTGACACTATGATTTTTTCCATTCCTTGCCTCTTCAGAAACCATAGTCTTGACACTTTTTGTTGGATACCTATTAACGATATATGTTGCATAAGAGACAGCTTCAACCCAATAATCATTTAGAAAATTCTCTTCCTTCAACATACTCCTTGCCATTTCCACAATGGTCTTATTTTTTCTTTCCACAACTGATCAAATTTGGATCAAGGACCTAAGTGATAGCTCAAATTTCAATGTGTTCAGAAGTGTGTTGAACCTAAGTGACTAGATAGATCTCTTCTTCCTGGTTTCGGCGCCATGACCGGTTCGAAAAACCGACACCATATGAAGAAGTTATCGCTATTTTAAAAGTCCTATAAACTGCAATTTTTGGCCTTTGACCAAGTTTGACTGGGTTTTGAATATTAAAAAAAATAGAATATTCTAGGAAATATTCCAAGAATATTCCTCGAAATATTCCCTTTGGGCCAGTCATATTTTGACAAGTGGCGTGATCCTATTTCTACATGGATTGTACTTATGGTTTTCATCCAATGAAAGTGTGACACGTAGCCAGCCCTGAGGCCGCCATGTGTCCTCGGGACTGTGTAATAAAATTTTGGGGGGAGCTGACCGGAGTCGACTCCCCCCAAAACCTATTGTACAGAGCGCTCACTCCTTACCATACGGGCTATCGGTTTCTTAAACATTATGTATCCAACTTTAATTTATTTTATACGTATTTCTGATATGGGGGTTCAAAGGGGCCAGCCCCGAAGACCAGCCCCTCCCATATGGCCATGACCTCTAGACCATGGGCTAACCCTAACCGTTAACCGAAACTGCCAGTGTAATGGGTTGCGACTTGTCACATTATGAATTTTAACCACGTGGGTTATATGTCGTGTTCACCACAACAGTTATGGCTACAACCTGTCACATGGTAAAGTTGATCTACTGGTTTGCAACATACCCCGATGGTTACGGTTTAAATACCACGAATATTGTGACATGTGACCAAATTAATGGTTAGAAATTAAATGCTACGGTTAACCTGGCAGGATAGTTGGCCAACTCACCATTGTTCGCAAAAATTCCAAATTTAACTAGAGTTAAGTGAAGTTTCGCCATTTTTAGTGGAGGGTTTCTAGGGGACAATGGGAAAAATTAGTTTAGGCTCTATCTTCAGCTAGATTCGTCAATTCTGAGAGTGCCAATAGTCAATTTCAACTATCTTGGACATTTCCAGACTCATTTGTGAGAGTTGTAAAGCCATCAGAGGACCTTTGAGCGGGTTTTTGCTTTAGAGAAGTTCTAGGGGCCACTAGGGCCACCATGGGCCAACAACAATTTGAGGCCTAGCCAGTGCAGCTAAAGGCCTTATTCAGGGATCCAATAGTCAATTTTCAATGTTTCAAAAATTTTGGAACTAATGGTGTGGTTTGTAGAGCCTGTAGAGGGATTTTGAAGGCCGATATGCTTCAGTGAAGTTCCAGGGGCCACAAGGGCTAGAAAGTGCCACCAAGAGAATGAGGCCTATCGAGGGCAGCTAGTATCCATTCTCAACAAAACAATAGTCATTTCTAACTTTTTTGATACTTTTGAATACATTGATGGAGTTTTCAGAATCTTTTGAGTACTTTTGAAAGTTGAGATGCTTCAGGGAAGTTCTCAGTGACCTGAGAGCTAGGGGGTGCCACTAAGTGTTGGAGGTGAAACTGGAGTACCCGGATGCCAATTTCGGAAAAAAAATAGTCGATTATAACTATTATTGACATTCTAAATCCATTGAAGATTTTTTCAGAGTCATTTTAATAGTTCCAAAGGTCGAGAACCTACAGGGAATTTTTGGGCAGCCTGGGGCCAACAATGGATGGAGGCCTAGAGCGAGAAGCTTCTGCTCATTAGGAGCAAAAAATCAGTCTATTTTGGAGGTCTGATATGTGTTGGAGATAGTAGGTGAGGTTTCAGGGATTGAAAAATAATTCTGAGGGAGTTAGTGCCACTTCGAAGCTCATGGAAGCTTAAGGGCACCTACTGAAGGAGTCGAGTCTAAGGGAACCTAGTTTTATTTTCGAAGTGATGACGGTCATGACAGGGGTATGATGGTATTCTAAACCCATTTTTTCGGTTTAGATAATCATTGGAGTTAATTATTTACTTGTAAAATAATATTTTCACCATAATCCCAAAGAGCCAAGTCAATTTGACAAGAGCTCAACAAGACAGAGCCCACGATATTTGAGTGAACTCCTTTATTAAACTTTTTTTTATGTGTTGATGATTTGTTGTTGCATTATATGGTTGTTACACATAGTGGTATTAATGCACTTAAACAAATGGTATTAAAGCACTTAAACAGTTAAAAAACATACACATGTTTCAAGTATAAATTTCCACACAAGTCAAGAATAAGCTAGATCTTTTATTTGTTTAACTGACTCGGAGATTCTTGAAAATCATAACAAATTATCCAACCCATTTTTAGATCAGGTTGGTATCAGAGCATGGTTTATTTCTTGACAGAGCACAAGGTTGCTTGTTTGACTTGAAAGGTGTTTTAACAGTGCAAAGAATTTGAATCTTTGCAAACTAATTTTTTCTTACAATTTTGAGTTTGCTAGAGGTGAAAGGAATGCTACTGATAGATAAGACCAAAAGAGGACAATAAGGAAGAAGGGTTGAAGGTATCTTCCTTACCCAAATGACCTCAAGGCAATCCTTGAAGCACAAAAGGGTTTCTTTGCAAAAGGCTGCTTGAAGAAGAGCTTGACTCTACAACCATTTTGTTCAAAATATTTTCAATTGTTTTTGAAAGCTTTGTGAATTTTTTTGAAGCTATTTAGTTCATTGACATAATGATGACAACTTTTTCAAGTGAGGTTTCAAAATCCCCCTCCTTCACAAGATTATTCGATGAAGATATGAAGTGAGACTTCTACATCTTGAAGGATATGGTGCAAATTCTGTATGAAGATAGAAGAAAAAGCACTAGACTTCATGAGAAATTGGTTGCTATGGAGCAAGAGAAAGAAGGAATTCTTCAAAGAATGAATGAGATGGAGATGCAGCTCCGTAAAGCCCAAGAGGCCTTAACCAATAACATGCGTGAATCAAAGGTAATTCACACAATTTTTTCTTCAATTTCCTCTTTAGAAAGATGTGTTGGTTCATTTTAAAAGCACACTAGAGGTATAAGGTCCAAGTTGATGTTTAAAATGGGCGATGAAGGCAAGGGTTTAGGAAAACGTGCACAAGGCATAATTGATCCTATTTTGGTTGAGGAAATACATAACAAGTTTGGTCTTGGTTATGATCAATCTTATGGAAAAAAATATACAACCATGAAGGCATGTAAGACAACTTCAAGAATAAATTTTGTTCCAAGTTCTAAACCACAAAGATGTCAAGTTTGTTTTCAAGTTGAGTGCCATTGTTTGAAGCCTATGTTGCAACGAGGTGTTTGTACACATGCAGCTTATGGTGAAGCTGGAACCTCTACAAGTTCATATCCTCAAGAAGGTAAAAATAATGGACATGAAAAACAACATTTGAGTTATAATTCTTTCCATAGCCAAGTTGATTATGTTTCTAATAAGCATGAAAAATCTGCATGCTTGAATGGAAGAAAGAGTTTTTGTCCCTATTGTGGTCTGTGTAACCATGATGTTTCGAGATGTTGGAAGAGGATGAAGGCATATAGGAAATAGTTGAGGTGAAGGCAACTTGCAAAGAAGGTGCATAACACTTGCACACATTGCCAGAGAAAGGGACATGTTTTTGCCCATTGTTGGACATTACATCCAACTAATTGTCCCAAGAATTTGAAGAAAGAGGACAGAAAGACTGGCGAAATTGGAACCAAATATTCCATCATTGATGTGAGAACATATTTTTCCCATGAAGAATATTTTTAGCAACAAAAGATGTCGTGGAATTGGCTTGGTAAGAAGTGGTTTGACTTCTTAATTCAGTAAGACATACATCCATTTGTACATATGAAGATTTCATTTATGTATGCATTTCTATTGTAATCTCAGGTTTGTTTGAGCCACCTTGGATCAATGATCAAGGACATGATGTTCAGCTACCTTCAATCAATTTCTAGCCAGAAATATCTGAGTGAGTGCAAGGAAGATATTTCTTTACGGGATGACAATAGCATTCACGAAGCGAAGTGTTCACTACCTTCGAGTTATGGTTCAAAGGAACTAAGCCATGCAAGGAAAGTGTATGGAGGCTGAAAAAGTGACGGTGTTGTACTCTCATCTACTGAACAAATTAGGTAATCATTCTTTTGGGGTCCAAAAGATTCCCAATGGGGAGGTGTGATCAGATTTAGATCAAGGACCTAAGTGATAGCTCAAATTTCAAATTTTTCGGAAGTGTGCCCAACCTAAGCGATCAGATAGATCTCTCCTTCCTGATTTCAGAGCCACAAATGGTTCGAAAAAATGACACCGTATGAAGAAGTTATCGTGATTTGAAAAGTTCAATAAACTATAATTTTTGGCCTTTTACCAAGTTTGAATGGGTTTTGAATATTAAAAAAAGAGAATATTCCTAGAAATCCCCAGGATTAGAGATTGTATTATCTACTACTGGTATGCTGGTATGATGAAATGACTGATGTTGGTATGCTAGTATGCTAGGATGCTGGGATGATGACTGATGCTAGGATGGATGCTGGGCTGGATGATGTTAGTAGCTGTAGATTAGGTAGCTAGGTATAGAGATAGAGCTAGCTCATGGTTGGGGCGAGGCTGGAAGGGAATAAACATAGTTTGAATGAGGCTGGCTTGAGACATACTTGGAATGAGGCTGGGCTTTATACACCTAGTTTGGACAAGGTTGGAAGGGATACAATGAATAGATAAGAAGTTGGCTAACCTGCCCTAATAAGTAAGTGGGGTTCCCCTCCTTGGTCGGGCCTTCCCACCAAGACCTATTCATTTCGTACAGTTCAGGAAAGAAAGAACCTAGGAAGGAATAGGGAAAGTGAGAACCTTTCATATGCACTGAAGGGTGAATCTAGAAACCATGGACACGACCCTCTCTACCACCTCTCTACCAGACTTCCCTTCTGACTTGCCTACATGTTCGTAACCTTGCCTTCTTCGTACACCCTCTGGTAAGGACTAGTCTAAGCGTTCCCTACCAGCCAGAGTCAGTAGCTTGAGATTTCAGTGGCTTGTGAAAACGCCCTACCCTTTCAATCAGTAGTCAGCTCTGTAGTCAGGTAGATGGATCAGACTTCATCCTCATTTGTTTGTATGTTTATTATATTATTTGAATGAGCAGCTCCACTACCCTGTTGAAACAGTTTTAGACTGCCATGGTAAATGAATTTGAGATGAGTGATTTGGGTGAATTGCAATACTTTCTTGGTATGCAAATAAAGCAATCAGCCCAAGGTATATTTATCACTCAAACCAAGTATGTTGAAGACCTTTTGGTTAGATTTGCAATGCAAGATTGCAAGCCTGTTGGTACTCCAGCAGTTGTTGGTTGCAAATTGATGAAAGAGGACTATACTCCTCTTGTGGATGCAACCCTTTATAGGTCTCTTGTAGGTAGCTTTATGTATCTCACAGCTACTAGACCTTAGATTATGTTTTCAGTTAGTTTGGTAGCACGATTTATGCACTCACCTCATGAATATCATTGGAAGGCAGCCAAGAGAATTATTCGATATGTTAGTAGCAAAAAAGATTTGGTTTTTTTTATAATGGTGTTGTTCTTCGCCCTCCAGACCGATTCACATAAAAACCAATGCTGCTCTGCATCACTGTCGCCTCTCCCCGAGAACTCGGGTAGGCACATCTCGAACTATTTGTCGTCCCATCCATGCTGCTGGCCTGAGATTGTACAAGAACGAATCCTTGTGGACCTGGCTGACTCACCATACTTTATCCACCACTTGGCTCAGAATTAGAGTTCGACACTATACTACTACCACTACCTGTACTTGCTCCTAGACTCTTCTGTGCACCACTACCGTTCTCCGAACCACTATCAGACTGCACTTTCAAATCAGAACTTGAAGGAAGACTAGTCATTACCTTAGTTAGATGAAGCTGCGTACAACTTATGGAATGCTTAGTTACATCAATAGTGTTCAGCTTAGATATAACCCTTATAGCTACCTGTATTTACATAATAAAGCTAAAGTGGTAGTTAAGCTTCATAGTAACACATGAGACTCGTAACCAATACTATATGTTCCTATTAGTTGAACTGATCAGCTTGTTAGGGTATAAGCAGCTTTCAATGAGAGTACTACTCCTGATTAAGTAGAATGACAGATAAGCTCGTACTTACCTTATATACCAGTCTTGTTACCACTTATAGTAGTGAGATTTAAGTAATGCTTGTAATTAAGAGAACATACGTAATGATGTATACTTTTATTAGTGATAAAGCCATACTACTTATACATATCACATAAAGCTGGAAACATCTATGTCCAATATTCACTTACATACCAGCTTGTTCCCTAAAGAAGCATGTTGGAACTTATGTCAAACTAGTGAGCATAGTAAGCATAACATAGCAGTTAAGCTTAAGCTAATCATTAGGGATAAGTGATTCCATATCAAACATGGTTAGAGCTAACACCATTAGTACGAGCGTATGTGTTTCTCTATAATGTATGTAAAACCAATGACATCTATTACTATGCTATTGATTACATATTAGGATAGAAGCTTCACTAAGGACGTAATTCCATTGCTTCTATATTATGGATATAAGGTATATACTAGTATGATTACTAAGCTGCTTAACACTGTTTACTGTTTCCATATGCCTTGTGTTCTCAATATAGATGGTATCCAAGCTATCATAGTTGGTCCTAAACACCTCATCTAACAGCTTCCTTACCAAGAAGATCCTGTGTGTTCCATTAGTTACATGGTATTCAATCACCTTCTAATAACCATTGTATCGTCACCAGTAAATACGCTTGCTTCTAATCGTATGTTATACTCATACAGCAATCTCCTCCTGCGACTCGGTCAATGGTAGAGATAGGTAGTACTAATGCCATAGGATCCGTATAGAGCTCATAGGTTAGTGTGCTTAAGCTGTACCGATTTATGTACATGTAGTGAGTTTATCTCCCTAATCAATAGACCCAGTGAACACATGAAATACATAGGGTGTTCACATTGTACCGATTTATGTACATGTGGCTATTGTGTTACCCTAATCAATAGACCCTATGAACACGTCAAATATATGGGTGTTTACAATCTCTGATATCTATAACATACACCTATCTTACTGAATATACGTGGTATCTATACATATTACCTATATTATGGAAATGAGATTGGTACTATTACTACTACTGCCTAATTTCACCATATTGTAGCCTGTATGATTACCGTGGAATGCAATGAATAAGGGAACATGAAAAGGCATACACATATGGAATGGCAGTTATAAGGAAGTAAATAACCAATATGAATAGGATAGTACAGATCATAGCCTCCTAGTAATGTGATGACATTGAGCACATGGTCAATACGAGTCCTGGTGTCACCATTACCTTTCATACTAGTACTAATACAGTGGATCCTAGCTCATGTCTAATCAAGCCCTTGTTTAAACCTGATAAAAGCTCTTTTTAGTTTATTACCATGTTTCTCCTTCTTCTCCTAGTATTGTTCCCATCATATCGATTAGACTTATATCATGTATTGTAAATCACACGGTATATCTTATATATGGTAATCGAATAGGATAAGCCCTTGCTCTATTCAATGGACTTAGTTTCTATCTATCTGCTCTGAGCACTGGGATTCACTTATATCAATGCAATTACTTCACATGATGTTATACATAGCTTACTCTGCTCTTGATTAGCTGTTATGTAAATTGGGTTACATATCGTACTTTATTATCTAGAAAGCTGTAGGTTATCATATCTTATACCTGTATATTCCTGGGACATAAGGTGATCCAATATATGACCTCTATAGAATAGTAATGGTTTTATTCCATTAGTGTTAGTTTACCACGTATCGTAATAAGTATGTCGTTTCCCCTTTATTCCAATAATAATGGTAATACGATTAACCTCATCCTTTGACTCGGTTGTGGTAATATAGATAATGCCATTCATTATGGTAAGATGGTGGTTATATTGTAGTAATAAGACCATACCTTATTGAACATCATGGTTATACTACTATATCTGCCTAATTACACCGGTTCTAGGAGGAGATTCATGGGTGAAACGAATATGGAACTAAGGGAATCGATAGGACTAGTAACCTGTAATGGCAGTACTAAGAAGAGATCAAGTAGAGACAGGTAAGCACTGTTCTGAATAGGGTTCAATCTCCATGGAAGCTGATTTACCCATAGAATAAGAATTAGGGAGATACTGATACTTAAAGCTATACACGAATCAATGAAACTCAGCCTATTTGATAGCTAATCTACACGTTATATCTATAATAGATCGTATAGTGTTAACAACAGCTTATACGAGCTTCTCTCCTTTCTTCACCATTGCTTGTGTTAGAATGAAACCCATAGTGCTCTTGATTGAGAGTCATTACTATTGCATTCAGACTAATATTATAACTAGTACTCCTATTTAGTAAGCAATGAATATAAAGTACCTGTATTCTATAATCACTTAGCTTAGGGATAGATTACAGCTAAGTTACCTATACATCGTACACTTTATGTCATATCTCTGTGTCAACACCAGTAGTAATACTAAAGACTTATGCTAATCAAGCTGGAATACTGTAACCTTCATATTAGGGAAATACAGATAGCTTGGAGTTACTAGAGTAAAGCATCATGTAGATTAGAGAAAGGATACGGTTCGACAGTTATACTAGCTTCAATTATTAGGGATATGCTTATACATCTCTAACTATTACAACATAATGAATGATCTAACATATTATGGAGATAGAACCAATCCCATGTATTTGAGCTTAATGATCGGGTCTATGAATAGAGTATCACTAAGGCATATGTAGTGGCTTTGGTTTCAATCAATCAAAGGAAGTAAGATGATTACCTATCATACCAGTACTAATCACTCGCATAGGATTGATACCCATTGAATACTCATACTTATAAAGCATAATGGTTCCAACACTAATACATGAAGAACAAGCAAAGGTTAAGTAGTACTAATAGCCTATTAGACTTGTAAGCAATGACCAGCTTTGGTACCGGAATAAGGTTATCACATGTTCCATAACTAGTAGTCCGTAATCAATCATAACATGAAGCTGTTCCAATTCCATTACTAGGGGTATGTAAGCTTTATTATGTTTACAGAACATCGATACCATCACTTCTTGCTTACTTATGCTTAGATTATACTATGATGTAAGCTTAAGTATATCCGTAATTAACCATAGAGAGCTCGATTATACTGAATCACAGGTATATGTAGTGATAAAGAGTACAGCTTATCTAGTAATGCCCTTGTGTTTGTGTTTGTAAGCAGCTTAGCAACACACTTATTACGGATATAACCAGCTTGTTATGTAATCACTACTAGAATGAATACGAGTATAAAGCAGAGATCAGCTTGAACACCTCTTGAATTACCATTATAACCTGTAGACCTCTATGCATTCACTGCTCTAAGAGTGGTATTGTAACCATTCATAAGCTCGTAACTACTACTACCTTGTTCTGTAATCTATGTAATAGACATAATATAGGTCATAATTGTTACTTAAGATAGAGTAACCCAGTCATTACATACTATACACCATACGTATACCCTTGTTTGACACTAGTTAGGTCTCAATACCCTATCATAGTGCTTTCACACATAAGGAATACCATAATGATTGGCATACGTTTATGATACCTGTAAACGAATTCAATTTGACATAATATATGATACGTAATAGATACTCATTACACATGCAGTATACAAGCAGTGTTTACACGTGATAGCTAGTTGGTGCTAAAGACTACTACTAATATGATGCTTACTTCACCATTATTCAAGCTTATTGAGTAATATGACCCTGCTTATCCTTATATCATGTTCTATTAGTAATCTCTGATCTACTAGTCTGATTACCCTTATAGATAAACTACCATTACTTAACTTCCATCTTGTACATCATGTACGAGCTCTATAGGGGTACTAAAATGACCGGGATAAAAGTTGATATCACTCTTATGAATAAGGGGCTTCATTATAACTACAAGTATGATTGTGTTTGTTCTATCTCTCTACTTAGTACATGATAACACTAAGGATACTAGTATGATTACATATACATGAATGCAGGTATAAGGTGAGTAGAGCCTATTACACCCGTATTGATATAGAAGCAATGATCATAAGTATAACCATAATGGAACAAGCTCTTGATAGTGTAAGTATGATAAGAGCTAATGAAGTTGGACTGTTCCAGTGTTTCCCTAAGCTTAGAGTATGGTGATGTTATGGTATTTACATAATATACATTACTTCACTCTAATAGTGTAAAGTATCAAAGCTAGCTTAACTACAAGCCTATATGACTCTAGTTATTCCCATAATTACACCTACTGATGAATCCAAGATGGGCAACATGATTACTAAGCTTCATTACTTAAATTCCCATAGTTATGATGGATACGTAAACAGTACTGGTAAATGGATGACCTGTTGCTTTTGTATTAGATATGCAGATAAGGTTTATTAACAAGAGCCATTTAAGCATATCGATATAACTATTATACAAGATCAGGTTGAAGGTATTAAGCACTAGTATCACCATTATGACCTAATTCACTCTATTCACTATGGAGAAGCTTATCCCACCTATTTGATTAGTATAGACTCTAGTTACCGTGTCAACATGGAGCTTGTTCTACTCTATTCGATTACTATGAAAGGGCATATAAGCTCGTACATCAGTATTCATAGTATAGTGATATAACAGGATAACAATATGGGATTACTTCTATCTATTGATCAGAGTGATGTTAAGCTGGATAGTACTGTTATAATATTCCGTAATCAATCTTCATAGCTTTGTAATCTAAGTGGAATAAAACCTTCTTGTTTATGGATCTGCTTAACTATAGTGTAAATAACAACCATAATAAGTGTAATAGTACTAAGAGCTCAGCTTGTAACATGTTCTACCTGCTTAACTATGGTGAAACAACTTATCTAATAGAAACAGCAAAGTGTTCTACATGTAAGATATTAAGCTAGTATCATCTCCATTGAATGGGAATAGCTATACGTATCATGTACAGATCAAGTACAACTGCAATTAGTTACTAGTAATTAATAACCAGCTGTATTCCACATGTATAGATCATTACAATATACTAGGCTAATACTGGTAAAGAGCTCTAACAAAGAGTATGACCATTAGTTACTAGTAATCCGTAATCATTAGACCATATTAGCTTATATCTATTAGCTTCCATATATTAGAGCTATACTGGTAACACATCATATCAAAGCTTCTACATAGTACTATCATGTTACTAGTAATACTTACACCAAATAAGGTAAGTGCTTTTTATTATGGAATAACCTTGTAGCTTACTGAATATTCGAGCTTATACGGTGATTACAATGGTGATAGTACATCTTACACTAGTATTGAACATGCCGAGTGAGCTTAATACTAAGACTATCTAAGCTTAAGCTGTAATGTGATAGAGCTTGGTTCCATATCATTGAACATACGGATTATCCCTATTTCACTAAGCAATGATTAAACCCTGTAACCTGAAAGCTCATGTGAACAAAGAGACCAATAATTCCTACTACTTAAGCTATGATATCCACTTTCATATATGGGAATAGTTCTAATCTATCACATGCTTTTATTAGCTTATGAGTGGTGTTAAAGACCAGTATAAGGAGAAGCTCGTAATCATACTTCACATGTTATGCTTATACTTGTTGTGATTAGCTGATTCCAGTTCCAGGTTTAAGCTAGTATCCATATTCACCACTTTAGCTGGGTAAACTTCATATCTATTACTCGTCATATTCAAGCTAATACCCCATGCTATTACTAATATAAGTCTAATTCCCATTACTTTATAGGATAGAAGCTGATTCGAAATGAGCTTACAAGCTAGCTAGTAATGATCAAATAGAGTTGATTGTAATTACGATACTAGTGATAGAGCTCAGTAAGCTTGGTTCGATATGAGTATAAGCCTAATCAACTAGGATGTTGATAGGCATAAAGCTTCACCAACTATGAATACTATCATGCCGAGCAAGCACAATACTCTTATCAGTGCATCTATTATGGGAATTACGTACCCCTTATTTCACCTGTTTGATTACTGTGAACCAATCTGATCAATGATGCTTACTCTTCTTACCTATGGGCTTATACATATACGTTATTACTATTAATCTAAGTGTTCGAGTTTGTATAATGGTTATATCTAATTCCATTTCTCATTGATATCATAGTATGGATTCACTTTGACTTGTGTTCAGCTTTATGAGGTTGTTAAGAGATCATCAGTAAGCTCTAAGGAACAAGCAGTAATCTCCAATTCCAGTGTATTCAATACTGGTGATTAGTTCTCTTATCAATAACAAATAAGCAATATGAAACCTTTAGCGTATGTATCACTCTTTGGTTACCATTGTGTTTCCACTAAGCTGACATAATAGAAACTAGCCTTATTTGGTTGGAATAGTAATGTTCATTGATTATGAAGATTACATATACCTCCAAGATCAGCTTCGTGACTAATTATTCCCATTGCTTGTAAACTAGTGGTAAGATATGGTAATAACTATGAATAGTAAAAAGATCATAGCTTACTTAGATCAATAAGCTAGAACAGTTACTCTTCTAAGCTAATATGGTGTTACTCTTCTCTTTACTTGAATACATGGAATCTGCTGTATATTCACAGGATAATGATTAGGTCAAGAACGTATGATTAATAGAACTGGTATGAGCACTGCAACCTATTCTGGTATTGTCACTCTTATCTGAGCTAGTGATACTCGTGTAATCATCATTATGGAATTAGTGCTAATCTAAGACCTATTTAACCTTATAAGGTATATAGTAGAGTATAATCATTATGCAATATACGTAATAGAGTTGATCACGTACTATGTAACAAGAGCAGATCAAGTAGAATGATTACGATATGTGACATGTATAGTTCGTACACGTAATAGGTAACATAGAGCAAATCAAGTAGAATGTAAGGTGTAATAACAGTAATGAAGTTTATACTGATATAAAAGCTGTAATGATAACACAATACAAACCTATAAGTACTAGTAATTCCATAACAAGCTCATAACCTCTCTAAGATTAGTAACACTATTGAAAGCGGTATATATCACTAATCATTACACTACTAATGGTAGAAGTAAGCTTATTAGTCTAACTCTTTTTGGTATAAGCTTAGTAACATATAAGAACCATGGTTATAGAACACTCATCAACCTATAATAGCTTCCTATTCATGACAGGTTATACGTTTAGTCACTAGTTACTAGTTAGAACGATTACCATTGATTCCAGATTGCTTGAACACTATTACACTACTGGTATTGCTGAATAACACGAATAGCTTCACTAGTTATATCCCAGTATTAGTACCATTGTTATAAGAAAGAGTCACATCATTGATTACAATATGTATGATTGTTATAAGCTATCTGCTTAGGTGTTGTATCATAACCAGCCTGTATCATCTGTATTAGCGTAGTTTCCATAATAGCTTGTTCCCTTTGGGCCAGTCATATTTTGACAAGTGGCGTAATCCTATTGCTACATGAATTGTACTTATGGTTTTCGGACAATAAAAGGGTGACACGTGGCCAGCCCTAAGGCTGACACATGTCCCCAGGACCGTGTAATAAAATTTTGGGGGAATCCGACTAGAGTCAACCTCGAGACCTCTTACATAGAGCGCCCACGCCTTACCATACTGGCTATTGACATTTCTTAACCATTATGTAGCTAGGTTTAATTTAAAATATATGGGTTTCCGATATGGGGGTTCGGAGGGGCCATCCATGAGGGCCAACCCCTCCCATATGGTCGCGACCTATAGACCATGGGTTAAACCTAAACATTAACCGAAACTGCCAATGTAACGGGTTGTGACTTCTCACATTGTGAAGTTTATCCACGGGGGTTATATGTCGTGTTCACCACAAAATTTATGGCTACAACCTGTCACATGGTAATGTTAATCCAACAGTTTGCAACATACCCCGACGGTTACGGTTTGAAGTCCGTGAATGTTGTCACATGTGCCCAAATAAATGGTTAGAAATTAAATGCTACAGTTAAGGTGGTAGGATAGTTGGCCAATGCGCCATTGTTGGCAGAAATTTCAAATTTAACTGGAGTTAAGTGAATTTTCACCATTTTTGGTGGAGGATTTCTAGGGGACACTAGGAAAAATCAGTTTAGGCTCTATCTTGAGCTATATTCATCAATTCTAAGAGTGGAAATAGTCAATTGTGATGATCTCATACATTCCAGACTCATTGGTTAGGTTTGCAGATCCATCAGAGGAATTTTGAGTAGGATTTGGCTTCAGAGAAGTTCTAGGGGCCATTAGGGCCACCATGGGCCAGCAGTAGTTTGAGGCCTAGCTAGTGGAGCTAGAGGCCTTATTCAGGGATCCAATAGTCAAATTTGGATGTTTCAAATAGTATGGAACTAATGGTTGGGTTTTAAGAGCTTTTAGAGGAATTTTGAAGGCTGATATGCTTCAGTGAAGTTCTAGGGGCCACTAGGGCTAGCAAGTGCCAGCAGGAGAATGAGGCCTATCCAGGGAAGCCAGTATCCATTCTCAGCAAACCAATAGTAATTTATGACTGTTTTGATACTTTTGAATCCATTGATGGAGTTTGCATAAGCTTTTGAGGACTTATAAAATTTGAGCTGCTTGAGGGAAGTTTTTAATGACCCGAGAACTAGGGCTGCCACTAGGTGTTGGAGACGAAACTGGAGCAGCCGAAGGCCAATTTCAGAAAACAAATAGTCTATTCCAACAATTTCTGACATTATAAATCCATTGAAGGGATTTCAGATTCATTTGAAGACTTATGAAGGTTTAGAACCTATAAGAAAGTTTTGGGCAGCCCAGGGCCAACAGTAGATCGAAGCCTAGATCGGGAAGCTTCTGCTCATTTCGAGAAAAATATCAGTCTATTTTGGAGGTATGATATGTACTAGAGAAAATAGGTGAGGTTTCAAGGATATAAAAATAATTCTGAGGGAGTTAGTGCCACTTCGAAGCTCATTGAAGCTTAAGGGCACCTAGTGAAGGAGTCAAGTCTAAGGGAACCTAGTTCTATTTTCAGAGTGATGATAGCCATGACAGGGGTATGATGGTATTCTAAACCCATTTTTTCAGTTCATATAAGCATTGGAGTTAATTATTTACTTGTAAAATAATATTTTCATCATAATCCCAAAGAGCCAAGTCAATTTGGCAAGATTTCAAGGAGACATAGCACACGATATTTAGGTGAACTCCTTCATTAAATTTGTCGTTATGTGTTGATGATTTGTTGCTGAATTATATGTTTGTTACACATGTTTAATATAAGCAAAAAAAAATGGTATTAAAGCACTTAAACAGTTAAAAAACATACACCTATTTCAAGTATAAATTTCCGCACAAGTCAAGAATAAGCTAGATCTTTTATTTCTTTAGCTGAGTGGGAGGTTCTTGAAAAGCATCACAAGTTATCCAACCCATTTTCTGATCAAGTTGGTATCAGAGCATAGTTTCTTACTTGATAGAGCACAAGGTTTCTTGTTTGACTTGAAAGGTGTTTTAACAATGCAAAGAATTTGACTGTTTACAAACTGATTGTTGCTTGCAATTTTGAGTTTGCTAGAGATGAAACGAATCTATTCATAGCTAAGTCCAGAAGAGGACAAGAAGGAAGAAGATATGAAGGAATATTCCTTATCAAAAGGACCTCAAGGAAATCCTTGAAGCACAAAAGGGTTTGTTTGCAAAAGGTTGCTTGAAGAAGAGCTTGACTCTACAACCATTTTTTTCAAAATATTTGTGAATTTTTTTTTAATTCTTTGTGAATTTTGTTGAAGTTATTTATTTCATTGTAATAATGATAAAAAATTATTCAATTGAGGTTTCAAAATCCTCCTCCTTCACAAGATTCGTAGATGAAGATATGAAGTGAGACTTCTACATCTTGAAGGATATGGAGAAAATTATGTATGAAGATAAAAGAGAAATCACTGGACTTCATGAGAAATTGGTTGCTATGGAGCGAGATAAAGAAGGAATTATTCAAAGAATGAATGGGGTGGAGATGCAGGTCCATCAAGCCCAAGAGGCCTTAACCAAGAACATGCGTGAATCAAAGGCAATTCACTCAAATTTGTTTTTAATTTCCTCTTACGAAATATGTCTTGGCTCATTTGAAAAGCACCCTAAAGTTATAGGGTCCAAGTTGATTTTTAAAATGGGTTATGAAGGCAAGGGTTTAGTCAAACATGCACAAGGCATGATTTATCCTATTTTGGTTGAGGAAACACCTAAGAATTTTGGTCTTGGTTATGATAAATCTTATGGCGAAAACTCTACAGCCATGAAGGCATGTGAGACAACTTCAAGAAGAACTTTTGTTCCAAGTTCTAAACCACAAACATTTCAAGTTTGTTTTCAAGTTGATTGCCATTGTTTGAAGCCTATGTTGCAGCAAGGTGTTTGTACACATGCAACTTATGGCGAAGCTGGAACCTCTACAAGTTCATCTCCTAAAGAAGGTAAAAATAATGGACATGCAAAAGAGAATTTGAGGTATAATTCTTTCCATAGTCAAGTTGATTATGTTTCTGATAAGCATGACAAATCTACATGCTTGAATGGAAGAAAGAGTTTTTGTGGTCTGTGTAACCATGATGTTTCGAGATGGTGGAAGAGGATGAAGGCATACAAGAAATAGTTGAGGCGAAGGAAACTTGCAAAGAAGGTGCATAAGACTTGCACATATGATCCAGGTGGATATCGATGGCCACCCACCTATTCCATTTGGACTAGAACCATCAATTCTTGTAGCTTTTCACGTCCAGCACAACTTACTATTTTTAGCAGGTTTTCGGGTCCTCCACTCCCGAAGTCGTTTTGGGGCCTTAATGATCCAGGTGGATATTGGTGGCCACCCACCTATTCCATTTGAACTCCTACCATCAGTTCTTTCATTTTTCAAGTTGCAACAAAACTTACTATTTTTAGCAGTTTTTTGGGTCCTGAACTTCCGGAGCCGTTTTGAGGCCCTAAATGATGTTTTTTTGGAAAAAGGAGAGAAACATGGGTTCATGGATTGATGTTTCTTGTTCAAAAATTGTACTCCTCGGATAGATCTTTCTAACGAGCTATTGAGTGCGTCAAACAGAGATCGGATGCCAAAGTTACGCCCCCGGGAAGTTGAACCACCAATTTACCCAAACAGGCGCCCATAGTTTTAGCGCCTTATCTCCTACGGTTAGGTTTTTGGATGTTTCAGATTCTACATTGTTTCTCAACAATAAATAGACCCTCGATCCTCATTGTAACACAGTTCAGAGGCCTGTAGCTGCCAGATCTCTTCTCAGAGATAACTACCAGTGCCCTAGCTAGTTTTATTTCCATTCTGTCTGTAAGCAAATTTCAGTTCTTTGATATTAATGAAATGAAGTGTTATTTCCGCTGCATCTCTGTAGTTATGGTTATATGTTTATTCTGTTGCGTTCCTGCATAAATCCGAATCAGTGGTATCAGAGCGGGTCTGCTCTTTCTTTGTTTTTCTTTGAATGTCCCCAACGCAGTCAGGGTATAGGGAGTTAGGGCTCGATCTAGTTGAACCCTTGCAAGATCATCCTTGCAAACCCCGACGACCTCCCATGGCGGAATAAAAGAAAGACGAGGGAGCAGGAGATCCTATCAAAATACTGCTCGAGGAGGCCCTCGAGAAACAAAGGAACGCGATGATGGATAACTTTGCTCAAATCCTTCAACGACTGCCTACATATGGCGCATCTACATCCAACAACCACTCTGGAGGCGCCACTCCCTTCAAGGTACAAGTAAACTTTAACATTCCTATATTTGAAGGAAAAATAGATGCAGAAGTTGTAGACAGATGGTTAAATTTGTTGGAAGGGTATTTCTCGGTCCATGACTTCTCTGACCGAGAAAATATTATTTTTGCACTCCTCAAAGCTGCCCCCCATGTCAAAGACTGGTGGGAAACCTACTGTGAGCAAGAGGGCGAAGGGGAACCCTCTCTGTTCTCAGCCACACCCACTTGGAATTCGTTTCGAGACGGCATCAAGGAACAATATTACCCCGTGGGGAGCTATGAGGACAAATACATCCAATGGACCACGCTGCGGCAAAAAAAGGATCAAGATGTGCACGAACTGACGAATCTGTTCCATACCCAGCGCACAAAGTTGTGTATTAAAGATTCAGAGAGAAATTTGGTGCTCAAGTACCGTGGTTGTCTACACAAACACATTCAAGAGGAAATGGAGTTCCTCGACATTACATCGCTTGGCACGACATATCGCTATGCTGCCAAGATCGAGTAGAAATTTAAGCAGAAGAAGCGAGACTTTGGATCTGCGAATCCGAAAGGTGCCCCCGAACCAAAGAACAAGGGGCAAGGCCAAAGAAATGTGACTCAGAACAACACCACAAATCCAAATAAGGACACAGGGAAGTGGTGTGAATTTCATAACAACCCCACTCACAGCACAAACGAGTGTCGGGCCAAACAATCTTTGGTGGCCGAACTAAAGGCACCCGAATCAGATGTATTTTCAGATCCCGAGTTAGAACCAGACAAAGGAAATGACAAAGGGAAACAGATCATTGATGCAGATCCCAGTGCCATTGTTGCCACCACCAAGATCCAGAGGGAGGGTCCAGAGGATCCAGAGGAGGGGGAGCACCTCTTCCAGTCGCAGATGTGGGTGAAGGGTTCTCCGCTACAATTTCTCGTCGATAGTGAAAGCCAAAAGAACCTCATCTCAGCAGAAGTCGTGAAGCGGATTGGCCTACCAACCATAGCACACCCGCGGCCATATACCATCGGGTGGCTCCACCCAGGGAGAGATCTCCGCATCCGCCAGAAGTGCCGCCTTCCATACATTATCAAGCCATTCACGGATGAGGTATTGTGTGATGTTGCTCCTCTTGATGTAGCTGATGTATTATTGGGCCAACCATACTTGTGGAGGTGACATGCTGTGTATGAGTCTAGGCCTCGTACTGTTATTATTATTTTGGGAAATTACTTGTACAAGATACCGGAGGTAGTACCGCCTCCTGTCATCTCTTTGACTACTGCAAAACAACGCAGTAAGATTGTTTCCCAAACCAGGAAATTCATTTTCCTGACAACTCACTCACAGGAAAAGAAGAATATTGTGGCCACAACCTCGAAACAGGGCTCCCTTGCATGACTGTAGTAGATGGAAAAAGTCATGGAGGAATACGAGGAAGTTTTCCCCTCACTCATAGAGGTTCCTCTACACTGTCAGGACAAGCACTCCATTGATCTGACTCCCAACGCACCATCGCTTTATGTTGCCATAAATCCTGCAACTACACATATAGAATCCAAACATGTACTGTCTGAGGCTGATAAAGAAACCAAATTTACTAAATGCATCCAGCATGTCCACCTGCAGGTCTTTGACATCTTCAACACATCTACTACTCAGTTCAACAGAATTTTCCTCATCTCATGGAGGATCTCAACGCAATGGGGACCATTGCTTCCTAAGGAGGGAGGAATGATCCAGGTGGATATCGGTGGCCACCCACCTATTCCATTTGGACTAGCACCATCAATTCTTGCAGCTTTTCACGTTCAGCACAACTTACTATTTTTAGCAGGTTTTCGGGTCCTCCACTCCCGAAGCCGTTTTGGGGCCTTAATGATCCAGGTGGATATTGGTGGCCACCCACCTATTCCATTTGAACCCCCACCATTAGTTCTTTCAGTTTTCAAGTTGCAACAAAACTTACTATTTTTAGCAGTTTTTTGGGTCCTGAACTTCCGGAGCCGTTTTGAGGCCCTAAACGATGTTTTTTGGGAAAAAGGAGAGCAACATGGGTCCATAGACCGATGTTTCTCATTCAAAAATTTTACTCCTCAGATAGATATTTCTAACGAGCTATTGAGCGCATGAAACAAAAATCAGATGCCAAAGTTACGCCCCTGGGAAGTTGAACCACCAATTTACCCAAACGAGCGCCCACAGTTTTGGTGCCTCATCTCCTACGGTTAGGTTTTTGGACGTTTCGGATTCTACATTGTTTCTCAACAATAAATAGGCCCTCGAGCCTCATCGTAACACAGTTCAGAGGCCTGTAGCTGCCACATATCTTCTCAGAGATAGCTACTAGCGCCCTAGCTAGTTTTATTTCCATTCTGTCTGTAAGAAAATTTCAGTTCTTTGATATTAATGAAATGAAGTGTTATTTCCGCTGCATCTCTGTATTTATGGTTATATGTTTATTCTGTTGCGTTCCTGCATAAATCTGGATCAACATACTTCCAGAGAAAGGGACATGTTGCTGCCCATTGTTGGACATTACATGCAACTAATCATCCCAAGAATTTGAAGCAAGAGGAGAGAAAGATTGGTGAAATTGGAACCAAATATTTCATCATTGATGTGAGAACATATGTTTCACATGAAGAATATTTCCAGCAGCAAAAGTTGTCATGGAAGTGGCTTGGTAAGAAGTGGTTTAACTTCTTAACTCAGTAATACATACATCCATTTGTACATATGCAAATTTTAGTTATGTATGCATTTCTGTTGTAATCTCATGTTTGTTTGAGCCACCTTGGATCGATGATCAAGGACATGATTTTCAACTACCTTCTTTCAGTTTCTCACCACAAATGTTTGAGTGAGTGAAGACAGTTCTTGACAGGAGGACAAGAGCATTCATGAAGGGAAGTGTTTACCACCTTCGAGTTATCGTTCGAAGGCACTAAGCCATGCAAGGAAAGTGTATGGAGGCTGAAAATTTGATGGTGTTGTACTCTCATCTACTTAACAGATCAGGTAATCAGCCTTTTGGGGTCCAAAATATTCCCAATGTGGAGGTGATCAGATTTGGATCAAGGACCTAAGTGATATCTCAAATTTAAAAGTGCTCGGAAGTGTGCCGAACCTGAGCGACCGGATAGATCGCGTCTTCTTGATTCTAGTGTCGTGAATGGTTTGAAAAACTGACACCGTATGAAGAATTTATCACGATTTGAAAAGTCCAGTAAACTACAATTTTTGGCCTTTGACCAAGTTTGACTAGGTTTTGAATATTTAAAAAAAAAAGAGAATATTCCAGGGAATATTACTACAATATTCTAGGAATATTCATCTAAATATTCCCTGAAATATTCCCTTTGGGCCAGTCGTATTTTGACAAGTGGTGTGATCCTATTGTTGCATGGATTGTACTTATGGTTTTCAGCCAATGAAAGGGTGACACGTGGCCAACCCTAAGGTTGTCATGTGTCCCTGGGACTGTGTAAAAACTTTTCAGGGGAGCCGACCGGAGTCGACCCCAAGACCTCCTGCACAGAGCGCCCACGCCTTACCATACAAGTTATCGATGTTTCTTAACCATTATGTAGTTGGGTTTAATTTAAACTATATGGGTTTCTGATATGGGGGTTCGGAGGGTCCAACCCCTCCCATATGGCCATGACCTCTAGACCATGGGCTAACCCTAAACGTTAACCGAAACTGCCCAAGTAACGGGTTGCGACTTCTCACATTGTGAAGTTTATCCATGCGGGTTATATGTCAGGTTCATCGCAACAATTATGGCTACAACCTGCCACATGGTAATGTTAATCCAACGGTTTGCAACATACCCCGATGGTTACAGTTTGAAGACTGCGAATGTTGTGACATGTGCCCAAATCAACGGTTAGAAATTAAATACTACAGTTAACTTGGTGGGATATTTGGCCAGCGTGCCATTTTTGGCGGAAATTCCAAATTTAACAAGAGTTAAGTGAAGTTTCACCATTTTTGGTGGAGGATTTCTAGGGGAGATTGGGTAAAATCAGTTTAGGCTCTATCTTGAGGTAGATTTGTCCGTTTTGAGAGTACCAATAGTCAATTTAGACTATCTTAGACATTCCATACTCATTGGTGAGGGTTTCATAGCCATCATAGGACCTTTGAGTAGGTTTTTTCTTCAAATAAGTTCTAGGGGCCACTAGGGCCACCATGGGCCAGCAGTAGTTTGAGGCCTAGCCAGTGGAGCTAGAGGCCTTATTCAAGGATCCAATAGTAAACTTTGGATGTTTCAAACATTATGGAACTAACGGTCTGTTTTTTTGAGCCTATAGAGGAATTTTGAAGGTCTAAATGCTTCAGTTAAGTTCCAAGGGCCACCGGGGCTAACAAGTGCTAGCAGGAGAATGAGGCCTATCTAGGAAAACTAGTATCCATTCACAGCACCAATAGTCATTTCTGACTATTTTGATACTTATGAATCCATTGATAGAGTTTGTAGAAGCTTTTGAGGACTTCTTAAAGTCGAGATGCTTCAAGGAATTTTTCAGTGACTCGAGAGCCAGAGGGTGCCACCAGGTGTTGGAGGAAAAACCGGAGTAGCCGAAGGAAAATTTCAGCAAAACCAATAGTATATTCTAACTATTTTTGACATTATGAATCCATTTAAGGGATTTTCTGAGTCATTTGAAAAATTTTGAAGGTCGAGAACCTACAGGGAAGTTTTGGGCAGTCCAGGGCCAACAGTGGATGGAGGCCTAGATCAGGAAGCACGTGCTCATTTGAAGCAAACGATTAGTCTATTTTGGAGGTATGATATGTACTAGAGAAAATAGGTGAGGTTTCAAGGATATAAAAATAATTCTGAGGGAGTTAGTGCCACTTCGAAGCTCATTGAAGCTTAAGGGCACCTAGTGAAGGAGTCAAGTCTAAGGGAACCTAGTTCTATTTTCAGAGTAATGACAGGGGTATTATGGTATTCTAAACCCACTGGGTTAGTTCAGATAACCATTGGAGTTAAGTATTTACTTTTAAAAGAATATTTTCATCATAATCCCAAAGAGCCAAGTCAATTTGACAAGAGCTCAAAGAAATGTAGCCCACGTTATTCGAGTTAACTCCTTTATTAAATTTTTTGTTATGTGTTATGCTTTGTTGCTGAATTATATGGTTGTTAGACATGTTTAATATCAGCAAAATAAAATTGTATTAAAGCACTTAAACAGTTAAAAAACATACACATGTTTCAAGTATAAATTTCCGCACAAGTCTAGAATAAGCTAGATCTTTTATTTGTTTAACTGAGTGGGAGGTTATTGGAAATCATAACAAGTTATCCAACCCATTTTCAGATCAGCGACACCATTTTGATGAGGTGTATACCTTGTTGTAAAATTCCTGTGAATTCCATGCTCCTTACAAAAATGTAGGAAGTCATTTGAGATGTATTGGCCACCTCCATTAGTCCTCAATACTTTGATGTAGTATCCACCTTGCTTCTCAACACGAGATTTGTATTAAAGGAAGCATTCAAACACTTCACTTTCCTATTTTAGGAAGTAGACCCATGTATTCCTTGTACAATCATCTATGAAAGTAAAAAAATAATAGTTTCCGCCAATTGGTGGTGTTTGCATTGGTCCATGTAAATTTGAATGGACAATCTCCAAATGTTCCTTTGCTCTTATTGACTTTCTTGCTCGAAATATCTCTCTATGTTGTTTTACCAAGATACATCATTCTCATAGGTTGTTCGATTTTTCTATGAGTGGAAATCCCTTAACCATGCATTTCCTATGCAACAAATTCAAACCTCCAAAGTTACGATAACCAAATCTCAAATGCCATAAAAAAATTTCATCTTTTGATTCTTCTTGAAAATTTACTTGTGTGATAGCTACAACCTTTCTTTCATTCTCTTGTGAATTCATTGATAGTTGTGCTTGAGCACCTTCTTCCTTTGAATCTGTTTTTAGCTTAGCTTGAGAGGAACCAATCCATTGCTTGTCATCCGAAATTTTGCAATCAACTGTTTTCTTGGAGTCTTATCCAAAATTGTGCACTCTCCATTCTTGAAAAATACATTATAGCCCCTTTGCATGAGTTGTCCAATGCTTATGAGATTATGTTTCAAAGTAGGGACAAAATAGACATCTAAAATGTACTTTTTCTCCCTCTTCTTTGTTAGAATATTGACTCTTCATTTTCCCATGACAAATACTTTTCTATCAGTCCCTAATGTCACCTCATATTTCACACTTTCATCTCGATTTGAAAACATTTATATGTTCCCTTTCATGTGGTTGTTACACCCTAACTCTATAAACCAACATCTCTTTGTTTTTCTTGTGCTACATTAAAAAATAAAAACATGCTATCTTGGTTTTGATTTTTGCCTTTGTGAAATTTGCACTTAGTTTGTTACTCATGTCATGTTTCTTCTTTCTACATTTTCGTAATGACCACACTTCTTACAATAATGACATTAAACATGAGATTTATCATACCTCTGAAATTTTTCTTGATTTTGGCTTGGGCCTTGACTTGGATTTTAATTTCTGCCCCTTCCACTTGAACTTGAAGGGTTGCCTCTTCCACCTCTGTGTGGGTTTCTTCCTCTTCCTCTAGCATTTGATCTTCTTCTACATCTAACTTGGCGAATTTTTTTTTTTTCCTTGAAGGCATGATGCAATGAAGAGTTTTTTTCTCTATTTAGTCCATGCTAATGATAAATCAGTGATGTATGAAGCCGTTCCACTAAAAACATTGAGAGATCATGTCTCTTCTATGGCCACAACTATGGCATCAAATCATGTTGGCATACTTCTCAAAATTTTATCAACTATTCTCTTTTCCTCAAGTGTCTCACCATGAGATCTGATTTGAGTAACCATTCCAATTACATGTGTAAAAAATGAGTCTACATTCTCAGACTCATTCAAATAAATTATCTCAAAATGTGTAAAAAATGGTTCTACATTCTCAAACTCATTCAAAGAAATTATCTCAAAATCTCTTCTCAACATTTGTAGTTTTATTTTCTTCACCTTTTCGATGCCTTGGTAGGTTGTTTAAAGGGTATTCCATTCTTTCTTGGAATTTTTTGTTCCTACAATCCTTGGGAAAATACTTTCATGGTCTGCTTAAAAAATTTAAAATATGGGTTTTGAATCCTTCTTCTTGTTGTCCCTCAAGAAATCCTTTTCTACTTGAGACAAGACATTGTATGTTGCTGCATTTGTTGGTTCTTAGAATCCATTCTCCACCAAATCTCAAATATCTTGATAAGAAAACAAAGTCTTCATTGTAATAGCCTAATAATCACAATTTTTTCCTTTAAACTAAGGTATTTGAGGATTAGTCAAGTTTGTGCTTCATGCTCCCATTTTAAGTGTTAAAAAAAACTTTTTCCTTGCTAGTAAATATGCTCCAAAAATAATACTTTCACAACAACTTTTAACTTCCTCTAAAAATACCTTAAAGTAATAAAATTTTACTCATACCATCACAATTGACTTGCACAACTATAATGGAGCAAAAAGTTTAAACAAATTTACCCACAGTAGAACATAGTAAAATATAGTGGTTGCCTGAAATTTTCACCAAGTAAAATACATCTTTTACTTAAATTTACTATTCACTCCAAGACTTCTCACACTTTACAAAAGACTTCTCCTAAATTTTCTTCAAAACATACATTACTAATACTTTAGTACATGACAAGACAACATTTAAAACCTAGGATGGGCAATTGTACTTAAAACATAATTTTGGATAGTAAATAAAAGTTGCAGAATTACTATGTGATCATAAATTTTTACCAACCATTGATTAAATGTCCATTTAACTTTAATTATTTAATGTGTTGAGGAATGGGAGGTTTGTAGTGCACCTTAGAACTTCATTTAAACCATGTCCTTCGGGTTACAAAAAGAATCATCAACCTTCTACATTCTATCACATGTTTCGCTACTTGGGGGTTGGGATTACGGTTGGAATTAATTTTCCAACAATTTTTAATAAAATTGAAATTCATGCGATGACTATCAATACATTAAAGCAATATCATATTGATAAAATTTATCCCATACTTCATAATAATAAAACATGACTAATTTTTAAAACTAGCATGATGTCTCTAACAACGTTTCTCACCTTCGAGGAGAACATGGTGGAAGACCCTTTTGTGTATATGTTTGGCTATAGATCACAGATGTTCGTTTCTCACCTTTGAGAACATGGTGGAAGGCCCTTGTGTGTATATGTTGTTGGAATTTTCAGAATTCCAAAATAATAAAAGTCCCTTCCTTAACACAGAGAAATTTTTTTTTAAATCTCATTCACAGACAGAGTTTCAACTCAGAAAAAATTTATATTCCATATATAAAAAAAAAATGTTGTTGCAGATTCTTCCTCAAAAGAGGGATTACAAAATAGTTTAACTGCTGCAAACACAGTGTAAATCTATCTCTCTGTTATTTAAAAATAACACTCTGTCTCACTAAAAAATTCACTGCTGTGAATACTTTGTTTCTCTGGAAAATACACTGCTGTGCAATTCCAAATTCACTCTTTGTTTTTTTTAACAACAACACTCTGCTGTGTAAAAAAAAAAATTACAATTCTCTGTCTCTATTTTTAAAAATACGCTGTTGTGTATATTAACAAAATATCTCAAAATATCTCAACCCTGTTTAATGTCATTAATTGACACACCCAGAAAATTCACCACTTGAATAATTCTTAATGGCTTTAATAACTTCTGTCAGCACCGCTCTAAAATGCATTGATCATAGCTTTGACTTGGTGGCACTGTGATATTTCTTCCTTCCCGCACTGTTGTGCAATGAAACTATTCTGTTGTCTTTTCCCTTTTTTATATATATGTACACTGCTGTGTAATTAAAAAAAATTACAATACATGCCTCACAGGCTTTTTAATATATATGTCACATATATTAAAACAAAACAAATAACATATAAAATATTCAAAACCAACTATTGTTTTAAATCATGTGCAATGGGCATAAAATTAAACCCCACAACCATTTGTTAAAAACGATAACATGTATGGGCCCCGCTGTTGATGACGTCAGCAATTTCGATGGGGTTCACACCTCCGCCGGTCTGGCCTCATCGACCCCCTCGGACTTGGCTCTGCCTGCGCTTTCCTTTTCGTTGTCCGGTTATGCGACAGTTGGAAATTAATTCCAACACTCCCCCTTAATTTCAACTGTTGGGTTTTCCTACATACCCATGCATTTCCTAAAATATTCAAAGCTTTTATGTTGAAGTGGCTTTGTGAGGATATCTACAAATTGATCCTCTGTTCTGCAATGCTGCAAAACAATCTCGCCATTGCTAACCAATTCCCGTATGAAATGAAACTTGGTGTCAATGTGCTTTGTCCTTTTATGAAAAACAGAATTTTTAGACAATGCAATAGCTGAGCTATTGTCACAAAAAATCACTGTCCCTTTTACCTATTCTTGACATAAGCTTCTCAACATTTTTCTCATCCAAACTGCTTGACACGCTGCTGCTGTAGCTGCCACATATTCCGCTTCTGCTGTAGACAATGCTACAATGGGTTGTTTCTTAGAAGCCCATGAAATTGCTCCTGAACCCATATGAAAAACATAACCGGAAGTGCTCTTCCGATCATCTACACTTCCAGCCCAATCACTGTCCGTGTATCCAACTAAATCTGAACATTCTGAAGTAGTATACAAAATACCAAACCTCTTTGTACCTTTAACATACCTCAAAATTCTTTTTGCTGCTTGCCAATGTGCATCCTTTGGCTTTTCCATGAATCTGGAAATCAAACTAACATCATGCATTATGTCTGGCCTAGTTGCAGTCAAATACATGAGGCTGCCAACTATGCTCTTGTATAAATTAGGATCAAAATCCTTGCTGCTGTCCTCTCTGCTGAGTTTTAATCCCATCACTGTGGGAGTGATTGCTGCTTTGCATTCCTGCATGTTAAATCTTTCAAGTACCTCATTAACATACTTTGCCTGTGAGATAAAAATCCCATTTTTATCTTGCTCTACTTCTATTCCCAAGAAGTATCTCAACAAACCCATATCAGTCATCTCAAATTCTTCTTTCATGACTGATTTAAAATGTTCAATAAGGCAATCATCATTACCTGTAAAAATAACATCATCAACATACAAGACTACAATCAAAATTTTACCATCTTGTTCTTTGATGTAGAGGGTGGGTTCTCCCTCACACTTTTCAAAACCATTTTCCAGTAGATATGAATCTATCCTACTATACCACGCTCTTGGCGCTTGCTTCAGCCCATAAAGAGCTTTCTTCAACTTGCATACTTTGTTTTCTTGGCCTTTCTTTTCATAGCCGAGAGGTTGTTCAATGTAAACCTCTTCCATTAACACTCCATTCAGGAATGCTAAATTCACGTCCATTTGGTAAACTTTCCATTTGTTTTGTGCTGCTATGGACAGCACTGCTCTCACGGTTTCCATTCTGGCAACCGGTGCGAAAGTTTCCTCATAATATATGCCATGCTTTTGCTTATAGCCTTTGACAAAGCCTTGCCTTGTGTCTCTCTATTTTTCCTTCAGCATTACTCTTGGTCTTGTAGACCCATTTAACACCAATGACATCTTTACCTTTTGGGAGTTCAACCAAATCCCAAGTTTTGTTCCTCTCTATGGCATTTATTTCCTCATCCATAGCTTCTATCCATTTCCTATCATTGATAGCTTCTTCGAAATGAACAGGATCATCAACATGACAATATAAAGAAAACAAAGAATTGATACCTTCATTAGCTAAATCTTGTTCATAAATTTCTTTCAAACTTCTGAATTTCTTACCTTTTTCAGTAGGTGTACAAATGATTGAAGAAGCACTTGAATTTCCTCCTTGTGGTGTGCTTGGAGAAGAACTTTCATTTCTCCTCAAGGGTGTGCTTTGCGGTGTTGGTGCTATTGTTTGGGGATGTATTTCAGCCAACTCATCATCATTACTTTCATCATGAGATAAACAGTGTTTTACATCCACTGTTTTCTCTATGCTTCCATCCCAAGCTTCCTCTTCAATAAACTGAACATCTCTGCTCACAATAAACTTCTTGGTGGATGGGTTATATAACTTGTATGCCTTGGATTCCTCACTGTGTCTAATGAAAATACATTTCTCCCCCTTGTTGTCCAACTTCTTCCTTAGCTGATCTGGAATGTGTGCATAAGCCACACATCCAAAAACCTTCATGTGTGTGACATCTTGCTTTGCGCCACTCCATGCCTCTTCAGGCACTCTGTTCATCACTGCTTTTGTAGGGCATCTATTCAAAATATACGCTGCAAAATGTACAGCTTCAGCCCAATAATCATTAGGCAAATGCTTTGCCTTTAACATGCTCCTTGCCATGTCCATTATGGTTATATTCTTCCTTTCGGCTACTCCATTTTGTTGCGGAGTATATCTAGTTGTAAACTGCTTTTGAATACCATTTTCTCTACAAAAACGTAGAAAATCTTTAGAGATATACTCACCTCCTCTATTAGTCCTAAGACTTTGATATGCAGCCCACTCTGATTCTCAACAAGTGCTTTGAAATTGCAAAATTCTTCAAACACTTCACTTTTCTTTTTCAAAAAGTAAACCCAAGTTTTTCTTGTAAAATCATCTATGGATGGTAGGTACATAGTGGTTGTTCCAAGTGATGGAGTTTGCATCGGTCCACATACATCTGAGTGGACAATCTCTAAGGGTGATTTTGCCCTTATGCTTTTCCTGGAAGGAAAACTTTTTCTGTGTTGTTTCCCCAAGATACAACATTCACAAAGGTTGTCCGGTTTCTCTATCAATGGTAAACCACTTACCATTCCTTTTCTATTCAACAAGTTAATACCTCCAAAGTTGAGATGTCCAAATCTCAAGTGCCATAACCAATTATCATCTTTTGGTTCGCCTTGGTAAGTCTCTTGTGCAATCACTGCTTCTCATCATCTTTTCACCTGCTTCACCTGAGAGGGAACATTATGTTCTTTGTCATATTCACTTAAGGAATACAATATTTTCTTGGTGGTTTATCCATGATGGTGCATAAATCATCTTCAAAGAAAAGAGGAATTCCTTATGGACAAGTCATTCAATACTTAAGAGGTTACACTTCATTCCCGGGAACATAATAAACATCCTCTGGCTGTTTTTTTGCACCTAATCTTGTTAAAACATTTACATCTCCTTTTCCCATAAATCGTAAATCCTTTGCTATCGGCTCCTAGTGTGACTTGTGACTGTACACTCTCATCTAACATGGAAAACATTGCTATGTTTCCTGTCATATGGTTACTACAATCGGAGTCTAGAAACCATAAATCCTCATTCTTTTCTTCGGCCATATTACAAGCTAAAAACAAATTATTTTGGCTGCTATTTTCTTTAGTGAAATTTGTACTAGTTCTATTTCCCATATCATTCTGCTTCTTTCTACATTCATTAGCATAATGACCATATTTTTTACAGTAGTGACATTGGACATTGGATTTATCATACCTTTGTCCTCGAGAATTCTACTGACCACTCTGCTAGCTGCTGCCTTGGCCGTGGCTGTGACTTTGACTGTTGCACCTTCCATGTGAATGTGAAGGGTTGTTCCTTCCACCTCTATTTTGGCTTCTGCCTCTTCCTCTTTTGTTTCCTCTGCCTTGCCCTTTTCTTCTTCCGAAAGACATCTGGGTCTTAAAGGCATGTTCCAGAGATGAGTTTTCACTCCTACCCAATCTCTGTTCATGGGTCATCAGTGATGCATGTAGCTCATCCATTGAAAAATTTGTGAGATCCTTAGTCTCCTCTATCGTGGTGACTATCACATCAAATCTTGAGGGTAAAATTCTCAAGAGTTTTTCCACAATCCTCTTATCTTCAAGAGTCTCTCCATGAGATCTTATTTGTGTGACCATTCCAATCACATGAGTGAAGAATGAGTCAATAGTATCTGACTCTTTCATACATAGAGTCTCAAAGTCTCTCCTCAGCAACTGAAGTTTTGCTGTCTTCACTCTCTCCATACCTTGATAGGCTGTCTTGAGAGTTTCCCATGCTTCACTGGATCTGTTAGCTGCTGCTATCCTTGGAAACACACTCTCATGAACTGCTTGATACAAAAAGAAAAGAGCCTTGGCATCTTTCTTCTTATTGCTCTTCAAAAT
>CM076571.1:213225172-213371180 GCA_034641835.2 Pinus albicaulis
AAGGCAGGGACTATAGGAATCGAAATGGAGGGGTTAGCATTATTTTTACCTGCTTAAACTTATAAGCACCAAACAATAACCAAAGTAGTTTTAATTTTTATATTCTGAGTATATTCTTTGGCATCCAATAAAACGTTTTACCGTCTTATTTGCCGCATATCGAGGCGATACCAATATATTAGGTAAATTCAAGATTGTTATAAGATCGTTATATGATGAATTCAAGATGACTTTTTTTATATAGGTTCACGATGCAGACTAATGCCAACATTAATCTATGGTATTAAATGCTAGGTTATTTTAGCAGCACTTATGCTATGTTATTAGGGCTATGTTATTTTGGGAGCTTCAATGCTAAATGTTTGCATGAAATTGAATATTATCAACCTTGCGCCACCTTTTGAATTGCCACCACCTGTACTGCGTGCCTTTTGAATAGCCACCACCTGTACAGCCATGCAGAGCAGTCTGCATAGCAGCCTTCCTCTTTTGGACTTTAGGATTATGTTTCTTCTGCTTCTTGGCGAGGATGTAGCCACAATGCAGAAGGGGGTGACCGTTCAACCAACCTTGCATAAGGCAGCGACTGTGCTAAGTCTTTGAAGACCACCTTTGAAGACCGCAGGCTTTAAGGCAGAGGCAAAGACATTGAGGAGTGGAAGGCAGCCCTTAACAAAGCCTCGTAGATTGGCAGAGACATTGAGGAGTGGAAAGAAGCCCTCAATGAAGCCTCGCATATTTCTCGCTTTCTGCTTAAAAGCAGTGAAAACTAGTGAAAGGTAAATACACATTTTCTAGCCTCAACGAATTTCTCGCTTTCTACTTCAAACCAGTGAAAACGAGTGAAAGGTAAATACACATTTTCTTCATTTTCTTTGAAAGTTATATCTATTTATATTACTGTAGAAGTATTATTAGCAAACAAATATGTAGAAAAAAAAACAAAATGAGGAGTGACTACAACCAATTCGAGCTCCAAAATATTGTTAGACAAACTATAACTCGGAACCTCTCATTCAATAAATGAAAGCCCTTTTTCTTATTCGAAAAATAAAAATACTTAGCAGGCAACATATTGAGGGATACCAAAATTTAACAATGTTGCGGATGACATGAGATGTATTACAGTTACTTTGGAAAACAACTTTTATCAATTGATTAAAGAACTATCAATCTAATGCCATAATTATGTATAACTGGTTAGATTTTTTTTACGTTATATCCTTAGGCGGAGCCTGAAGAGGCGCTTTTTATTTGATACCATAGATATGTAAAATTGATTGGCATTGTTATACTCTATATCCTTAGGCAGAGTGTGATGAGTTAGTTTGTATTTTACAATGCTTCATGTAGCACTGTAAGACATGCATCTGCTCAACAAACAAATCAATTAATGTTATAAACAATACCTACTTTCATGAGTTTAATATTACAATACAACATAGTCCTAATTTTGTTACCTGAAATTTATGTGGACAGTTGGCCAGAGGGCAAGATTTTTAACCTAGTTGGCTTTTAGTGATAAAGAAAAGAAGTCACCCCGGTCCAACGTTTGATCCTCAGCTGTAACGAACATATGATAATCTTCCAACCCCTTATGCTCGACCACCCTGACTACAAGCCCGTATGAAAGACTCTTATTAATTGAAAGCTCTTAAGCTTTTCATTTGAACTCGAGAGGCTGAAGCTTTTTTTTTTGTAGAGGGACTATATTATATAATAGATATGCAGGTCCAGGGAGACCCTGACTATTGACATAGCCGGCCGTTTCTGAGTATCTTTACCTTTCAAAACTAGAAGATCCTGAAGCCAAAACCCCTATTCTGTCGCCTGTGGGAGGGAACAACGAGGCAGGAAATCAGGCAAGCACCTGTAAGCCATGCGTACATTGTAAATGGAAAAAGTACACATTGTAAATAACCAAAGTATTTTTTGTAACCAAAATTATAAACAACTAACTTCATCTGCCATGTGGACCCCACATGAAGGCCACGGGCCTTACTAATAATTTAATTATGCTAATGATCCATTTCTATAAGAGGGCAGGTATCCTTTGTTCAAAGCAAAGGCGTGCAACTATTACATCGTACTGTTATTTTGACCTCCGAGTCATCGATCTCAATCTCCTCCTTTCAAGTAAATCTGGAGGAAGCAAGGATGAACAACTGGAGCTTGAGAAGCTGACAGACGCTTGCGGCGAGTTGGGCTTCTTCCGCATCATCAACCATGGAGTCGACCAAAATCTAATTCACACAGTGGACTCCATTTCTGCAGACATGTTTGCACTGCCCACTGACATCAAAGAAATGGCCATATACCCTGATCATTTTACTGGTTATGACCCATGCATAATAGAACATGGGTTTCTCCAGTGCCCATGTAATTGATGACATTTCTTACAAGTTGTGGCCTGAAGGAAACTATAAATCTTGGTATGTTAACGTTTTTCTCAAAAATTATTGTGATAGTGGTTATGAACAATTCAAATGTCTACTTATAATTAACTCACGCATATCCCGAATGATTATTTTTAAATATGATAGTTTTGACCATGTGATCTTGAGACTATTGTGACCATTTTGGTCTGTCTTCCTATTCACACTCCATCTCAATGGTCGGGGATACTTTCTGAAAGGTGCCGCTCAGGTTTCAAAACCGCAGCTAAATCGATCAGATGCACTGAGTGAGTTTTATGTTTCACTAGCTCGAGTGAGTTTTCTATTTCACTAGCTTATCTCAAATGCGCAGATTATGTGGATTGATTCGGAATGATAGCGAACGAAAAGAGGACTGATTACTTGAAGTCTCTATTCTCAGAATTTGTCCTCACTCAAATGGAGGCTTGCTTGTTTCTCCAGTAGTGTTATGCACTGGTTGTGTTTTGTTATGCAATACTCGTGTTTTGTCTATACCGTCTCCACATATATTTTGATGAGTTTATTACTAACCCTGGACTCTTTTCCTCCACTTTATTACATTAATTTTTTGGAGCTATGCCAACACAGTTTCTTTTCTATTGAAATAGCTAAGTTCCTTATAATGACTACCTTTCCTTCCACGTACTACTTTGACTATTTTTCTATAGTCAATGATCACAATGGACACCTGTTGGCTAGTTTTGAGCTTTTAGCTCATTGGGAATTTATTGTTTTGGGTGCCACAATTTCCTTTCAAAAAGTTGCTCTTATTATTCTGCATTAACAGTACTATAATATATAGATTCTCTTTTAACAGTACTATAATATATAGATTCAAGATAGAGTTTCTCTTCTTTTTTTATCTGTTGGGTCATGATGCCAAACTTGTTTTATTTTTTTAAAATTAAATTAATTTTTGTTTTATTTTTTTTTAAACTAAATTTATTTTTGTTTTAGTTTTTTTTTCTAAATTAAATTTATTTTTGTTTTATTTTTATTTTTTTTAAGTTAATTTTTTTTTAAAAACTACGTAGCATACTGGACCCAAGTTTAGTATGTACAATTATAACTAATTAAGTTTAATATATACAAGATTCTGCAAAACCTTTCAGACTTTGCCTAAATTGACATCGTCAAGCCATTTCATCATTTCTGCAAGGATCAAACATTTTTATTTCAATAAATTGGACAGTCTAGTGTTGTTGGCAATAAATTATTTCTCTGAAAGTATTATGGATGGACTAGTTGTGAACCTTGCAGACTTTGCCAAATTGACATCTTCAAAACTTGAGCTGAATATTGCCATTTCATCCTTACTGCAAGGATCAACCATTGTTATTTCAATAAATTGGATAGTCCAGAGTGGTTGGCAATAATTTATTTCTCCAGAAGTATTATGGATTGGTTGTGTAACAAAAAATTGGACATTCCAGTGTAATCCAGTGTTGTTGGCAATAATTAAAAGTCCAGTGTTATTGGTAATAATTTACTTCTCCAGAAGTATTATGGACTGATTGTATTTTGTTATGATCACAACTGATGGGATCAAGCCCCTACTCAAAGCAGGGACTTGTTGCTCTGCAACCTCCTTCTTTTAAATGTAACAAATTTAAAATATAAAATAATAATTTATAAATAAAATAATATTTTTTAATTAAAAATATATAAAATGATTGAATTTTATATTTTACAAAATTTTAATTTAAAATTATTTTAGGAATTCAACATCTCTAAAAACTGTTAGGGTGCTGTTTAATAGTTTCAACACGATTTTTTTGTAAACTTTGATTTAGAAGTATTTTATAGATTAAACACTTCTAAAAACTGCCAAGGCACTGTTTGACAATTTCAACAAGATTTTCACAAAAAAATGCTGAAAATTCTATATTTCACATACTCCGACTAGTTTCAACAAGATTTTCCAAAAAACATGTTGACAAATCTATATTTTAGATGGAAATTGTCACATACTTCGACTACCCATTAGGATTGCAAGTATGTTCGGTAAATTGTATTTGAAAGATTTGTAAATATTGATAAAATAATTGTAAATAAAAATGTGAGTTTTTTAAAAATAATGATTTATTGTATAAGTGTATTTAAAATATTTAAAAAGTATAAATTACATAATTCAAACTTGTAATTCAATTGTCATATTTATAAAAAAATAACTTATAATTTAATTGTCAAATTTACAAAAAATAATCTGAAATTACATGATATTTTAAATTAGCATTTTCAAATTATATATATATATAGATATTAACCTATATTTTTTTCAAATTTATATTTTTTATTTAATAACTTAGATCTATTAAAGCTTAGTAGTGATTAAAACAATACTTGTTTTTCCCGTTCAAATATATCATGTATATTACATGGAAGCGGTCTACGATTTTGACCTTAATCCACGTTTACATCATGCAAATAACGAAATAAAAAAAACACCGAGGTTGCTTATATATTTATGCCCATCAGCGTATCATGTATATTACATGGAAGCGGTCTACGATTTTTGACCTTATACCACGTTTACATCATGCAGATAACGAAGTGAAAAACACCTGAGGATGCTTATATATTTATGTCGATAAGTGTTGTTGGAATTGATTACTTCAATGATTTCTTTAATTAAGGTTTTTCTTGATCGGATGGTTTAAATTTAAAAATAAAGATGTCGGGTTACCACTATATTACATTAATGGATGGAATTCACACTATTAATTTTTCATCACACTGAAATCATATTTAAATTATTTTTTTTTAAAGCGCGATTTGTACCAGTAATTTATCACCACATATGAAAATTAGAGAAATTTAATTAAAAATAAAAATATTAAAACCTGTAATATTGAAACATAACTGCATTAAAATGGTTTATTAATAATCATTATACTTGTAAATGTGTGTGTTTCAAAAATACAGTTGGATTTATTAACCCTAAATTATTGTAATTTGATAAAACTGCCAATATATTAACATGGCATTAAAACCAATTTTAAAATGGTTTACCCAACAAAAAAAATATAATAATTCTTTTATATTTTACCAATATTAATATGGTTTTGATTTCTTTGGATGTAAAAGACAAAACTGATAATTGTTGGAAGTAATGGCGAAAGCTAGATTTAAAGGTTTGTTATGATGATGATAGGATTGAGATGCTAAGATTACATCTCAAATCCTAATATCTTGGGAGTGGTTGAAACCATCTTGATAGTGTGAAAGCTTATATAATTGAGGTTAATCTGACTCAATAGGTGTGCTTGTATGAGTGTTTGTACACTCTCTAGGTTCTCACCTAGATAGCCATTTAATAAATAGTTAATATATTCAGTTTTTAACATGGTATCAGAGCTTCAGGTCGAAGCTAAGTGGATCTGTGCTGTGTCTACGATCTGAGGACGTGAAGATACGTGGAGGTTGGTTGTTGTTGCATGAATGAGAGTTGAAGATTCCGCTCTGAATTTTGCATTCATTGGTGCCAGACGACGAGGTTCGCGGACCCGCCATATGGCTGTCGAGTGGTGAATTGCACAAGATGAAGTGCAGTCACACTGAAGCTGTGATGAAGATTTTTTTGGCTAGCCGTCTTTTGAAATGAGAGAGCGCCGAGACATCGTTGAGGCGCTAGTGATTGAGCTGAGCAAAGAAGTGACTGCAAGTGTGTTGATCAAACTAAGATCGCACTATTGTATTAGTTGGATTGATCTGCAGGGAAAGGCCCGTTCTGTGTTCATTGCATGACAGCTGCGATGGTTTGACACCAATGAGTTCGCAGTGCAACAACTTGTCTCTTTAAAAAAATTTCCATACGGTCGAACGTGGTTCCATTGCACGATCGGGGTGCTAACACTTGCATTGCTGCTCCACGATCGGGGTGAGGAGTCAGATCACATTGGATCTTCTCACCTCATGGGTCGGATCTTCTGACCTATCTGCATGGCAGAAGGAACCTACATGGGTCAAGCTCAGCGCCGGTAACCTCATTAGCAGTTTCTTGATCGAGCAGTGATCATTTTGAGATGTAAATGTGAATCATCCACCCACTTTCAAATTAAGGAGGTTGCCGATAGTCTCAACGCTTAACAAGAAGCTGTTTTTTTATAAAGCAACGTCCACAATGTATTGAGCTTGCTGCGTAAGGCTGTTGGTGCAACGTAAAAGTGTTAGATCTCTACAAATCGGGTTGAGAATTCTCTCTTGGTACTTGGATCCTTGTTCTAACTTTCATCTCCAAAGTCTGAGTTCGAACTTCAGTTTTTTGAAAGAGTGCTCTTACTTTAATTTCCAAAGCCTGAATTTCAACTTGAGTTTTCTAATGGAGCTGGAGCGAGAGTTACTCCACCATGGTTGACAATTGGAGTTACTCAGGCATAACACGATACGTTATGATACACTGTGGCACATTGCCATCCTGCTCTCAACTGCCGGAGTGCTACAAAGAGCTGGAGCTTTAATTTGGCCAGAACTGTCGTTTCAACTACTGAAGCACTGCCATCTTGCTCTTTGCTCAACACTACCATTCTGGGAAAGATCAACATATTCTTATTTCAGATATTGAATTTCGGTGTCTTTGATCTTGATCTTGTAGCGTTTGAAGGAAGTCGATTCCAAGCTTGCTAGATTGTATAGTAATTACATGGATTACATCTATTCCATAAAGAAATGGCTTTGGAAGATCCAGACTCGTAAAAATGAATTCAATATCTCCGTTAGCTGTTGAGATATTAAGGAGGGAGGAGTGGCCTGCGTGTAGACAAGGAAAGAAACAGTTGAAGCTGCGGATTGAATTTTGATGGAACCAGGGTGGATTGTTGAAAGTGCTGAGGTAGTGCCAAACCATACAATGAGGTGCTATTTGGCCAGTGGATCAGTGATTTGCTTCAAATTTTGTTGCGTTGAATAAAAGCTACAGTCTAGAAGGTTCTATAGTTGAAGAGCTACCAAAGGGAAAAGTTTCTTGCCTGCATGGTAATAGGGTTGTTGCAGCTCGCTAGAGGACAGAGTGGAGTCGAAAAGAAATATGGAAGCAAGACAAAGCTGAACTTTTCCAATATGGCTACACTTTTAGACATATTTGACCCTGAGGATATTTTCTTCATGAGGCTGGTTCTTGGATGCATAATAAGTTGGTTGAGAGTGGGATCTGTGGTAAAATTGATGTCTCTTAACCAAGACCTTTTAATTCGGCTGATAAATAGAATTGCATTTAATTAAAGACGTTAAAGAACTTAAATGAACAATTGTAGCTGTAAATAAGAGGAACATAAATGAACAAGATCAGCAATCATAAGAACACGTCGTTTGATGACGGAGTTCGTCCAGGAGGGACTACATCTCCGGGCCTCGGTGTCAAGATGGTGTAGGCCGCTGCATTATGTGTTGTTTGAAAAAGATGTACATGGATGTGCTTTCCTATGACATACAAGGAAAAATTTCCCTCACGCAAGAGTGGCTTGACTTCTTTAAGAGATGTTCTACTGCAGAACTCTCATACATAAAGAAAGACTCCTATCAGTATGACCATAGCTGACATGTAGCAAATAAGAGTATCCCGCCAATCCTGGAAAACAAGGGATCTCAACAATACACATAGCAAATAAGAGCATCCCGCCAATGTGGCATAAAAGGGACTCATACATGACACAAATCCATAGCTGAAAGTACATCAATAACAACACAAAGCAAGATCCCACGACTCATGTATCAACCGGGATCTGCAAGACATAATGCATCTCAAAGAGAAATAAATGAAGAAGTACATGGAATACACATCATATACCTCATGCTGCCATTTGCTGAAGGCTGAGCAGCTCTGCGGCAGAATCTGAAAACACCATCAATCTTGTGGCGTCGAGAAAGTGGAAAACGACTGCTCACATGCAAAAATCTGACACCGACATAGTCCACTTCCAAAAGTGGCTGGAAAATTGAAAACTCAGATGCAGAAACTGAGCACGCCATCAGACTCGTGGCGCTGAGTAGTGCTGAAACGACATAAAATTTGTCCCATTTGGACAAAGTCGAAATTTTGCCCTCCTGAAAATTGAGCCTCAATCAGGGTTCCGCCTGCCTCTTTCTGGGCTCATGGTTCCACATGACCTGCAATTAAAAAATAATAAACTTCGAACTCCGTGCGCGCACTCTGCTCCTCCATGCTTGGGCGCACTATGAAAAATCCGGGTTTATATAACAAAATTTGGGCGGAATTACCAACAAAGAGGTTGTTGGTGCGTTGGTAAAATGGGCGATTTGTTAAAGAGAGGTCGGGGGATCAAATCCCGCCTCTCCAAATATGCACGCAATTTTGTTTTAAAAAAACAATATAATAGTGTTTTGGGGGGCCGGGCCCGCATTGGGCGGCCCGCCCCCAACCACCTCCGCCATACGGTTCAACATAACATATATATATAAAACATGTTGTGGCCGTTTGTTTAAATTTTAACATATGCGGTTGGTTGTTTTAAGTTGGAACGTTGTGTGTTGGGCCGCCCGTGGATCGGGCCGGCCCACGTGGCCGGGCGGGTTCGATTCCCGCCGGCCCAGTTATATGGTGCCACGTATATGTGGAGAGGGGGTCGACGGGGTTTGACCACCCGTCGCCCCTTTTTTTAAATAATTTTTGTTTTGTTAAAACAAATTGTGCATTTTTGAAAAATCCGATTTTGACCGTAGGAGTGCAATTAACGGTCCCACAAATTCACCTGGAATCTGGCTTGAGGTTGCCAGAATCTGGTGGCCGGAAAAATTCCAATTTGTGCCTTGCTTAATGCTGTCCAGTCACCAAGTCAACCTGGACCTTTGACCGCTTCTAACTCCTTCATACAGACTCGGAATTGAGTGCCGTCTGCGCCGTTGGATTCAAAATTTCGAGATCTACAACTTGAAATTGGTTCGAGAACAATATGAACACTTTGATTTTTGAGCCTTTTACTCAGGCCACCTGTACTTGTACCTGATTATTCCACGTGGATCAAACCTCCCCACTGAGGAGATTTTGGTCCTCCAAAAGCATCAAGCTTTACGTATCATCAACTGTCTGCAACTTTCGTTGAAAGGCGCATCCCCACATGACTCCTTCACCTGGCGTACTTCAGAATCAAGATGCAAAGCCATCATGTACAACTGCTACAATGTGATGTCTGAAAAGGCACATCCCTTGAAGACTCCTTCACCTTACGTACTTCAGAATCAAGATGCAAAGCCAACACCTGCAACTGCTGAAATGCAAATGTATGAAAATGCACATCCCATGAAGACTCCTTCACCTCACGTACTTCAGAATCAAGATGCAAAGCCAACACCTGCAACTGCTGAAATGCAAATGTCTGAAAAGGCACATCCCCTGAAGACTCCTTCACCTTACGTACTTCAGAATCAAGATGCAAATCCAACACCTGCAACTGCTGAAATGCAAATGTCTGAAAAGGCACATCCCCTGAAGACTCCTTCACCTTACGTACTTCAGAATCAAGATGCAAAGCCAACACCTGCAACTACTGAAATGCAAATGTCTGAAAAGGCGCATCCCTTAAAGACTCCTTCACTTCTGTCCTTCGGAATCGGAATGCCAACACCTGCCTAAAGTTGCCATGAACATTACATTCTCAATGTGACCAATAATGACCCAGATGTTTCCATACTTGCCACGAGTTTATAACATGCACTCGGTGGTCAAGTTTACAGCAAAATGGAAATCATACATCAACAAAATTACAAGACCAGGCCTCATCGTCGCATTTCGAAGTGATGGAAAAACTCCTCATCACTTTTACATGAAAAAAATGCATCAGACGACTCATACAACATGACCAAAACATAATCGTCGCATCTCAAAGTGATGGCAACATATCATCACTTTTACATGAAAGAGATCTAACACACGACTCATAAAACAAGGCCAAAAAGAAATGTCATGGTCGCTTAAACGAGTGATGGAAACACATCATCACTTTCATAATAACAATGCGACAAATGACTTACAAGCATGGCCATGACAAGCTTAACATCTCTAGAAAAAAAAACAATCTAGAAGAACCACTGCTCATTTATTAAAACGAGTGGATCATTTCCCTGTGGCGAACTTGCTTGTCGATCAGCTCTTTCGACTGGTGCATGTACGGGCGCTTTGGCTTTACGGCGCTGCTCTGGATGAAGTTTCCAGCATGTGGCTCTTTGGTGGCCACTTCGGTCGCAATGGGTGCAAAAGTTCTTTTTCCTCCAAACCTGCTTAACTGATTTCTTTTCCTGTTGGGGAGAAGGCCTTTCGTGCCTCTTCCTTCTTTGTGCTGCCATCCTCTTCCAGCACTTAGAAATCACATGGTTATTTAAACCACAAAATAAACAAGTTTTACGATGCCATATTTTACGACCATGGTTATCGACATTCTTGTAATCAAAATGCACTCTGGAATAATGAGACTTAGTATACCTTCTGGGGTGGTCTCCGGTGCCATCATGATGATGGGAGCTCGCCTCGGTTCCTTCACTGCAACGTTCACTGCCGTGGAATGATGGCGAAGTGTCCCTATCATTCTTCTTCCTTGGAGAGTTCATCATTATCTGTTTGCCTTTGATGTCCTTCGAACATCCTTCGTCAATGTACCCCAAACCTGCATAACGAGGTCGTTGCACAACCTCCAATGGTTCGGTGATGCCTTGGCCACGAATGCCAATTCCTCCTCCTCTGTACCCCATTTTAGTGAGGAGCCTCATGCCGGTACCTGTGATTGGTATCTCCACACTTCCAACTGAAATGACATCATGTGAAGAAACTGAAGAAAAATCAACACTATTTACCTTAGGTGTTGATTGCGAAACAGATGAAGAAAGTTGTTGTAAGCCTTCATCGCGCTTCACTTCTGTCACTGACTCTGACACGACTTGTCGCTGAAGCTGCATCTGCTACATCTCCTCCTTCTCTTTCTGTAGGAATGCTTTTAAGGCATCATGATCTCTCTGAAGAGTTTCGTTGTTGCGTTTCAAATCTTCCCACGCCTCTGTCGTGGCTTGCAACTGAAGCTGCAACTGCTGCTTCTCCTCCTTCTCTTCATGTAGGAATGCCTTCAAGGCATCATGATCTGCTTGCAGAATTTCATTATTGCGCTTCCAATCTTCCCACGCTTCTGTTGTGGCTTGCAACTGAAGCTGCAACTGTTGTTTGTCCTCCTTCTCTTTATGTAGGAGGGTCTTCAATTCTTCGTTCTCTACTGCTTGTTTTTCGTACGCCTCGTACAATATGTCCGCTTTCTCGGACACCCTGAGCATGGTTTCGTACATGTCCTTGACACTTTCCATGGCTCAACTCAGCAAACGTTCAATGTTCACGCCTACAATCCAATCAGCAAGAATACCTGCTCTGATACCACTTGATCCAGGGTAAAATCTTGATACCCTTAACCAAGACCTTTTAATTCGGCTGATAAAGAGAATTGCATTTAATTAAAGACGTGAAAGAACTTAAATGAACAACTGTAGCCGTAAATAAGAGGAACATAAATGAAAAGATCAGCAATCACAACACATTGTTTGATGATTTGAGTTGGCTTCAGATGTGGACCATGATCTACAACTTCAACTGGTTTGCAAGCAATCCGAACACTTTGATTTTTGAGCCTCAGACTCAAGCCTCTTATACCCGTACTCGATTATTCCACCCGGACCGCATAGCATATCTCATCAGTCAAGGAACCTAGATTTAACTAACACCTATGGAATAGGAACATACACTATACACATAAAGTCCCAACCGAAGACAAGTAGTAATTACATATTGCAATACACCCCTTTAATGACTAATTGTCTCGATATCACTTCGCAAAATCTAGTTGTGGTCAAATATAACAAAAAAGGATATGTTTTTGTCCATATAAAGGAGCAACCATCCACTGGAATGCATGGGTACAAATCGCTGCAACCGCTAGTCTCGTAGGATGTCCTTCGCATACATGATTCTGTCAACCATTATCACTTAATACATGTACCTGTATCTACACATCCCTCTCCAACATGGGTTTTATCGGATGACCCGTAACCGTGCTCCTCCTTCATCGGTAAACTCTCACTGGCAATAGATCTGTCTTAGATCTCTTTGGAAAATTTATACTGGATCCCTTCATTGGTGACCTTTCAGCGGATCTCTCCATCGATGACCTTTCACTAGATTTCTTCATCGACGACCTTGCACTGAATTTCTTCATCAGCGACCTTTCACTGGATCTCTTCATCAGTGGGCGAACACTGGCACATACCTGTTTTCTAGTCCACTCCACTATTACACTTGGTTTCTGTCTAACCACAAACCAACACTGATAAAATGGTTTCTGGTTGAGCATGAACCTGTAATTACAAAGTGCTTTTGAGATTACCACAAAATTTTACAGGGATACACATGCCTTACAAGGCTTACAACACAAATCCAACTCTTGGAGTTATCAGGTACATACTTTATAATGACCACTACAAAAACATCCTAGAAATGCTTACTGATAAATGTATGTGACCATCAAGAGTCTATTCCAAAAACTCACATAACCTCAATTCTTGTCCATCACATTAATTGTTGCTTCTTATTTACCTCCTCTTTTCGTTGTTCACATCTTGGACATCTTTGTCTTTGTCAATTAATACTTGGAACTTCATGTTTCACCCGACATTTGTCAGAGTAGCCAATTCTAACAAAATAACCTCATTTTGAGATGGCTAATCTCAATATGTATATTGATTTTAATTCCAAAATACTTTCACCATTAAAAAGTAATTTACTCAATCCTGTATAAACAACTGTACTTAAAAAAAAACAACTGAATTTACATCGGCTTGCTACATCAAAGACACTCCAGGCACTTCATTTCATCTCCTGGAATGAACCACTACCACACACTAGCCTTGATCGGGAAGCTCACTACAATGCTTCAAGAATATTAGAAATTGGTTTTCAATATGGGTGAGGATTGGGTTTCCTCCACATCCAAATCTCTGCACAACCTCACCCATTGAAGTATTCCCATTCTCATTGAAATATTGAATTGTTATGCCATGGAAATAATTTTACTTTGTCACAAATGATGACTTGCAGATCACACAACCCTCTAACCCAATGCACGATCTTTACTATCCATGTGAAATCTCTCCCATGACCCCTTCTTTACGCAGGCCAATCCGTGACTCTCCACCTCTATTGATTTTTTGATTGACCGATACGGGGAACTGATCCTCCCGATCGTAGATTACTGTAGTATGTAGCTCGCAAGTCGATAAGACTATGGCCATGCTGCTCCACTGGATTAGAAATGTTCCACAACGCTGGAAGTCCGATCCTTTTGCGCTGAAACTCGACACTTACGATTTCACGGCCACATAGATACCCAAATCTTGCCCTCAACCTTCACAACTTTCACGACTTTCTCTATTATCTGTGACATCAATGAACATCGAACGGAGTAGCCAAATCTCTAGCTCGTCAATAACTTCACACAACAAAAATGATTCTCTACTGATCCTCACCTCCTTAGATAAAACTCTGTTATGACCAAATTATCGCTTCTCGCGAAAATGAAAAACAACACATTTAAAACACAGATTCGTGTGATCATTACACTTCCACGAGCAAGAATTATTGTGATCATTTCACTCTTTATTTCTCCTGAGAATTGGGTCTATCCAACATAGGTAGCACACAATGCCACGCCACACTGATTCCCTTGATCAAAACATACCACAACCTAATCTACACAACTCCAGTCGAAAACCTACAACTCTGCCTTGTTAACAGATCCAAACAGCAGGACTCGTGGCCTTCTATAGATTAGCGGACTCTTGGAACGATCCTACCATCGCACATGCATCTAAGAAAAGGGAATTTTTGTAACTTTGATAAAATCTTCTTCACACAATCCATTCAAGATGGCATTCATGGCTTTTGCGTTAGCTACAAAATCTTGTTTGGATTCTTTCTCTGAGTCAGTTGCCTTTGGGGCATATCCTAATTCCATAGCACCCCAAACTTCTATTCCTAGAGACATTATGTATGTCCTCATCCTGATTTTCCAGAAGGCATAATTTGCACCCGTAAAGAAAGGGGCTTTATTGGTTGAGCATCCTTCTTTACTAGCCATCCTGAGAACCTAGAATCTCCTTTCAGTTGTTAAACTGGTACAAAGGAACCTGCTCTGATACCAATTGTTGAATTTTAGTTGAACTGAGAGGGGGGGGGGGGGGTGAATCAGTTCAATACATACATGAGCTTTTTAAATTTTCATCAGCTTATTTACAACTTACTTTTGTATTCAACCTTAGTATATGAACAGTCTTAATATGTTGCAGCAAGTATTAAATTAATGTGACATTAAACTTATTATGAGAGTAGTAAACATTAAGCAGATTTGATAAATCATCTCAGCACACAGGCAACACAGATAGAGACAGTAGATATAAGTGGAAACCCATAAAGGGAGAAAACCACATATTATTATTATTGTGATGCAAAGGCAAGCTCCAACTCCCTCTCACCACTTTTTTTCTGCAGGCGCCAACCTACAGGAGTCTCCAACCTCAATTCTGCAAGCTACAACTTGCAAGGAAGCTCCAACTCCCTTCAATTTTTCTGTAGGCACCAACCTACAGGAGGCTCCAACCTCAGTCAGCTACAACTGACAGCTATCAAGCTTCAACTTGATAGGGAAGCTCCAACTTCCTCAATTTATCACAAGAAATGTTTGTTGATTTACCTCAGATATCAGCTCTGTTTAGTAGCATCTCTTTCTGCTCCTCTCTTCCTTTTCTTCTCTGCCTCAATCTTCTATGCTTTTCATTCTCTTTCCTTAATTTCTGTAGCCCTATTATGCATATCAAGTTGATATTATATATAGAGTTCATTACATGAATGTTTGTATTCCACAAGGAATTTTGAGTGAACAACCATGACTCTTTGACTTCTGTCTTCTCATTCCTTTGTCCAACTCATTTAAAATTATAATAATATGTAAAAATTTCCATGTTACAGTGGGATTTTTCTTTTCCTTAGGATACTTGCCTTTGCATCACAAACAATATAAAACAAATAAGACATTTACATTTTTAGCTACAGTATATAAAATTCACTCAATCTTTGGCTATCTGGTTTTGTCCTTTCTGTAGCAATCATGCAGCTGTCCTGCATACTTTGTTCACTGTCTTTCACATATTCCACCTGTTCACTGCACTTTTGAATCCCTTTGTTGTACTTCTCTTCAACTCTGCAATCTTTGTTTTCCTCGATTAGGCCTCATAATTCCTCTTTCTCCTTGAAGAATCTATGGCTTAAACCATAGTTGAATCAACTCAGACCAATCAATTTAGCATTGGTTAAATGACCAGGTTTCCAAACATCACATATATGGTGAATTTTTTGTATTTTCTATTTCTTAACTCTCCCTTTATTAATAAAACTTCTTTTAGTCCGCACTCTGGTTACAATTTCTGAGCTCGACCATGGCAAATATCACCAACTTAACTCGTTCTAAACTTCATATCTCACTCTTTGACTTGGGATTTTATATTCAACTATGTATGGTTTAAAATAAACTTCAATGCTCTATGCATACGCGGAGGCAACCTTTGAATAGACCCACTAAATTACATTTTGTTTAATCCGCAAACCTTAATACATGCGTATGGGCCCCAACGCTAACGGTTGTCTCCATCCGACGGTTGTTATCGCGTCGCGCCGCCTCATTTGATCAGACGAATATCGCTCGGCGAAGATGCTCGAACAATAACGTGCAATGGCGCGCAGTGTGAGTGGTTTTGGGATCCCTCTGTATGCCATGTGTCAGTCTCTCTATGGAATCTCTTCGATTTCTTGAAAACCGCTTGCCCGTCGAAGATGGTGCGATGAAAACCACTGGTTCGCTCTAAACCGCGTCCACTGTTCCTCCTTCGTGGTTTTTCCCCTCTACTCCAGGTTCCATCGTCATTGTTCACACCTCGTGGTTCCTCTCCTTCGCTCAAGGTTCCACGTCCTTCTGTGATCCGGTTACTAACGCCAACCCGTTTTTACTGTTCATTCGTCAGAGTTTCATATTCCTAGTTCCGCTTCTAATAATTTGCTCCTTTCGTTATATATATAACTATTCCACTTCGAGGTTCTGGTCCTTTACATCCTTACTGCATTCATATTCCATTATGCTTTAATATTCATCGCATTCTGCTCCGTAACACTCACACTGGGACTCTGAGAAAGCCTCTCCATACAGGGGCTAGCATTTCGGCACCCTACATAATAAATTTAACTCAAAACTTAAGGGATATCAAACTTCTTTCAACAATGAATACATAGAAGTCGTCCTGGAGTATTTTAACTATCGCACATTCTCGTACAACTCAAAATGCTCTATACTTAGAGATAAATCGAATGACACTGTATGCTATGGATTCATTTCAGAGCAAATCTAATCTTGATACATATATAAGCCCTTATTTACGAAATCACATTGGTTTGCTCGATCATGCACAAAATTACAAATCTACCCTTTTGCACAGGATTCTCAATGTTCACAAACTTTGAAGGTCTAACTCCTGCTTCCACAAGAAACATATAGGTATGGTACACTTCCGCTTTCTCTTGGAGGATCGATCCTTTCGAATAATATGGAAGCAGACTTATATCAATTCTCTCATCTCCTGAGAGCCCCTAAACAAATTCTTCATTTATGCTAATTGAAATTACTTACAAAACCCTCTTGTTCATGAAAACAAGAGGACAATCTATTTTGTCTTTTGGACAACTCTGCTTCAATTCACTGCTTGTCTCTATTCCTTGTAAATGTTCCCTGATGTCTTCTGCTGCTATCCTTTGCCTGTCTCTGCATCTACTGCCTCCTTTGCCATCACCTTTTCCATTTAAGCAATGCTCCAACTCATCCCCAAGAATATTAAGTCTTTACCACAGGGTTTTAGTCTTCAATCAAAGTCTATGCCATACAAACTCAATTAATGAATAATTGCTCAATAATTCATCTGCAAACTGTATTAAACCCCTAATTCATAAATAAACCTCTGTATTACACTCCTTCAGGCCCTTTCAACTCCACTTCTCTGTCTCTAATTCCTCTGTTGCTTCTACTTCAATTCCTTCCACCTCGTTTGTCCGCCGCTCCGCTACCTCCGTCTCTTTTTATTTATGGATAGTTTAGGGCCGCCTCCTGCCACCTGGCCACCAAGTGACAACATTTCCAATGTTTATATCTTCTTTATACAAGTTAGATATTTAGAGAAGCTATACCTTTATATCAGTTAGATGGGGATATTATTTATAACAATTACTATTGGTAGAACATGTTCAGAAAAGGTTTAGAAGACATACAAAGAGTTTATTATAGAAAGACCTGTAACCATCCTGTTAGAATATATACTTTACATCAAATGAAAGTTTGAACAAGGTTTAGGGAATACATACCCATAGTTTAGAAAAAATTTTAGAAGACATACTGAGAGTTTATTACAGAATACTCGTAACCATCCTGTTAGAATCCATACTTTACATCAAATGATAGTTTGAACAAGGCTTAAGGAATCCAGACCCGTAGACTTATTGTTTCTTTAATTGTGTACAATGGATTCAAATGGCTAAATATGGTTGATTCATGTGTACATGAGAGCTTGTTTGATTCTTAGATATCACTTTTACTCAAAGAATTGAAAACAATTTGTTATAGGATGGATTTTTATAGCTTCCTTATTATCTATTTCCTATAGTATATACACACAAATTTTCTTCTACCTTTTTATGGAAGTGAAAAAGATTGATTCCTTATAATTTGATATAGTTACTTTGGATACCTTTGATAGTGGCTGGAGAAAGGAATTTTAGAAAAACATATGAAGTGAAATTTTGTAATATTCCCAAATGGGGAAAGCATCAATATAGCACATAAACATGGAAAATAGCAGTGAATACATCAATACACTATTTCATGAGAAAAATGTACAGCCATATTATTAAACATATAAGAAAATAATAGGCACAAGATCTTGAGGATTAAGTCACTCAAGCAATACTAAACAAGCCTCTACTAAGCAAATATGTCAATACATGAGGAATAACAGCTATACAAATTCCATGAGCTAATACAACACAGTATTAGGGAATAAACTGCTACATAAGGATATACAAGTATGGATCTATTGTTATATAGCTGAAATAATGTCAGGAGTGAAGATCTATACTCCCAAACACTTTTCTAAGACAACCCAGAAAGGGTTTCAGGAAATACCCAAAAGTACAAAATGTCGGAATATAGCCCTAGGGCTGAATAGCAGTTGTAACTGAATAACTGGATGGAGGTGGCTGAAAGTGATATACAAATGAATAGATATCCTCCAATAGATCCTCCAAGTGAAATTCTGATCCCAATACTGAAGAAATAATCGTCCAATTGAAGCATTGAAACCTCCCCTACAGATGTCCAATGAAATAACATAGTTTGATGATGGAACTGCATTGTAGGAGGTGGAAATAGATTGGCCTAGTGCCAAAATATGAAATGAAGCTCCAAGGTCTTCCTTGCTAGCATACCAATGGAAATAATGCCTCTCCACTGAAAATAAAACACTAAAAGTGACCCTCTCGATCCTCCACTGTTACACCCTGTAACACAACACAACTCTAAAAGGAAACTGCAATGTAGTTGAAGGCTGACGCTTGGCCTGATGCCTGGATGTGGACTATAAAACTTAATAATATAACCTGAGTAGGAACTCAAAGTCCCCTGAGGATAAGTGTGTGATTCTCGCTCAGGAACACCCTTTTACTAAACAGTACAATAGACCCTGCTAAATAGCAAAAGCATGCATAGAAATGTCACCTGAAAAATCCAGATCTGAAAATATCAAAATCAATAATCATCTAACATCCCTTCTATGGCTTCCTTACCCTTCCTTATATGCTTTGTGACCCTTCTCAGCCTGGCTCCCACTCATTAAAGGCACTACTCACATGGAGGCTATCTCCCATTAAATCTGCACTGTTTTACATTGATGATCCACTCTCTCTATACCAGTGCTATTGATTTGATCAACATTGACCTTTTCCACATGATTTTTCCCCTATTCATACATGGAGTTGCTTTATCTGTTGTGAAACTAGCTCCAAAAATAGAAGAAAAGAGATATCAATGCCTTAGAAATAAGCCACTTCGAGGGGGAAACCTCCAATACATTACATGAATGAACAATTATTGGATGATACAAATGAAAAAACCTCCTTTCTATATATAGGAGTCCATGGGGCCACAATGTAATCCTAGCCGACCTAAAAATAATAATGTAAGGGAACAATAATAACAATATGGGGGTTACAGGGGTACAACAAAAACAATAAGGGGGGCTACACTAACATAATAAGGGACTACACTATTAATATAGGGACTTAACATGCCCCTCTCCTTCAAACAAGTGTTTTCCTCAATGCTTGATTATTTCTTGATGCTTCTGTATAAAATGTTCATCCTCCCATGTGGAATATTCTATAGGAAAGTACTTCCACTTGCTGAGATACTCTCAAATTGATCGTACTTATCGAGTTCTTGTTTCTGTGACTTCTTCAGAACTTCTTTCGATGTGATTTTGATCTCCTTGTTGTTTCATTACATTCTGCACCAAAGTTAGGTTATCCTTTGAGAGTTGGAGAACTTGTTGTTGATGCTCGATGTGATCTTCCACTAATTTATCATCCATATTAGCTATTATTTTATCCTTGAAACCATCCAACTTAGCCTCCATTTCTACTTTTAAACCATCTATATCATCTTCGGTTGCTCTTCATAAGATTGAAATTTGTTGCACTTGGTACCGTAATTTTGATATCTCATACTGCAATTCTTCGTCTTCATGTGTCATAGTATAGCTTTTTGAGGTCTTAGTGCAAATGGAAGTATTTTTTTGAAGCGTTATAGAACCCAATACTGATAAAAATTCTAAAATATGCCCTTGGAATCACTTCAAACTGCTTTTTCAAACAAATGTTATGCAATTTAAAAAACCAAATACACACCTTTTTCTTGCTTTTGAGGAGCTCTATTTTGAAATTGATTTATATCTATGATTTTGGATCTTCAATATCTGAAATTTGGCCTTGTAGTATCCCTCTGAATCTTCTTTCAAATTTCATAGGTTTGACCTGATTTGAGTTCTTCAAGGAAAAGTTATTTCCAATCTCCCACAATGACCCAATTATGGACTAGTTTAGTAGAGCGAACTTGTACGAATTGCCACGTGTCACTTTTTCCTCCATTGGCACTGAAATTGATAGAAAAGAAACTACAGTTCGTGTACTTGCAACCTCTTTTGATAGCATTCCAATCCGATGCTCAGAGAGAGAGTTATGAAGATTTTCCCATGATAACCTCTTTGAGATGAAATTCGGGAGCCTGAAAAGACCTAACTTCCACATATCATATCTCCAAAAATATTGTGAACCAAGCTCTGAAATTTTCCGACGCTGTTTCGGCCTCACTCTCTAAAACCTTAAGCTTCTGAAACTTTGTAGAAAAAAATTTATAGTGCAAATTCCACGATGACCTGTTTAGGTTAAATTCAGGAGCTTGCAACAATCCCTAACATCCATAGATCATATCTCTGAAATTATTGTCAACCATGCTTTGAAATTTTGCGATGATGTTCCTCAAGAGTTCGGCTTCACACTCTAAAAATTTCAGCTTTTGCACCTTCGTAGAAACAAAGTTATAGAAAAAATTCCACGATGACTGGTTTGGAGCAACGAAACCCTAGAATCCAAAGCTCTGATACAAAATGTTGTGAAATTAGCTCCAAAAATAGAAGAAAGACATATTAGCGCCTTAGAAATAAGTCACTTCGAGGGGGAAAAATCCAATACATTACATGAATGAACAATTCTTGGATTATACAAATGAAAAAACCTCCTTTCTATATATAGGAGTCCATGGGGCCACAATGTAATCCTAGCCGACCTAACAATAATAATGTAAGGGAAAAATAATAACAATATCGGGGTTACAGGGGTACACCAATAACAGTAAGCGGGGCTACACGAACATAATAAGGGACTACACTATTAATATATGGACTTAACATTATCCATCTATCATGATGATCCCTTTTCACATTAAGAGGGATTTTATTCCTACTAAAGAGATTTATGGGTCTCCCTAACCACTTATTCATATATATAAATGACAAAAGAAAAAATTAATATTCCAATTAACTGCATGCTAATTTAGGAATATTACAAATTGAATGGTATTGTATGAAAAAGGTGGAATGCATGTTGACTATAGTTTATCATTATATGAATTTGGAGGCATGATGTTAATAGGAATGATTGATAGAAATGGTTTATCCCAGTAATAAATACCCTTGGCTTCTTACCATAATGCTACTATAGGTTTTCCACTGAATTCATATTTATGTCGATGATAACTATTTTTTATAATGTACCTAAATTTACACCTTCCATGATGCTTCCTCTCTTAGTATTGTCATACACTTTTCTAATCTTGTAAAATGTTAAAAGTGGAGTGTTTTATGATGTAATGGATATTACTAATCTATATTATGTACATTTACTTTTCTAATCTTGTAAAATGTTAAACATGGAGTGTTTAATGATGTAATGGATATTACTAATCTAGATTATGTATGTAGTGATATGATGATAGTGTGTAGGTTGATGTTCAAGTTGTACAATTCTTGTACATATCGAGGATGAATGATAGTACAAGCAAAAAATGACATTAAATTATAAAATTTAAATGATTATTAAATTTTACATCTTTCATGATGCTTCCTCTCCTAGTGTTGTCATTTACTTTTCTAATCTTGTAAATGTTAAACTTTACTTTATTTTTCTCTGACAAACTCATCAAGGTGTTAATTTTGACATAACTTCATCAACCAATACCACTAGTTAAACTCATCAAGGCGTGAATTTTGACATAACTTCGCCAACCACTACCACTAGTTGTTTTAGTAAATGCATAAAATAATTTTCCAAAATTTAAGGCATACTATGTACATGTCATTTCTATGTCATTTCTCCCATAAAGTTTAAGGAAAACTATAAGGATAACCATATACATACATGTCATTTCTCCCAGTTCTCCCATACAATCAAGGAAAATTTAAGGATAACCATGTACACGTCATTTCTATTTCATTTCTCCCATAAAATTTAAGGAAAACTTTAAGGATAACCATGTACATACATGTCAGTTCTCCCATTTCTCCCATAAACTCAAGGCCAACTTTAAGGATAACCATGTACATGTCATTTCAAGGAAAAATTTAAGGATAACCATGTACGTGTAATTTATCCAATAAAATTTAAGCCATTTTCTCTATTGTTTTTGGAAACACGTACATGTAATTTCTATGTCATTTCTCCCATAAAATTTGAGGCAAACTTTAAGGCGAACCATTTACATACATGTCATTTCTCCCATAAAATTTAATGCAAACTTTAAGGAATGTCATTTCTATGTCATTTATATGTCATTTCTCCCATAAACTATAAGGAAAACTTTAAGGCAAACCATGTACATGTCATTTCTCCCTTAAAATCATGCAAGTAAGGAATGTCATTTCTAGATGTGATTTCTCCCATAAATTTTAAGGAAAAATTTAAGGAAAACCATGCACATGTCATTTCTCCCACAAACATAAGGCTTTCTCCCATAAACTCAAGGCAAACTTTAAGGCCTAAAAACCTTGGTGAGAACCTAAAGTGGCTGAACTTTTATAGGATTTGAGTCACTTTGTTGAGTGTTGAATTCTACAAGTTATAAGGGTAGAGTCTGTAAATGGCTAGGTAGCCTCTGGATCTCATCCTTTCTCAAAGGTGACATGTCCAGTAAATTCCCCCTACAGTCAATCTCTGGAACATATATAAATAGAAGTTCTTCATTGTAATAACCATTTCTGTACATGCCATTTCTCCCATAAACTTCAAGGAATTTGCTAGTGTTTTTGGAACCATGTACATGTCATTTCTATGTAATTTCTCCCATAAGCTTTAAGTCAAACCATGTACATGTGTCATTTCTCCCATAAAATTGGAAAAATTTAAGGATAACCATGTACATACATGTCATTTCTCCCATTTCTCCCATAACATTTTCTAGTGTTTTTGGAACCATGTACATGTCATTTCTATGTTATTTCTCCCATAAAATTTAAGGAAAACCATGTACATGTGTCATTTCTCCCATCAAATTGGAAAACTTTAAGGATAACCATGTACATACATGTCATTTCTCCCATTTTCCCCATAGCATTTGTTAGTGTTTTTGGAACCATGTACATGTAATTTCTATGTCATTTCTCCCATAAAATTTATAAAATCCAGCAGTTTATAAAATATCACTTCAAGAAACTTTCCATTTATCTCTAAAAGAAGTTTCAGCTTGTCTCTCATCGACCTCAGGACCATGACATTATCCTCTTTTAGTAGTCTTTCAATTTTTAGAGCAGGATCTCCATTGAAGGAGGTAGTGACACTTATTCAAGCCTGCAAACCCAGCTCTTTAAGTCCCCGTCATGGGTACAAAAACGGATAATCCATCATTCATATGTTACTTGCAGAATCTATGAACCATTAAGGACTTGTAAGGGTCTGTAGAGCCTTCGCCATAGAAGAAGGAGGTTCTGGATTACACAAGGCTCGAGTGGAATGAAGATGCCCACGCTAAGGGAATCAGTGGAACTGGACAAGGATTTGATGCTCCGGGAAGACGATTCGGAGGAGCCGAGCGTCGTGCGAGCATGAAACTTCCACACCTACCCATAGAGGATTAGGTGTCCAACAACCCTTAAGATCAATTTTCTCTAGATAGAGAATCTTCTAGCAGCAAAATGCACTTAGAACCAAATTCCATGCCACAAGGGAGTCACCCTTGAACTCTTTTGCGGATAGTCAATCCAAAACTTCTAGTGCAAATGTTATATAATTGAGATATTTTTAAGCGTGCTACTTGGAAACTAAGTTCTCCAACATATATAATTATTTACCTTTTTAATATACAAAATAATACCTATATAATGTCTTCTTAGACTTGGTGTTGTTAAATAAAAATAAATAAGATAGAACATACTTAAATTACTATGTAGCGAAAGCTGAAGAACCCTCCTCCCCAAGGGAACAATGTAGATCATGACAATAGAGGCCAAGATTTTGAACATCTACGAATTCTTCAAAATGAAGAAAGAAAATGTAACTTCTAGGGAAAATAAAATAATATGAGACATAATGAGACAATTATTCCATTGAAAAGCGTCGCAACTCCCTCACATTTATAATAGAGCCACGTTCAAGTTCTCTACAATAAGACTTTTACCGACTGTGTTGGCCATAGGTTGCATGAACATCAATTTCCAAACCCTCCTGTAGGACCACAAGTTGCAATATGATCTCATCATTAATAAAATTCCTACACTAATCGAAGGGAAACTTCATCATAGAACACAAACATGAGATTGATCACCTTCCAGATTTTGGTGACATATTTGTCTTTGCGAAACTATCCCCTAAATAAAATCCATTACACAAATTCATTTAATGAATCTTCTCATTCTCTAACCAAGGCTATGGTATGTCACTTCACCACCAAGTTCAGTTTGATATACATCAATTAGAGAATCATGTAAGTCAAAGAGAAAAAAAATCTTTGAGCTCCGAGTGCCCAAGGTATAAACAAGAGGATGCTAAAGAACCACTACATGGTCACACTCATCTTTACTTGCTTCCAATAGAGCTTTATTAGTTTCCACCATATGTTTTTCCCAACACTAGGCATCCTTGTACCACATGAGTTGATTATACGAATCATAGTGATCAAATCTCATTTTGGCTAGATAGAAATGTTGGTTTTAAGCTAAAATGGTACTCATTCTTAAGGGACTCTATGTATCAGACCTTGACAGATATGGGCCTGATCTTATAGTAGAGCTCTATAGGTTTAGCCTCAATAGATTGTACTAGGAAATATAAGTTATGGTACAAATTGAGGAAATGCTGTGGGCCTATGATGTAGCAAAGGAAATACAAAAGCTTAGAGGTTGGGTCAAAAATTACAGTGCATGGAGAATTTTCATAGGCTTGACAAGACAATTTAATGTTCAATGTGTCGTATTGTAAGGGTAGAGAATAGACTCAGATGAAATGACTTGGTGCATGTAAGTTGCAGAACAGACAGATAGAAGGACAAGGTCTAAATTTGGAGTGGGCAATGCTGAAAATATTTGATTTCTTGTAGGCATAACATGTTGATGAAGACCACAAAACTAGTAGCTAGGTGTTGTCCTCTACAACAACCCCCCATTTCATATTAATTTTATCCACAACATTATAATATGAAATGGGTCCCTTTTAGTTTTAATTGGTATCAATTTTGTATTATTCAAAAAAGGTCCGAAAATGAAATAAAGAGCATTACAAAAAACCTTTTTGACAAACCAATAATGGCCTTGGGATATAAATAATTAAATCTTTTATCATTGCGATAAAGCGATCGCAAGATCGCATATCGCAATGACAAAGGAGACATAACTTAAGGAACCTTTGGTTTGCTCCGACGCGATAACACGCAATCGGCGATCGGCAATACAACCATGCATGCTTTAACAAGAGCCCCAGTCAATACTCCCGATGCGATGCGATATCGCTATCGGCGAACGAGGATTCCAAGAGATGCCAATATAACAAAAGGGCCTTTTCGCCCTGATGCGATGCGATAAAGCCAAAAGCACGAACTTCAAAAAAGTTGTTAAAACGGGGATATTACGATTAATTTGTATTAAAGGCCTTATCTTTCAAATAGTGTTTCACCTGCGCTCAACCGCCAAAACGGCCAAGGCACGCTTAAACAAATCATTCCGCCAATAAACGACGTGATGGGCATTTAAAAATATTGACAGGTTTTTACGGCCATTTAATGAAATAATAAGTCTAAAATATTTTCACGGATTGGATCCACGGCCACCTTAAGTTAATTCTTCATCATGCACTGATCAATATATTTCGCTCGTATTTGGTTTTCACTGCCAATTCTCTGTGTTACGCTTATTTTCACTCCTGTGCAGAATTCTTTCAAGCTAATAGATGCGAGCAGAATGGGGAAGAAGTCCAAGAAAACTTCAAACGCTCCCGCTTCGCCAGCCATGAAACAAGCCATCACTGATCCAGGAAATAAAAAGAAAGGGTTGATATCTGATACTACATGTTCAGGTCTCGGCAAAACTTCTTGGCAAAGTACCTATAATTTGATAGAAGCTGAAGAACCTGAAGTGACAACAGTAGAAGCCATAGTAGATACGAATCGAAAATCTGAAGGTACTTTAAAGGACTTAGCCGACTCTTTCCTTCATCAGATAGCAGCTCGGGAACAAATTCTCCCATATACTGATGTAGTAAGGTGGGCAATTGAGGAACTCCCAATCACAGACAGAACCTTCTGCACCAGAGATGGGAGAATCTTCGGTTCATTTCAAGCTAATGATTTGAGGCAAATGTATCATTTGCCTGAGCTAGAGAAGAAGTACAACAAGGCATTTCTGGAGAAATTCCAAAATGAGAACGAAACTGAATCCGAACCCATTCGGAATTGGAGGCAAAATCCGGCAAAACACAAGCATAAATCTTCCGGTATGTATTCTGTTGATTCTCTATGTTCTCCTTATTGTTATGCTGGGATCATGATGTGTAGATTATGGGGTTTGCACGACTCCTCTAATTTCACTATAGAAATGGTTCCTTTGATAGAGGCAACGTGTAGTAGTGAAATTATGGATTGGGGAACTATACTGTCCGATAAATTAGCCACAGCAGTTATTGATTTCAGAGGCCAGACCCGCATTACTGAAAGGCTTATTCCCCCATTCTACTACAGCGCTTATATCCTGGACACCCTGTGTTTTAATTCTGAATTTCCCGTGCTTGGCTGGAGGTGGACTCCACAAGACCCCATGCCCATTCACATATACCATCAAAAATTGTGGAAATCCTCCCATAGGCACCATTTATACCAAATCTGCAATGGCTTCATGTTACCCATTCATTACTCTATTTTTGATAAACCTGCTCCCAAGATTTCCTACCAAGCAGGGATTGATTTAACTGGCTTAGGGAGATGGTTTGCAGAGGAAAAATTTACTTATATAAGAATTTTCAGCAGCCAAACCAAACCCCATGTTCTTCCTTTGTACATACCTGATAAACTGCTGGCAAGGGAGATAGCCTATCAGATTATTTCCGAGGGCGTTACACAAACTCTAAAGAAAAATAAGAAGCAGGTCTGGCCCTCTTTTCCTCTTAGATGTGGTGTCTACACCTTGAATGATCTCAAACATGCATAGAAAGAAGCTACAAAGATGAAATCATTAACTCTAGCAACTCTCCCTAATAGGAAATTTGATCCCGACAAAGTTGCCTATAATGCCCTTGAACAGGCCAAATTGGAAAAGTTTGAGCATAAAGAAGATATGTTTGATGATCTGTTCTCCACAGCCGAGTCAATGTCCCAAGTTAGATCGTTGGCCAGAATGAAATATCAAGATGAAGGGTTAGTTGAATTCAACAAACTTAGAGAACAGAGGTTGCAAACTCTGCCCCTAGATCTGTTAGCAACAAGCCCAGCAGCAGGATCAAGCGAGCCTGAACAACGACATACTAAGGAACCTCCGGTTATAACAAAAGAACAGGAGAAAGTGCAAGAGGAAACCTAGACGAAAGAGCAGGAACAGAGCACCATAAAGGTAAATCAAGATACTCAAATTGATCCCAAATTGCTCCAGGAATGGCAGCAATTCGATTCAATTATCAACAATCCTGAGGGTTCGAAGGAAGCCCAAACATCAAGAGTAGCAGACACACAGGAGACCATTTCAAAACAAGTTCCAGGTGAAACCAGCGGCCTACCCAGTCCTAAAGGAGTAGAGATAATCCCAAAATATCCCTCCGATCAAATTATTTTGCAGATAGAAGAAATTCCTCCCTTGGATGTCTTCTTTAGCCCGAAACATAAAGCTGTGGTAAAACGACAAAGGAAGAGGAGAAGAACTGATCAGCCTTCCCTATTTCCAGAAGAAACAGTGACGGGCAATATAATTTGGAAGGAGGAATTAGACCCCTCTGACGACCTAACAAAACTATCAGACTTTGCTGGAGCCTATTCGGCAGCAACAATAAATAAGGCATCAGAGGTGAGTCTTTTATTAAAAACAAAAGACCAGGAGATTTTCTCATTACAAGAACAATTATCAGAAGCACGGCAGAAGGCAGAGCAGGCAGAACTGCAATTGATAACACAACAGAAAACCAATAATCAATTAACTCAACAATTGTAGGAAGAGAAGCAGAGGATTGATCAGAGTGCAGTCCAGAAGCAGAAAGAGTTGTCAGAGGCATTGGCACAACTCAAGGTGGCCAATGAACAAATGCTGAAGATAAAAGATGAGCAGATTGCTCAACTATCAGCCCACCTTGAGAAAACAAAGAATCTTCCACAGGTAGATGAATTCAGGGCAGAGGCAGTGCAAATAAACAAAGCATTATTAACACAGATAAAGTTGTTATGTCAACAAATCGCCCAGGCAGAACCTTTATGTGACTCAACAACATCTCTAAGTGATAAATCGGCTGATGCTAGAACAGACTTCGAGCAGGCTGATGAGACATTGACCAATTATCTTGAGTGGCAAGGTACTGAGGAAGGACAGTCAGCTAAATTGCCAAAGATCCTAGAATCGCATAAAGAAATATTATTTATGGAATGGCAATCCCAGTTAGTGAAAGCAGAGAGGGCAGTTTCCAGATGCAAATTAACCACAAGTAATTTGGTTGAATTGATTAATGACACTCTCTACTTATCTAACATGATTTCTCAATGTACCCCAGGTAAATTGACATCAGCTAAAACATTGGAACAGTCATGTTACCCAGAGCTGGAGAAAACTGGCAGATTAATTGCAGGAATTAACAGTTTGACATGGGACACCTATTGGATGTTCTTAGTCAAACCTTACAGCCAGAGAGCCGCCCTCAAATGCCTCTCAGATGCAATCGGATGCATCATTCCTGAAATGCAGGACGCCACCTATGCTGCCCAACTCAATTCTCGCCTTAACCGACCACCAGAAGCGGAGCCGATGCTTGCAATTTGCTAGCTCAGAATTAGAGATGAACAACCTAAGTGATGATTCATGCCGCCGACTGCCAGATTGCCATGAAGGAGATATTCAAGATCGTATGATACCAATTAAGTAGGATTTTTCAGTTTCATAGATATTTAGATAGAATTAGTATTTATAGACCCTTTCATGCATTTAGAAAGGGTCGTAAAGTTTTGTATATGACTTAAAATCTGAAGTTGCACTATTGTACTTCAGGTGTATTCTTTTATAAAACTCGACCAATTATTCTAATTTTGATAAGAAAGCTTTTATGCAAATGTGCACTACTGTCTTTGTGTGAAAGTATTTTTGCGTTGAAAGAAGAATCTCAAATAGCGATTGATATTGGGGAATGACTTGCAGCTCATATGGTACTATTATCTATGTCTGAATCCATTCTTTTTATATAAATTGTTGTTTGATTACTTTTGCTATTATTGAATATTTAAATGTGTTTTAACAGCAATCTTTATACTTTCCACTACTGGATGTTTACAGTTTGCTATTCTTTCAATCATTTACGTATCAGTAATATAAAGATAAGTGTAACAATGTTTTATCAATTACTTCATTCAATTAATTGAATGAAGTAATTATTATTTAAATGAATATCTCTGTTTATTGAATAGTGTCATCTATATGCCTATTGACAAACACAGATCATCAAACGTTGCACTTAAGAATAGAAGCTTCCCGGGATAAAATAGTTATTTGCATTTTTGCTTATAGACTAAGTACTCGATTCATTATCATTTATTAAAACAATCATTCATCCACCCCTTTCTATTCTTTATCGGGAAACTGGTCCCATTATATCCAGTCGGAGCCACCATCCCAAATGGAAAAGGAGCTGTTTAAGGTCCGGACCGGGTGGTTATCCCCCAGTGTTGTTGCAGCGATTTTCGAGGCATCAACATTTTTGGCGCTAGAAGGAGGGCCATCAATTGTGAATGGCAAACAAACCCAAATCTACAAACCATTCTAAGAGTAATTCTCCCTCCACATCACCTCGTACTTCCCAATTACATGCTGGTTCTCCAGCATCCAAGCAAGAAGAAGAGGTATCCACTATCACTGCTCAAACCCACCATACTCCAGATCAATTAAGTCTTGAATCTCCTGAAGTTCAGTCTCTCATCCAAAAACTTCAGACTTTCTCGATTTCACCACAGAAGTCTGAGCTATCTCAAAGCAGTGAGACTTCGCAATTCAATCTACCTCACCCTCTCACTAGACTTCAGAGTGGGAAGCTCGGTATTGAACCTACTGAGTCCCCTTTACCTAAAAGGAAAAAGGCAAAGAAAAACACTGAAGATTCTGACAGTGAAGCACTTTCATCCACATCCTCCATCTCATCCTCCCCAGTGCGAAGTCAACCATCCACTCCCTCATTACATATTGTTGTTCACCAGGAATTTGGAACTTCAACATCTCAACCTGCTCACTCCTCAACATCAATTCCTTCCCAGACATATGGAATCTCAACAACAGTATCATCCACCACTGGTATTACAATGGCAGATCCATGGACCAGACCTGGTGCAGTCCATATGCCCGCACCATTACATGCATTACCAGATGCTCCTGAAAAATTGCTACCCAAGTTCAATCCAGAAGATGGAACCCAAGCTGAGGAACATATCAATAACTTCATGTTAGCGGTTAATTTGAAGGGGGTAACAGAGCAAGATGTCGTTGTTAGGATTTTCCCTTATACGTTGCAAGGATCAGCAGGATCCTGGTATTTTTCCCTGCCTTCTGGTTCTATTACCAGTTGGAACATTTTCCAAGAACAGTTTCTCACTAAGTATGGAGATGACAGATCTTTAGCTACACTAATAAATGATCTCTCCAATCTTAGGATAGAGCATAGGGAACCCATTAAAGAATTTAATGCTCGTTTCAATAAACTTTTGAATAAAATCCCAACGACTTCAAAACCAAGTGAACAAATCAGAAGTGAGTGGTATATTACTGCCCTACCTGCCAATATAGCTATTTTTGTAGACAGGGCCGCAAAACCAACACTTGCTGAAAACATGAAAGAAGCACTTGCTGTGGAGAAACGTATCAATGCTCTAGAAAAGAAAGCGGCTCTTGAGGAAAGAAAAACCAAAAAAGTTTCATTCAAAGATGACTCAAAGAAGAAAACCTCGAAAGATCCATATGACATGGAGGGCCTCCAAAAGGTCCTCAAGACCATGTCAAATGAAATGGTTGAAATAAAGAAACAAGTCACCGAAACTTCAACCAAAAGGCCCTTTAAGAATTACAAGAAAACCGAATCAAAACCACCGAATGTCATATCTAATGCAGATTCAGATCAAGAAGAAGAGGAAGAGGAAACAATCTCACCAACTGATGATGAAGAGGAAGTTGTTGAATGCCATGGAATGTGGAATTTCATACTGCCCAACTCCGATACAGATAATGATGAAGAAGCTTTCCCTGTCTCTACTAGGAGTAAAAGTACCTCCGAACCTATTCAGGAAACTTCAAAGAAACGGAGTGCAGGTGTTGCTACAACAAAGGAAAAAGTACCTACAAAGAAGTCACCTGTAGTAGTTCCCCAAAACCAACCTTCAACTTCAAATACTCCTTCAACATCTAAAACATTAGTAGTGTCCGATTCAATGGATTACAATATTGTTGATGATATGAAGAAAACTAAGGCAAACATTACTATGTTTGAACTTAGCAAATTAAAACATCAGCAGAAATTGCTTCTCAAATAATTTAATGTTGTTCCCTCTTCACCTCTTCCCAGTGCAAAAGCTGCAAATGATTCGCGTCAACCACCTTCTGGTATGATAGAAGCTACTGATTCAGTCCTGATTGGAGATAGATCGAATTCTCATACTCCACCCTTCCTTTTGACCTTTGAAATCTACAACAGAAACCTACACAATTGTTTGATTGACTCAGGGGCATCATCCAATATAATGCCAGCTTCAGTTTGTTCCAAACTGAACATAGAACCCCAAAAGTCTTCCATACACATTGTACAGTTAGACAGAACCAAGGTCCAGGTTTTAGGAGAGATTAACTCTGTAACTATCAGGTTATCAGCTGATCCACGGGTAGTTCAACGAATTGATATCCTAATAGCTAATATACCTGAATTTTATGGGTTGATCTTGAGTAGGGATTGGTCTGAAAAGCTCCATGGGTATATTTCTACCGATTGGTCTCACATGTGGTTACCCTATAGGAGAAAGCCAAATCAAATAAAAATCAATCGGGAGAAACACATGACCCACACTATAACAGATTTTGAACAGGAAAATCAACCAATTGCATTTAATAACAACATCTTGGGAAATTATTCATATGAGTCATTTTTTGGAAATTTCACTGCCCAACCATCTCCTTTCTCAGTAAACAATTTAACATCACAGATCGAAAACTATTCACAAACAGATAGGTCAAAATGTTTTAATGATACTGAGGAAACTGTAAATAAGATTGTTAATACTTCTTTATTTTGGTCTTTATATTTTGATGGCTCCAAATCTAACGAAGGTTCAGGAGCAGGGTGTATATTGGTTAGCCCGCAAGGAGAAAAAACAATGCTGTCCTGTAGGTTAGAATTTGAATGCACAAACAACACAGCCGAGTATGAAGCCTTAGTCCAAGGTCTCTATAAAGCAATTGGCCTTAAAGTGCAATATTTGAAAGTATTCGGCGATTCTGAAATTATTGTCAAGCAGGTGAGAAATACAATTCATTGTCTTTCAAATCATCTCAAACATTATCAGTCGCTGGTACAAGAACTTACCACGCACTTTTCTGCATTCAATATTTCTTCTATCCCTAGGTCTCAAAATTCAGCAGCAGACTTGCTAGCCAATGTTGCTTCCAAACTCATACCCTCCGAAGATTATAGCCCAGATAGATTTTCAATAGAATTACTTTTTAGGCCGTCAATTCCTGACAATGTCACTAATTGGAGAATATTTAATCACGATGAAGACATTTTACAATTTTTGACTTCAGAAAAGTCCTATGATGACCAGATCATTGAGGAAAGCAAACATGACCTTCAAATGAGAGGTAAATCTGAGGAAAATTCAATTCCAAAGCCTGTGGTGAAGCTTGAGGATCTTTATGATATTAAAGACAGATTTAAACCTGTGACCAATCCAAAGCTCCAAAGCTCTACTTTAAGGTTTGAATTGATAAACCTTGGCACTGAACAAAATCCTCAAAACGTTAATCTAGGATTAGGACTTTCTGTAGAAGAAAAGGAAGCATTCATTAAACTCTTAAAGAAACATAAACATGTTTTTGCTTGGAAATATGATTATTTAAAGACATATGATACAACTATTATCCAGCATACCATTCCAATGCTTCCCGATCAGAAACCAGTTCAGCAGAAATTAAGGAAAATACATCCGAACTTAGAGAGTCAAATAAAATCAGAACTCAATAAACTCTTGAAAGCTAAGATTATTTTTCCTGTTCGACACTCAAACTGGGTCTCTAATATGGTGCCTGTCAGAAAGAAAAATGGCGACATTAGGATTTGTATAGATTTCAGAAATCTGAATAAAGCAAGCCTCAAAGATAACTTCCCATTACCTACTATGGAGCAGATACTCCAATCAGTAGCAGGCTCTGAATTAATGTCCTTTTTAGACGGTTTTTCAGGATATAACCAAGTTTTGGTTCATCCCGATGACAGACTTAAAACCACATTCAGAACAAAATGGGGAACTTATGCTTATCAGAAAATGCCTTTCGGACTTATTAATGCAGGAGCCACATTCCAAAGAGCGATGGATATCACTTTCAAAGGATTGATTAATAAAACAGTAGTTGTCTACCTAGACGATATTACTGTATTTTCTAGAAAGAGATCCAATCATTTGTGTGACTTAAATCAAATTTTTCAACGCTGCAAAAGGTATGGTATCTCACTCAATCCTAAAAAATCCTTCTTCGCTCTTGATCAAGGAAAGCTCCTGGGTTTTATTGTTTCCAAAGATGGTATTTATATTGATCTTGACAGGATTAAAGAAATTTCTGAAATCCCATTTCCTCATAATAAAAAATCCATGCAGTATTTTTTAGGTCAGATCAACTTTGTCAAAAGATTTGTTCCTGATTTTTCTCAGATCATTTTACCATTACAAAGCATGATTAAGAAAAATTCAGTGTTTAAATGGGGATCTGTGGAAAAAGAAGCATTTGATTTAATCAAACAATCAATAATCAATGCCCCCACTTTAAACACTCCCAATTTTTCTAATCATTTCACATTGTATACTATCGCATCCGATTCATCTTATGCAGCAGTACTCACTCAGATTAATGATCATGACCTTGAAGCACCGATTTCATTTTTTAGTTCAAATTTCCAAGGTGCAGAACTAAATTACTCCGAAGTTGAAAAACAAGCCTTTGCTGTGTATAAAGCCATTAAACACTATAGGCCCTTCCTTTTAAAAGCTCATACAAAGGTTATAGTTCCTTTTTCTGCAGTAAGACAATTATTGATCCAAAGGGAATTAGGTGAGAAAAGGGCCAATTGGGTTACAGCACTTCAAGAGTATGACTTGGAAATCAAGCCAGCAAAGATTGTGAGGGGTCAAGGTTTTTGCAGGTTGTTAGCAGGAGCATCCAACATTCCGGAATCAGGTGATACAGAACATATGGAAGAAATCAATCAGATAAGTATTACCAATTCTGAATCTCAATACGCAGATTTAATATTTTATTTGAAAAATGGATATGCACCTCTTAATCTTTCTTATAAAAACAAACGGGCCATTAGATTAAAAGCAAAAAACTTCATAATCATTGATGATGTACTTTTTAGACAAAACTATGATTCAGTTTTATTAAGATGCCTAGAAAAACCTGAAGCACAAAAGGTTTTGCAGGAGCTACATGATGGACCAGCCGGAGGACATTTTGGAGCTGACACTATAGCTCACAAAATCATTCATGCTGGGTATTATTGGCCCACTTTATTCAGAGATACTCACGAATATGTAAGGAAATGCCAAAGTTGTCAAACCTCCAGTGGAAGACAAAGAAAATCAGCTTTCCCTTTGCAGCCAGTCAACATTGAGCAACCTTTTGAACAATGGGGATTGGATATCGTTGGGGAAATTTCTCCACAGTCTTCCAAACAACATAAGTATATCCTTACTTCTACTGATTACTTTACCAAGTGGGTTGAAGCAATTCCGTTAAAAACAACAAACTCTGAAGGAATTATAGAATTTATAGATCAATTCATTATTACCAGGTTTGGTGTCCCAAATGCTCTTGTTTTTGATAATGCATCTTATTTCTCTGGTAATGCCATGTTTGAATTCGCTATTAAAAGAGGTTTTAAACTAAAATATTCTGCAAATTATTATCCCCAGGGTAATGGTCTAGCAGAATCTACCAATAAAAATCTCCTTAAAATCATTAAGCGAACTATTGAACATAATCATAAAAATTGGCATAAATCTTTAATATTCGCACTATGGGCAGATAGAATAACACAGAAGGCCTCCATAGGTACTTCTCCATTCAATCTTGTATATGGGAAAGAAGCAATACTACCAACCAATCTAGCACTTCCTTCTCTAGCCCTAGTGCAGTTTATTGAACAAAGCCCCTCTTCTTCTATCCAACTTAGACATGATCAAATTTTAAAATTAGAAGAAGAAAGAGAAAAGGCCAAAATTACTCATGCAAAACATCAGCAGATAATCAAAAAATCATTTGATTCAGCTTCATCTAGTTCTAAACAGTTGCAGGTTGGTGATCTAGTTCTGAAATGGGATAAAGCCCATGAGGATAAAGGTAAACACACCAAGTTCCAAAAGATGTGGCTTGGACCATTTCAGATCAGCGAGAAGATAGGCCATTCGACATTCATGTTACAATATCTAACAGGAAAGATGGAGTCTCTTCCTGTTAATGGCCTCATCTTAAAGAAATTCTTCAATTGAGAAGGTAATCCCTTCTCCTTTAGTTCTAAGTAGGATTTATTTTTTAGGATCATTAGGAAATAAAGTTGTAAGGTATCTTCCATTGACCTTTGCTGTATTTAAAAGTTGCTCAAAAGAAAGGATTGTTGATATTCACTTTTAAATAAATAGAAATCTTAAACAAGAGGAACAATTTCTAGGAAACTAGGTATAATTGCATTCTGAAGCCACCCTTCAATTTTTGCGAACTCTTCTCTAAGTTTAGAAGTATTGAAAAATCATTTTATGTTTTTAAATTGGTCAACAAAAAGGTTATCAATATCAAAACAGAAACTAATCCAATTTCAGCATCTTCAACTCTTACCCTGTCATCCATTTACTCTTAAGGAGAAAATTGTCCATCCCATTCACCAAAAGTTTATGATTACTCAGAGTGTAATTCTAAAAATTTTGATATAAAAGATAAGAGGTCTTATTACAAGCCTACTTACCATGATCATAGGGAAATAGTTTAACCGACATTACCAATACTGCATACCAAAACAGGGTAATGGCTTAGAATTATAAGACAAAGGGTCTCATCACGAGCCAGCTTGTTCGGTTAGATTACTACTAGTGAATGGCATTGTCAAAACAGCTGGCCACCAAACCAGGACAATGGCTTTTTATCTTAGAAATAACAGAAAAAGTAAAAGGAAATACAAAATATGAAAGCATATTTTGAATTCATTCTGTTAATCATACTCTCAAATGGATGGGATAATGGACAATAACATGGTTAAAAGGTATCCCTGTCGGAACTATGAACGTTTGCTGGCAGCAGAGGCTCTACCTATGACAGACGAGTTAACTAAAAATCTGCTTTGGAAAGGTTTTCTGTTTTATCATTATAAACCAATAGAGGCCTATTTAAAACTTAGAATGTATCTAATTTTGAACAAAGAGAGGAAATTAGCAAGAAATAGTTTCATTTTATTTGGAATGCATATATACTTAGTTATATTAGAATTTTCCCTTTTGATTGAAACTCTATTTTGAAAAAGTTTAAGTATTTCCATACTTTTCAGAGATAACTGTTTCTTCCAGCGAATCGCCAATTGTTGTCCTCTACAACAACCCCCCCATTTCATATAATTTTTATTCACAACACTATAATATGAAATGGGTCCCTTTTAGTTTTAATTGGTATCAATTTTGTATTATTCAAAAAAGTCCGAAAATGAAATAGAAAACATTACAAAAACCTTTTTGACAAACCAATAATGGCTTTTTGATATAAATAATTAAATCTTTTATCATTGCGATAAAGCGATCGCGAGATCGCATATCGCAATGACAAAGGAGGCATAACTTAATAATCATTGGTTTGCTCCGACGCGATAACACGCAATAGACGATCGGCGATATACCATGCATGCTTTTAAAAGAGCCCCAGTTAATGCTCCCGATGCGATGCGATATCGCTATCGGCGAACGAGGATTCCAAGAGATGCCAATATAACAAAAGCGCCTTTTCGCCCCGATGCGATGCGATAAAGCCAAAAGCACAAACTTCAAAAAAGTTGTTAAAACGGGGATATTACGATTAATTCGTATTAAAAGCCTTATTTTTCTAATAGAGATTCACCTGCGCTCAACCGCCAAAACGACCAACGCACGCTTAAACAAATCATTCCACCAATAAACGACATGATGGACATTTAAAAGATTGACAGGTTTTTACGGCCATTTAATGAAATAGTAAGTCTAAAATCTTTTCACGGATTGGATCCACGGCGACCTTAAGTTAATTCTTCATCATGCATTAATCAATATATTTCGCTCGTATTTGGTTTTCTTTGCCAATTCTCTGTGTTACGCTTATTTTTACTCCTGTGCAGAATTCTTCCAAGCTAATAGATGCAAGCAAAATGGGGAAGAAGTCCAAGAAAACTGCAAACGCTTCCGCTTCGCCAGCCATAGAACAAGCCATCACTGATCCAGGAAATAAAAAGAAAGGATTGATATCCGATACTACATGTTCAGGTCTTGGCAAAACTTCTTGGAAAAGTACCTATAATTCGATAGAAGCTGAAGAACCTGAAGTGACAACAGTAGAAGCCACAGTCGATACAAGTCAAAAATATGAAGGTACTTTAAAGGATTTAGCTGACTCTTTCCTTCATCGGATAGCAGCTCGGGAACAAATTCTCCCATATACGGATGTAGTAAGGTGGGAAATTGAGGAACTCCCAATCACAGACAGAACCTTCTGCACCAGAGATGGGAGAATCTTCGGTTCATTTCAAGCTAATGATTTGAGGCAAATGTATCATTTGCCCGAGCCAGAGAAGAAGTACAACAAGGCATTTCTGGAGAAATTCCGAAATGAGAACGAAACTGAATCCGAACCCATTCGGAATTGGAGGCAGAATCCGGCAAAGCACAAGCATAAATCTTCCGGTATGTATTCTGTTGATTCTCTATGTTCTCCTTATTGTTATGCTGGGATCATGATGTGTAGATCATGGGGTTTGCACGACTCCTCTAATTTCACTATAGAAATGGTTCCTTTGATAGAGGCAACGTGTAATAGTGAAATTATGGATTGGGCAACTATACTGTTTGATAAGTTAGCCACCGTAGTTATTGATTTCAGAGGCCAAACCCGCATTACTGAAAGGCTTATTCCCCCATTTTACTACAGCGCCTATATCTTGGACACTCTGTGTTTTAATTCAGAATTTCCCGTGCTTGGCTGGAGGTGGACTCCACAAAACCCCATGCCAATTCACATATACCATCAGAAATTGTGGTATTCCTCCCATAGGCACCATTTATACTAAATCTGCATGGCTTTCCATGTTACCCATTCATTACTCTATTTTTGATAAACCTGCTCCCAAGATTTCCTACCAAGCAGGGATTGATTTAACTGGCTTAGGGAGATGGTTTGGAGAGGAAAAATTTACTTATATATAAGAATTTTTGGCAGCCAAGCCAAACCCCATGTTCTTCCTTTGTACATACCTGATAAACTGCTGGCAAGGGAGATAGCCTATCAGATTATTTCCGAGGGCGTTACACAAACTCTAAAGAAAAATAAGAAGCAGGTCTGGCCCTCCTTTCCTCTTAGATGTGGTGTCTACACCTTGAATGATCTCAAACATGCAGAGAAAGAAGCTACAAAGATGAAATCATTAACTCTAGCAACTCTCCCTAATAGGAAATTTGATCCCAACAAAGTTGCCTATAATGCCCTTGAACAGGCCAAATTGGCAAAGTTTGATCATAAAGAAGATATGTTTGATGACCTGTTCTCCTCAGCCGAGTCGATGTCCCAAGTTAGATCGCTGGCCAGAATGAAATATCAAGATGAAGGGTTAGTTGAATTCAACAGACTTAGAGAACAGAGGTTGCAAACTCTGCCCCTAGATCTATTAGCAACAAGCCCAGCAGCAGGATCAAGCGAGCCTGAACAGCGACATACTAAGGAACCTCTGGCTATAACAAAAGAACAGGAGAAAGTGCAAGAGGAAACCCAGACGAAAGAGCAGGAACAGAGCACCATAAAGGTAAATGAAGATACTCAAATTGATCCCAAATTGCTCCAGGAATGGCAGCAATTCGATTCAATTATCAACAATCCTGAGGTTTCAAAGGAAGCCGAAACATCAAGAGTAGTAGACACACAGGAGACCATTTCAAAACAAGTTACAGGTGAAACCAGCGGCCTACCTAGTTCTAAAGGAGTAGAGATAATCCCAAAGGATCCCTCCGATCAAATTATTTTGCAGATAGAAGAAATTCCTCCCTTGGATGTCTTCTATAGCCCGAAACACAAAGCTGTGGTAAAACGACAAAGGAAGAGGAGAAGAACTGATCAACCTTCCCTATTTCCAGAAGAAACAGTGACGGGCAATATAATTTGGAAGGAGGAATTTGACCCCTCTGAAAACCTAACAAAACTATCAGAATTTGCTGGAGCCTATTCGGCAGCAACAATAAATAAGGCATCAGAGGTGAGTCTTTTATTAAAAACAAAAGACCAGGATATTTTCTCATTACAAGCGCAACTATCAGAAGCACGGCAGAAGGCAGAGCAGGTAGAACTGCAATTGATAACACAACAGCAAACCAATAATCAATTAACTCAACAATTGCAGGAAGAGAAGCAGAGGATTGATCAGAGTGCAGTCCAGAAGCAGAAAGAGTTGTCAGAGGCATTGGCACAAATCAAGGTGGCCAATGAACAAATGCTGAAGATAAAAGATGAGCAGATTGCTCAACTATCAGCCCAACTTGAGAAAACAAAGAATCTTCCACAGGTAGATGAATTCAGGGCAGAGGCAGTGCAAATAAACAAAGCATTATTAACACAGATAAAGTTGTTATGTCAACAAATCGCCCAGGCAGAACCTTTATGTGACTTAACAACATCTCTAAGTGATAAATCAGCTGATGCTAGAACAGACTTCGAGCAGGCCGATGAGACATTGACCAATTATCTTGAGTGGCAAGGTACTGAGGAAGGACAGTCAGCTAAATTTCCAAAGATCCTAGAATCGCATAAAGAGATATTATTTATGGAATGGCAATCTCAGTTAATGAAAGCAGAGAGGGCAGTTTCCAGATGCAAATTAACCACAAGTAATTTGGTTGAATTGATTAATGACACTTTCTACTTATCTAACATGATTTCTTAATGTACGCCAGGTAAATTGACATCAGCTAAAACATTGGAACAGTCATGTTACTCAAAGCTGGAGAAAACTGGCAGATTAATCGCAGGAATTAACAGTTTGACATGGGACACCTATTGGATGTTCTTAGTCAAACCTTACAGCCAGAGAGCCGCCCTCAAGTGCCTGTCAGATGCAATCGAGTGCATCATTCCCGAAATACAGGATGCCACCTATGATGCCCAACTCAATTCTCGCCTTAACCGACCACCAGAAGTGGAGCCGATGCTTGCAATATGCCAGCTCAGGACTAAAGACGAACAGCCTAAGTGATGATTCATGCCGCCGACTGCCAGATTACCGTGAAGGAGATATTCAAGATTGTTTAATACCAATTAAGTAGGATTTTCAGTTTCATAGATATTTAGATAAATTTAGTATTTATAGACCCTTTCATGTATTTAGAAAGGGTCGTAAGTTTTGTATATGACTTATAAACCTGAAGTTGCACTACTGTACTTCAGGCATATTCTTTTATGAAACTGGACCAATTATTCTAATTTTGACAAGGAGGCTTTTATGCAAATGTGCACTACTGTCTTTGTGTGAAAGTATTTCTGCGTTGAAAGAAGAATTTCAAATAGCGATTTACATTGAGAAAGACTTGCAGCTCATATGGTACTACTATCTATGTCTGAATTCATTCTTTTATGAAAATTGTCGTTTGATTACTTTTGCTATTATTGAATATTTAAATGTGCTTTAACAGCAATCTTTATACTTTCCACTACTGGATGTTTACAGTTTGCTATTATTTCAATCATTTACGTATCAGTAATATAAAGATAAGTGTAACAATGTTTTATCAATTACTTCATTCAATTAATTGAATGAAGTAATTATTATTTAAATGAATATCTCTGTTTATTGAATAGTGTCATCTATATGCCTATTGACAAACACAGATCATCAAACGTTGCACTTAAGAATAGAAGCTTCCCGGGATAAAATAGTTATTTGCATTTTTGCTTATAGATTAAGTACTCCATTCATTATCATTTATTAAAACAATCACTCATTCACCCATTTCTATTCTTTATCGGGAAACTGGTCCCATTATATCCAGTCGGAGCCACCATCCCAAACGGAAAAGGAGCTGTTTAAGGTCCGGACCGGGTGGTTATCCCCCAGTGTTGTTGCAGCGATTTTCGAGGCATCAACGTTAGGGAAGACCACACACCATGGTTTTTGATACCATGTTAAACTCACACAAATAATAGAAAAAATAGATAACTTATGAGATGCATATTATTCACAATGATGTACATATTAATACATATATCTGACCCATGGTTTCATATTTCAAGACATCTCTTGGAATTCCATAACAATTATCCACACCAATTTATTCTTAGCGGATTAAATGTTTAACATTACCTAATCACTAAAACTTAGTTAACAAGTAAGATTACATTTTAACAAATTTCTAATCAATTATTAATATAAAAAAATACAACTAACCATAGAAACTAGAATAACAAGTTAAATTATATATTAACAATATCCCATATAAACTTATTTTGAACCATAACTTTATTTAACTATATTGATATTTTTATATAAAATTTTAGTTCTAAATATCATTTATATGTATATTTTTATATTTAATTTCTAAATTATAACACGTTTATTTTTTAAACAAAACTTTGCTTAATACTAATTAATTTGTTAATATATTAAAAAAAAAATAAAAGATTTTATGATATTATATAATCATCCATAATCTTTTCAAAGTTTTTAGTTTTCTTCCATTGTAAATGCTCCAACGGGGTGGAGAATTGTTTTTCAATCATGCTATTATTTATTGAGAAAGATAGGTATGAATTTTGGTAAAGATATAATTAAGATTAATTTTATTTTTTAATATATTTGATTTTAAATATAATAATAGTAAAATATAAAATTAATATATATATATATATATATATATATATATATATATATATATATATATATATATATATATATATATATATATATATATATAGTTAAAATTAATATTAATATTAATGATATGTAATAAGCTTGCCAATATGCTCCGGATGCGGATGCGATGGCAGATTGACGGGACCTGGGCCCCTGCGCAGCTCCCAATGGAGCTCGCATGGGATGCCCACATGGCCTCATGCCTCAACCTTAATGGAAATATTAATACGCCACGGGCTGTCAATCCGGTGATTAATTGCACTCCGACGCCTCTGTATATGGCGGTTCTTTTGATTTCTGTTCTCACTATGGAAGGCAAGCATGACAGGAGCAGCCATGGGAGAACTCTGACTCCCCTATGCGGTGAATGGCATCCTGGCTTTGCCGACTCCAGCTTCAAAACTCAAACTGGGCGTCAATGCTGTCTTTTGGCCTGCTTGGAGATGCTTCCGGGAATTCACTTCACTAATAGCCCCTTCTGCAGCGTTTCTTCTCCGCCTGGTGTCTCTGTCGAGCTCCTTGCAGGATCATTCATTCCTACTGGTATTCATTTGGCTCCTCTTGGTCGTCGTCCCTCTGCTTACAGGGCCTCTGTCTCTTCTAACGTTTCATCTTTCTCACGCCACCTTCGCCTTGTTCTCTTCTCCATGCCTCATGTCTGACAGCGGATGCGCTGTCGGCGAGGAATCAGCCGGGGTCAGGCCTCCTTTAATCCTCCCTCGCCCTCCTCTGATTTGGGCTCTTCTTCTGCTGGTGACGAGCCTGATCCTCCTCCTGTTTCGCGCAGAGGTAGAGGCAGGGGTCGAGGGCGCATTCATGAACCATGCCACACTAGCCCTTCTGCTCATTCTAACCCTCCTGGCAGAGTGCATTCAGGGTCCACCATAAGGCAAACCTCTCAGCATGCAGAGCTCCGCTTTCACTGTACGTCTATCAATTCCATTATTACTGCCTTCATTACTATCTCCCTTCGCGAAGAAATCCCTCATCTGGTCCCTGACCGCCCTGCTTCTCCCTTGTCTCCCTGCGCCCCTTGCTCCACTGGCAAAGCGAGTCTCCCGGATTCCTCCACTCTCCCACTTCAAGCTGGGCTGAATTATGACGCTGAGGACCCGGACCTGAAGGATGGTAGTCAAGCTGGCATGGCGGACAACAGTAATGAATACGAATATGGTTGCAGGATTGTTGAAGAGCCGATGTCTCCAGAGCATGACGGGTGAGCTGATGCGCGCAGTCAACACTTTCTTCAGGTTTCTTTGCTCAATTACTGTTAGAGATTTTGTGTTTTTCAGTTTTAGAGCTCAGCCAGAATGGCTGATAGATGTTTTCAGTTTATATATTTCTGTCTCTATGGTTTGTATAAACTCAAGGCCGGTTTCCCTATCATGGGCGGCCCAGACTATGATGTTAACAGGATCGGTTTCCCACTATGGGTGATCCAGACTTTTTAAGAACATCATGCTTATCAACCCCAGCTGTCTGGCTTTCACAGCAGAAGCTGCGGCAGTTTTGTACTAGTACTCTTATACTTAATAGAATTAGTCTCACTTAGAAAAAAGAAAAGAAAAAAGCTTGCCAATATGATTGTTAAATTGTATTTTAATTTTAATTTAAATATTCATTAGAGTTAGGTAATATAATTGTAATTGAAATTGATATTTTTAATTATTTTTAATTAGTGTTTTTACTATATAATAAAATCAATATTGTAAATAAAATATTTAAATAGAATAAATTACATAATTTAATTTTATAATTTAATAAATATTTGTTAGATTTATAATTTTTTTCTAAAATTATAAATGTGTGTTCAGTTGGAATATTTAATTCCTACTTTTCTATGGTTGTAATTTTCTATCTGAGGAGTTTGTTCCTACATAATAGGAGATAACTAGAACTATATTTTTTCCTAGTTTAGTGTGTTGTTGAGAGAATCTGTCAACCACATTACTGTACATCCAAGATAGATTTCCTATCTTGAGACTATTTCCTGTATAAATATGTGTGTAACACCTTTGATTGATATATAGAATTTGCAGTGTAATATTTTATCTTGGTATCGGAGCCATAAAGGCCTGGGCCTCAGCCCTTCGTGGGCTGAGGGAAAGTAAGAGAGTATATTGTGTTTTAGTCTTATTTTTCGGTTGTCCATTCGTATGGCAAGGGTGTGTTGGTGTAGGGGCTCACACATCCTTTTACGTGGCGAGAGCTGGATTGCGAAAAAAAGTGAAGAAGTGCGGCTGCGTGGGTGACTGTGCACTGTGTGTAATCTTTGTGACTGTGCGCTATGCGCTGTACTGAACGCAGGAAGTATGACATCGAATCTGGCCAAGGGATCTCAAGCTGTCTCATCTGTGATTGAAATTCTGGGTATAAACAACCTTATTGAGCCAAACAATGAGGGGGAGAGTTGTGATGAAATCTGAGGTGCTGTAGAGGCCAAACATGTATATTTTTCTTATCAATCTCATCCCAAGGCTGTAATCTTAGGCGATTTTTGTCTTAAAATTAGTGCTGGAATGAAATTGACAGAGATCGATTCTGCATATCCCATGTGTTGAAATCGATCACTGGAGGAAATGATGGCAGTCAACATGGAGGAGGCCCAGGCTGCGATGAAAGTAAAGGCAGCAATGGCGGTTACCTTAATGGTGGAGGAGGCTAGGCTTAAACCTGGCATTTCGCAGAACGAGCAGTGATCCGAAGGACAAGAGCAATGCCTATACACAGTCAGATGGAAACCATTCATACTATTTGGGCAGCGCATTGCTTTCCATGCAGTATAACTCTGCTATTTGATCATGCATTCTTTGCCAATGTGGCAGGCATATTTATTTATTGAAATTTGCAAGTTCAGAGTGCAGAGTTATATGTACGCTTTGTGCATGTTCCTCTTGTTCAACAGTAATGAATGGTATTTGCAAAGGAAGCCAATGAAATCATCATAAAGGCGTATTTGTCAAAGTGTGCAGTGTTTTTTGTGTAACTTTACATTAATCCTACTGAAGGATATGATTTGGAGTTGTTTGATGAAGTAGTTTGGCTATGTTTGGATTTGGCATTGCATGAGTCGGTGGAATACTGTGGTGGATCATTTTGCATCGAGCAGTGTCGAAGCTCCAGCTCAACGTTCCTGTCCTTCTTGGATTGTCAGTAGCCTCTTGGCTACAAAGGAAGGTCACGTAAGGGGAGAGCCACTGCTTGCAAAAATGAGGAATTTGAACTAGGTGTGTTTAAAGCATTTCATGATGAATGGTGATTGAAATAGTTGTGTTGGTTCTCATTTAGAAATCTAGTGCAATGATCCATATCTGCGTTGGTATTGCTAAGTAAGTACTTTAAATTGGATAGAGCATTTCATGATCCATGTAAGCCAGTAAGCCAATCACAGACGCAAACAAGGACAACCCAAGCCGAAATAAAAACACTGATATTTTGATATGCTAAGACTATTATAAATGTGTTGCTGTAGCTATAACACTATGAAATTGCTCCATCGTCGGAGTGGTGGTTTTCTTCATTGATTGCACCATCGCATTCTTCTAATTTGTGAGTTTTCCAATATTGATTTGTAACTGCTGCTATTTGAATTTGACCACTCGGTGTTGTATGGCGAGAAGTTGGACGAATCCGCTGAGAAGGGCTGAGTCTTCGAATGTTGTTTTTTGTTTTTTGTGTTTGGTTTCAATTCATTTTTAATTTCTCATTGGAACCAATCGGTGGTGGCTTCACCCACATGTTCGAGTTGAACAAATGCAGCTTTCAGGTTGGAAGATTTGTTGGGTTGTAGTGTTGTGTAGCTAAGAGGTTAATAGATTGTTAGGCTCTTCTGCAGGTGTCAGAAGAGGTGCGGAAGCACGCGGAGTTGTTGGGAGGCTTCGAGCTTCCTTTTGTTTGGGATCAACCTGGTTCAAGGTTGAACACATCTCTAGCATGGTCTTGTGGCGCAACAGTGAAGTGAACCAAGGGCAGTGTCGTGAGCTGCCTCAACATGATTATGTTTCTATACAGGGTAAAGATGAAATTAAAAGTTCCAACATATTTTCTTTGATGAAACAAATTGTCTTCAAGAATTATTTTGCTCTCATGTTAAGGCCGGTCAACTTAACATGTAAATGCATTTGTGTAAATCTGGTTAAAAGAATTAGATGTTGTATTGTTGTGACATTTAGCTTGGCAAACTATTGTCACGAGTATGAATCTATGTTGGAATTTGCCACTCCAAATAGACAAATTTATTTGTAGGAATGATTTACTACTAGATATGATGAAGACATGACAATGAAAATGGCATCAAAGGATAGTGCTTGGAAGTACATCATAGATTGGAGGATGATCGAGTTCATGTTACAAATTGTTAGCGAGCATGAGGAGGCATGCTTGAAAGCAGTGACTAGCCTTGATATTGTGAATAGGGGAAGTGGAATTATGTTGCGATGCTGGGAGAACTGGATACTAAAACACGACGGAGGATTGGACCGTGGAGTCCTGGATTAATTTTCTTGAAGGGAAAATTGTGTTCTCTTCGTGTGGCTGTAAGTGCCTATGTCTGGATCATCAGTGTTTGAATGCACTTTATTAAGTCCAGTTGAAAAGACGTCAATCCGGTTTCTTTATCAGTGGACCCCTCAAAGGTTTCGAAGAAGGAAGAATGGTTGCTGTTATGGGAAATAGTTATCCTTGGGCGAAGATAGAGAAATTTGATGTTCTTGCTAATTTGAAGAGTTTATGTTTTTATTTAGTTTCTTGGAATCATGGTTAAATATTATTGAGCCTTATTGAGCGTAGCTAACTCAATGTAGGTAAAGTTATTTTGTTAGAATTCACGACTCTAACAAATGACAGGTTAAGCATGGAGTTCCAAGAATTTATTTGACAAAGACGATGATGCCCAAGATGTGAACAATGAAAAGATGAGGTAAAGGAGCAGCAACAATGTTTATGGTGGACAACAAAGAAAATGTTTGTTTGAGTTAGTGTGGATTTGTGGAATAGACTCCCTAGCATGTTATAAGCAAGTCTAGTTGGTTTTTGTAATGGTCATTATATGTACCCAGAAAGTCAAAAATGTTGAAGTATGGAATGTAAGCCTTGTAAAGGCATTTGAAAGTTCATGGTGATCTTAAAACCACTTTGTAATGGTTTATGGTCAGCCGGAAACCATCTTTTGTCACTGTAAAGTGATGGTTTGTTGTGAACCAGAAACCACATAGAGAGCCTTAGTGGCTCCATTTCCTTAGTGGCTACTCGCCTTAGTGGCTATACTTGCCTTCGTGGCTATATCGCCTTTGTGGCTAAATCGCCTTTATGGCTACGTGTACACGGGAGCTTTGTGCTCACAGGAGCTTTGTGCTCGTAGGGGCAGGTGGACTACAGTAACACCTGGCTCACGGTCTCAAATATTGGTGTGTCTGAGTACAAGGGGGTCGGCGCATTTTTCTATCTGAGAGTTGCGTCGAAAGGCGCAATCAACACAACTGTTAGCGATTGTCATTTGGACATGAATATTTTTGATGGGTACGCGCCAGCCCACACCCCAAATTCACTGTTATAATTTATCAACTGTGTTTGAGCAAATGTCAACGTATTAATACGTGTCACTGTTATATCATATACAAGTTGTCTGTGAAAATGCCAATGTGTTATTATGTGGCGTTACATTAAAACCATGAGTTGATACATATCGTGCTATGGATAAATAAACGAATATTTAAACCTTGATTCTCGGCCTCCGTATGATTTGGTTACACCACCGGTAGGTCCGCATTTACTCTTCAGTTAATGCTCCAGCTCGATGGTAGTGCCTTCGTTTTTCTCGCCTTAGGTTTTGTTGCCAGTTCATTTGGCGGTCATTTTGTTTGGTGTTGTGCCTCCGCGTGAGGTCTGGTCTCTCTGGTGACTTCGTGCCGAAGTCCTGACTGTCTGTGCAACTGTTTGGCGATGGTGGTCGGTTTTCGTTGCAAACTCCGCTCAGTTATTCTGCTGTTTCGAAAGGGGTTTAAAACTTGCCCACTGTAATTGTTTATTTCCTTTTTTTGAAAACCCTGCTCTCAATATTTGGGTTTCTTCTGCGTTTTATATTTCGCACAGGTAATCTCGTCCTTTGTTTATGCACAGGTGTTTTGTTTCGAATGTAATGTCTACAGGTTCTTTCAACTTCGTCCGACACGCAACTGGTAAGCTGTCTCTCCTTGATTCATTCACTCTTTCATTTTTTTCATATTCTAACCGCTCGGCTCCTCGTGAGCAGGTCTGGCCGGTTCTTGGCAAAATGTTGCTCGTTCAGTCGAAGTCTTATGTATTTTGTCTCCTTTGCAAGGTTTTTATTCAAACCCTCTCCTTGCTCTTAATTCGGAATGTATGCATTCTTGTGGGTAGTCGAACTGACTCCGTCCTCTGTTCTCTGTGCAGGTGAACTGTGGTTTTCGACAGTCCAATGTCCAGGGTGGCTTTCACGACGCGCTCTTCACGGGTAGAATCAATCCATATTCTACTTTTGTCTTCTGCTATACTTTGCCGAAGTTACACAGGCTTTTTTTTTTCCTCCGCTAGGTCTTAGGGTTTTTCTTTCCGAGAGCAACCTGGGGTTGCTAGGTTGTTCTCCGTTCAATTTGTTTTTTCTGGGCTTGGAAAAGTATCCCACTATAACTTAATGGACTGTATGGTAGTCGACCTTCTATTTCCGGAAGGGTTCCAAATTTAAAACCCTAACTGTAATTTTTGTCTAACTCGAATGGTTTTGGTATTTGTAATAAATTCAAAGCAACTTTTATAATATTTGGACTATAAATATGGATGTTTTATCTATTCAGCAGAATTTCAATCGTTTCTTTTCTTTCCAGCTTGCACAGAAAGTATATCGTTACAAGAATAGTTACCTGTGATTTAAACTTCCTTCATGTATTGTATGACTTGTTCGCTCTCTGTCTCCGCGTTTTCACTTCGCGAAACGCTTGACTGTTTCACTGTCGAACTGGAACACCTGTCTTGTAAGGAAACAACTATGGTACTTTGATGGCCTGTCTGTAGTGCTACAGTTATTCACTAAATATCATGATTGCCTGTCATTGCATGTTTGAATCAACAGTTTGTCAACATAATTGCAGGTTTTAAATAAACAATTTTTTGTAACTCATAAGAACCAACAACACGGATGGTCTGCTTAAATATGGTACTGTTTTGTCTATTCCTTCTCTTTCTTTGACAGTTTTCAAAACCCCTGTCTTGTGACCTTCCTGTTCTTTTTGTATCCCAATGACAGGCAAATTCGTTACCAGTTGGTAACTGCCCACTGTTGGTTACACAGTTACATTGTCCACCTTATTTCTATTTTTACTTTATCACTAACGAATTTTAAAATAACCTAGTAACCCACTACAGTTTCTTAATGAAAATTAAAATAAAAGTCAGTTATACTAAAACAACCCCTACTGACAACTAATCCTCTAATCAAGAAAAGACAAGTTAAACATGGACAGGTTCGAAGACCTGTAAAATAACACATCACCGAAAAAACATGAAAACCTGTTGTCTGTTTGCCTCCCTAGTCGGATGCTCCTGCATCAGGCTCCCGGGGTATCAAAAATTCATGGCTCCGCTCCATGAGGTCATCCACTGAATAGCCAATTTTCTGAATCTGTGCCGCGTCAAGCCAGGAACTGTCCTCAATAGGACGGTTCTTCCACTTAACCAGGTACTGTAAATAGTCCTTTCTACGTGTTCGTTTGGATACTTGTGTATCGAGGATACCCTCGATCTCAAGGGGCTGCGCGGCAGGCATCTGCTTTAACCAAAAATCCTCCTCACCTGGGGTATTCCGCTCTGGCCTTGTTGCCTCTTCGTCTCAGGGAATGGCAATGTAAGGGAACAAATCTGCCACATTAAAAATGGGTGAAATGCCTATTCTGGGTGGCAGCTGTATTTCGTAGGCATTGGCAGAAAACTTGTGAAGAATTTTGCAGGGGCCAATTTTTTTAAACTTTAATTTGTTATACTGCCCTTTTGGAAACCGTTCCTTGCGCAAGTGAGCAAGTACTTCGTCCCCAACATTGAACTGAACCTCTCTTATTTTCAAATCTGCCTGTTGTTTGTATCTTTGACTGTTGTCTGTTAACTTTAATTTCACCTGCTCATGCAGATGACTCATTGCTTGAGCGAAATCTTCTCCATCTGTGCTTCTTTTCTCGAGCTTTCCCAAATCTCGCAGTTCATGCACTCGGCGAGGATGCATGCCATACAGAACCTGAAAAGGACTGTATCCCGTACTGTGATTTGGAGAATCGTTATACGCAAATTCCGATTGGGCAAGTACGTGATCCCACATCCGCGAATTTTCTCCAATTAAGCTTCGTAGCAGGTTCCCCAAACTCCTATTTACCACCTATGTTTGCCCATCGGTCTGTGGGTGATAAGCGGAGCTGAAATTTAACTGGGTGTCCAGATTTTTCCACAGGGTACGCCAGAAGTGTCCTGTGAACCGCACATCCCGGTCTGAAATAATGGACCTCGACAAGCCATGCAGTCAAACAATTTCTGTAAAAAACAAGTGGGCTACGTGCGTAGCATCACTGGTTTTCCGACAGGGTATAAAATGCGCCATCTTTGAGAATCTATCCACCACTACCATCACTGAATCAAATCCTCACTCTGTTCTAGGAAAACCTAGGACAAAGTCCAAACTGACTGAGTCCCATGGCCTACTCGGTATGGGCAACGGCGTATAGAGTCCGGCATTCTGGCTATGACCTTTTGCCAACTGACACATTTTGCACCTGCTGACATACCTCTGCACATCTCGCCGCAACTTTGGACAATAATAAAAATGCTCTATCTAGGATAATGTCTTGTCTATACCGAAATGTCCGGCTAGACCTCCGCTATGCTTCTCCCGAATAATGTTCTCCCGCATTGAACAATCGGGAATACACAACTGTCCTCCTCTAAATAACAATCCTTCTTGCAGATTGTAGTCCAACCACGGACTGTTATTCCGTAGTAAAGGGTTCTGACATGCCTCATGTGCCTCCTTAAAATCCGTATCCATCTGATATAGATCCCTCAAGTGCTCAAAACCCACCACCTACACCGTACTCTCCTGCACGAGTAAAACTCTTCTGCTTAATGCGTTTGCCACCTTGTTGGATTGCCCGCTGATATGCTTCAATACAAATGTAAAGCTTTGTAGATATTCCACCCACTCTGCATGCTTGTGATTCAACTTGTGTTGCTGCATAACATACTGTAAAGCAGAATTGTCAGAAAATAACACAAACTCATTACCTAACAAATAGTGCCTCCAGTGCTTCAAGGCTTGAATGACCGCATAAAATTCTTTATCGTAAGACGAATATTTCTGCCTGCTTTTGTTCAATTTCTCACTGAAATAAGCAATCGGTCTGTCCTCCTGGCTAAGTACTGCCCCAATGGCTGTACCGCTGGCATCACAACGAACTTGAAAAAGTTTGTTGAAATCTGGCAATCTCAAGATCGGCCTCTCAGTGATCTTTTTCTTCTGAGTCTGAAAACTGTTTTCTGCTGCTTCAGTCCAGTAAAAAGGCTGATTTGCCTTCTTAATTGTGTCCAACATGGGTGCACAGATCCCGCTAAAATTCCTGATAAACTTCCTGTAAAAGCTTGCTAAGCCATGAAAGCTTCGAACCTCGAACAAATTCTTTGGGGATGGCCAGCTAACTATTGCTGCAATCTTTTCTGGATCCATCTTCAACTCGTTTTCTGCAATCACAAAACCCAGATAAACTAATTCTTTTTGGAAAAAAGTACATTTTTTCAAATTTATCAGCAGTTTATTCTGCTGCAATCTTCTCAATACACTTCAAACATGTCGGAAGTGTTCCTCCTTCGTTCTGTTGAAAATTAAAATATCATCTAAATACACAATCACAAACTTCCCAATGAATTCCTTCAGTACTTCGTTCATTAGGCGCATGAAAGTACTGGGAGCGTTGCTCAATCCAAATGGCATCACCAGCCATTCATACAGTCCTTCATTCGTCTTGAAAGCTGTCTTCCACTCATCCCCTTCTCGAATTCGGATCTGGTGATAGCCACTCTTCAAGTCAATCTTCGAAAAATATGCTGCCCCACTCAAACAGTCCATCATGTCATCCATTCTTGGTAGTGGAAACCTGTACCGAATCGTAATCTTGTTAATAGCTCTCGAATCTATACACATTCGCCATTCGCCACCTTTCTTAGGAGCTAATACTGTCGGAACTGCACAGGGACTCATACTCTCTCTCATCTGTCCTTTATCAAGCAATTCCTGCACTTGTTTCCGAATTTCTTCATTATCTTTCGGGCTCATACGATAAGCTGCCTTATTTGGCAAGCTAGCTCCTGGTATAAAATCAATACAGTGGCTGATACCTCTCTCGAGGGGTAGCTCATCTGGGAGATCGTCCACTATGATATCTCCAAAATCCTGCAACATGTCCTGAATCTCCTCAAATAAATCTGAAATCTTGGTGTGCAGTACCACTTTTCTTGGCCTTCTCACCACAGCAAAATTCACATCATTGCTTTCGATCTGTTTCAAAAACTCTTTTCCACCCATCAGCAGCGCTTTTACTCCACCAGCTTCTGTTGTACCTTCCTCTTTGATGGGTACAAGCGTGTGCTTGATCCCATCTTTGACAAACTTATAGCAGTTCGTTTTTCCGTCATGAACTACCTTTCTGTCAAACTGCCAGGGCCTTCCTAACAGTATATGACAGACATCCATTGGCATAACATCGCAGATAATTTTGTCCTTATATCTGCCTATCTGGAACTCCACCTCGCACTGTTCATCAACTAACAGTTGATGCCCTTTCTGCAGCCACGACACTTTGTAGGGAGTGGGATGTTTCATCTTTTTCAGTCCCAACTTCTCCACCATTTCCGTGGCCACCAAATTATCAGTACTTCCGCTGTCAATGATCAGTTTGCAGCACTTTCCCTGTGATTTGCAAACTGTCCGAAATAAAGCCTTCCTCTGATCTGGTTCCGCAATCTCTTTTGCTGGTTTTATCAACACCTTGCTCAGCACCAAGGCTTCCCCTGTTTCTGGTGCATTTTCCACTTCCTGAGGTGGTGTTTCCGCTTCCTCAGGCTGGGCAACATAAGCTCCTCTCCCACCTGCTGGTTCACCTTCAGGACATTCATACGATTTGTGCCCCCATTTGTGGCACCTATAACACTGGACAGTTCCTCTGCCCCGACCATTTCCTCTCCCTCGCTGGGCTGGTCGTCCTCCTCTAGTGTTGTTGTCCTTTTCTGCTGTCCCTGCAGATTTGGAACTACTGCCTTCTTCATTGGAACCTGTGCCTCTGCCTCTACCAAAAGCCTTCCCTTTCCCTCTGCCAGATCCACCTCCTCTTCTGGCATTCTACTTCCTGTTTATTTTCTCTTCTGCCTTCAAAGAAAACTGGTATGCTTCATCTAGAGTTCTGGGTGAGAGAATACCGATTTCATCCAGTATCTCCCCTCTCAGCCCATTCACGAACCTTGCTGTCTTTTCTGAGGTATCTTCCACATACCCCGCCCTCAAATTTAACTTATAAAATTCTTCGGTATATTCCTTAACCGTCATTCCCCTTTGTCTCAAGTTTTGTACTTGCCTGTATAGCATAATTTGATAATCCTTAGGCAGAAACTTCTCTTTCAGCTTTGCCTCCATTCTGGCCCACTTCCTTATAGGTTGTTTATATAGCCTTTTCCTTTCTGCCTGAACGCTGTCCCACCACAAGGACGCATGTCCTTTCAACTTGGTGGCAGCGAACTTCACTTGTTTGTCCTCACTGGTTTCTTCAAACTCAAAATATTTGTTTACTTCACTTAGCCAATCCAATAACACCTCCGCCGCCAAACTTCCGTCATAAGTGGAAAGCTCATGCTTTGGCTTATGACTGGATAACAACACTGATTTCAACAGTCTGAGTTCAGGTGTCACCCCTTCGAATTCTTCTGCTGGTTCTACAATATCTTCATCACTGTCATCCGCTGGATCTCTTCTCCCCCCAGCTTCTACTGCTGCCAATCTTTGATTCAAAATTTGAATCTCTTCGCGCAGTCCCTCTTCTGCTGCTCTTCGGACTGCTCTTCCTCTTCCTCGTCCTCTTCTACCAACTTCCATCTTCTCGTGACTTCAAACTTTGCTCCGATACCACTTGATGGGTACGCGCCAGCCCACACCCCAAATTCACTGTTATAATTTATCAACTGTGTTTGAACAAATGTCAACGTATTAATACGTGTCACTGTTATATCATATACAAGTTTTCTGTGCAAATGCCAACGTGTTATTACGTGGTGTTACATTAAAACCATGAGTTGATACATATCGTGCTATGGATAAATAAACGAATATTTAAACCTCGATTCTCAGCCTCCGTATGATTTGGTTACACCGCCGGTAGGTCTGCATTTACTCTTCAGTTAATGCTCCAGCTCGATGGTAGTGCCTTCGTTTTTCTCGCCTTAGGTTTTGTTGCCAGTTCATTTGGCGGTCATTTTGTTTGGTGTTGTGCCTCCGTGTGAGGTATGGTCTCTCTGGTGACTTCGTGCCGAAGTCCTGACTGTCTGTGCAACTGTTTGGCGATGGTGGCTGGTTTTCGTTGCAAACTCCGCTCAGTTATTCTGCTGTTTCGAAAGGGGTTTAAAACTTGCCCACTATAATTGTTTATTTCCTTTTTCTGAAAACCCTGCTCTCAATATTTGGGTTTCTTCTGAGTTTTATATTTCGCACAGGTAATCTCATCCTTTGTTTATGCACAGGTGTTTTGTTTCGAATGTAATGTCCACAGGTTCTTTCAACTCCGTCCGACACGCAACTGGTAAGCTGTCTCTCCCTGATTCATTCACTGTTTCATTTTTTTCATATTCTGACCGCTCGGCTCCTCGTGAGCAGGTCTGGCCGGTTCTTGGCAAAATGTTGCTCGTTCAGTCGAAGTCTTATGTATTTTGTCTCCTTTGCAAGGTTTTTATTCAAACCCTCTCCTTGCTCTTAATTCGGAATGTATGCATTCTTGTGGGTAGTCGAACTGACTCCGTCCTCTGTTCTCTGTGCAGGTGAACTGTGGTTTTCGACAGTCCAATGTCCAGGGTGGCTTTCACGACGCGCTCTTCACGGGTAGAATCAATCCATATTCTACTTTTGTCTTTTGCTATACTTTGCCAAAGTTACACAGGCTTTTTGTTTTCCTCCGCTAGGTCTTAGGGTTTTTCTTTCCGAGAGCAACCTGGGGTTGCTAGGTTGTTCTCCGTTCAATTTGTTTTTTCTGGGCTTGGAAAAGTATCCCACTGTAACTTAATGGACTGTATGGTAGTCGACCTTCTATTTCCGGAAGGGTTCCAAATTTAAAACCCTAACTGTAATTTTTGTCTAACTCGAATGGTTTTGGTATTTGTAATACATTCAAAGCAACTTTTATAATATTTGGATTGTAAATATGGATGTTTTATCTATTCAGCAGAATTTCAATCGTTTCTTTTCTTTTCAGCTTGCACAGAAAGTATATCGTTACAAGAATAGTTACCTGTGATTTAAACTTCCTTCATGTATTGTATGACTTGTTCGCTCTCTGTCTCCGCGTTTTCACTTTGCGAAACGCTTGACTGTTTCACTGTCGAACTGGAACACCTGTCTTGTAAGGAAACAACTATGGTACTTTGATGGCCTGCCTGTAGTGCTACAGTTATTCACTAAATATCATGATTGCCTGTCATTGCATGTTTGAATCAACAGTTTGTCAACATAATTGCAGGTTTTAAATAAACAATTTTTTGTAACTCATAAGAACCAACAACACGGATGGTCTGCTTAAATATGGTACTGTTTTGTCTATTCCTTCTCTTTCTTTGACAGTTTACGGAGAACCCTGTCTCATGACCTTCTATTCTTTTTGTATCAGTGGAAGAGGCAAATTAGTTACGATTAAGTAGCCTGCCCCATACAGTGATTTATGATTACATTGTCCACCTTATTTCTATTTTTACTTTATCACTAACAAATTTTAAAATAACCTAGTAACCCACTACAGTTTCTTAATGAAAATTAAAATAAAAGTCAGTTATACTAAAACAACCCCTACTGACAACTAATCCTCTAATCAAGAAAAGACAAGTTAAACATGGACAGGTTCGAAGACCTGTAAAATAACACATCACCGAAAAAACATGAAAACCTGTTGTTTGTTTGCCTCCCTAGTGAAATGCTCCTGCATCAATTTTGCTTAGAAAAGCACTGATCTCTCTTTGTTTTGGAGGTTTTGTACATGCAATTCACCTGATGGTGGTGGATTTGTTGATACAAGTACATATATGCAGTGATAATGGTCGATAGAATCATGTATGCGAAGGATATCCTATAGGACTAGCGGTTGCAGCAGTTGGTACCCATGCATTTCGGTGGATGGTTGCTCATTTATATGGACGTCAACATATACTTTGTTATGTTTGACCACAACCAGACTTTGTGAATTAACATCATGACAAGTAGTCATTAAGGGGGGGAGTTGGAATATTTAATTCTTACTTGTCTATGGTTGTAATTCTCTATCTGAGCAGTTTGTTCCTACATAATAGGAGATAACTAGAACTATATTTTTTCCTAGTTTAGTGTGTGGTTGAGAGAATCTCTCAACCACATTACTGTACGTCCAAGATAGGTTTCCTATCTTGAGACTATTTCCTGTATAAATATGTGTGTAACATCTTTGATTGATATATAGAATTTATATAGAGTTTGCAGTGTAATATTTTATCTTATTCATCTTTTAACTTAGCATTTCTAATTTTTTATTTTATTTTATTTGCAAATAAATTTTTTTGAAAATCACATTATAGATCATAAAACCTACCCCTTTCAAACTATCGAACATAGTTTTTCTTTGAATTTTTTATTTATTTTTTATTCAATAATATTAAATAAAATGATTAAAATATATTTATTTTTCTAGTTCATGACTCATGTATACCACACGGAGGCGGTCTACGATTTTGATCACATTCAAACCACGTTTAAAGCACGCACATAAAGAAATGAAAAACACCGGCCCTGCTCATATATTTGTGAGTATCCACCAAATTATCAAAACCAGGTGGGCCCTTTCTTCAAAAGGTAGAGACGCTAGCCCACTGGGAGATCTCGGATATCAAAGAAAACTCTAATCCGATAAACGCCCACGTTTCAGGTACAGTTGGGAAGATTCGTGCTGTTGGAGAGATAGGGACAGGATATCCATCGTAAAAATGCCAAAAAACTGAATGAAGTATTGGCAGTTGCAGGGCATTTGGAGACGAGGGGGAATTGTAAAAGTATGGAATAATGAGCACAAGTGCCCTCCCTCTTTAAAAATCTAGTTAGAATTGAATAATTAGCCCCCCAAAAATTACCAATCTAATTTATCTATTGATTATTGGTATTTTTAATTTGGTTAAGTTTACATTAGGATCACCATCAAGATTTTTCAATGTGATGTTGTTATTAGATTTTTTTTTGTAGGTGGGATTTATCCGAATTTCTTTTCATGAAATTTGAATTGCTTGATTGCAACTAAACTCTGTACAGATTAATTAATTAAGTTAGGTGGAATCGACTTGAGAGCAACTCTAGAACCATTATCGAAACAGCCTCTGGGAACCATTTTCGCATAAAGTTACTGAAACCGTCTTTTGGGATATCTCTTTGAAGTATGTGTACATGAAATTAAATTAAGTGGCAGATGGATTATTAAAGAGAGGATTGGTGGTTGCTTTAGGTTCTCTACATTACCGTTTCTGTGTTGAAGACAAGTGGTTGAAGAGGGTGAAATTTATCTGCTAGCTATTAGGTTTTTGGCCTCAAATTTTTAAGTATTGCTCATCTTTTTTCACGATTGCTGGTTCAAGTTTATTTTTGGTTTGCAATATTTTTCATTTATTATTTAATTATTATCTTTATTTTTTTGTATGTCTTAAATTTTTATCAATATTTTTATTCTGTCTTTCATGTTAGGGAAAGACATAATCCGTTGAGTTTGTGGTATATTAAAAAATGCTTTTAATTTGACTATATGATTTACCCCTACCAATACATACCTAATACATCTTTCCAATTTAAAAAAACAAATACATTCATTAAATATTGTAGTTATCTATTTTTTCATTAACATTTTTTATACCACTTTATATTTTTTCATTAACTTTGACCTCCATTCTTTATACATGCCAATATAAAAATCCTTTATATCTCCCAATATATTATATCATTTTTTTCTCAATATAACGTGGTATTCCCAAGTGAAGCCCCCCATTGGTGTAGGTGGATAGACAAAAGATAACAACTATTTAACAACTATTTTATTATGTGAGTATGATTGTATTTTTTTTGGTGTATCACGTTTTAAATATGGATAATAATCTCAAGGATATGGACTATATATACTCAGATTTTTTTCTTACCTTTTTTCTCTAAAAAAAAGTTATGAATACATATCAATTAGCTCAACCATGTAAATTATGTTGAGATTGCAATAAGATGATGAGCTTAGTGAAAAGAGTCGCCTTCACTAAGTGGGCCCACAGGCTATTTTCGGCGCAAAGTCTATTTTTAGACATATGGATCATATTCTATGAGTTGCAGGATGCTATTTGTGGATGGTTGGTCAAGTTGGAAAAAATAGATGGACTTCTATTTTTAGACATATTTGGCGGAATCTATTTTTAGATTGCTAGTCTAAAAATAGATATGTCGAATATTATTAGCTTTTAATAATATTTGGATTATAAACATTATCTTATTCTCTTGGAGCACTTCAGTTAAATGCACAGATGTGGCACATGAGCTTACAAAAGGAATTACGCTATTCCTAAGGGTTAAGTGGAGCTATTGCATGGAGACTTCAGTTAGAACTCATGTGAGAGAGTTTGGTGGAGATGATTGAGGAGTTAATGGATTTGTGTTCAGTTTAACTAATTTAAACATAGTTGAACTAGTTGTATTTAGTCTAACTGATTAATACACTAGTGAAGAGTGGTGTGAATTAATTATTAATTAATTCACTAATTATAAAATCTTAAATCAACTAAAGAATACATCTGTTAACTTCAGTGCATGGACAGTTTCAGTGGAGACCAGTGCAGATATAGGTGAAAGAGCGGGTTAACTATCAATTGTGACTATATAGTTGCATGTTTGCAACATCCAGTGATTGGAGGAGCCAATGAGGATTGCGCAGTACAAGCCTGGTGGTTCAAGTTATTTAATGAGCCATCCTACAACATTGATTACACAATACAGGCTGGCTATCAGGTGGCAGAGATTGGAGCATGTGTTTTGCTAGATCTAGCTTGATGAGTGTGTAGCAATTGGAGGTTGTGTTGAGAGCTTGTGAGGAGCTTTGTACAATGATTTTTACATGATATCTATGACATATAATATACGAGCAGTGAAGATGAGGGAGATTTGCTTTCCCACAAACATCTGACCATATGTGAATGGTTATATTTCTGTAGTAAAATGTAACTGGATTTTATTTATGTAATGATCAATGGTAGAAGAGATTCTATATTGTGCATGAAGATAAAAGAGTGTGTGATCAGGAGAATCTCGGTGAATAATATATTAGTTATTCAAAATTTCTACATGGTATCAGAGCGATATTGATCATTGGAGCAATTGCAAAACATTGAAGCGGTTGAGTTTTGTGCTGGTGGAATTCAAATTTGCAGCAGTGTTTTCTTGGTGTCGAAGTTGAGATGTCTTTCAACGGAATGCGATTGGAGTATGCCATTGAGGGAAACTCGAATTATATTGAATGGAAGGACAAGATGGAGGCAATGTTGGATGACAATGGGTTGATGGAGTTCATAGATGCAGAAATTCCAAAACCTACTTCTAGTGATGCTGCCGTACTTGACGCATGGCAAAAGAAGACAAAAAAGTGTCGAAGAATTCTGTTGGAAGGTGTAAAGGATCACATAGTGTCCAACCTTCATGGTAAGTCTTCTCCATTCTTGATGTGGAAAGCTTTGACAGATTTATTTCAAAGCAAGAGCGACTAGAGGAAGTTGGCGCTCAAGGATAAACTCAGAAACATAAAAATGGAGAAAGGCGACAGTATGCCCAAGTACCTCACGAAGTTCATCCAATGTAGGGATGAGCTGGGAAGTGTGGGGGTTACTGTTGATGATGAGGACTTGGTGAGCTTGGCTGTCCTTGGGCTTCCGAAGAGTTGGCATTCCTATTAGGATTTTGTTAATGGTCGGGAGAAATTGCCAAGATGGGAGCGAATTTGGTCGGATCTTGTGAAAGAGGAGATAAGACGAAGTACCAGGGACGGATCTTCATCAAAGAACTCTTATGAAGAGAATTTCACTTTGGCTGCCAAAGCAAAGAAGGGGAAGAGCAAGAAAGCTTCTTAATCCGGTGCGAAAGGCAAGAAGAAGGACATGTCCAAGGTGAAGTGCTTTCACTGTCACCAACACGGACATTACGCCACTAGTTGTCCACAAAAGAAGAAAAATAAGTAGGCTGCTGGATCTGCAGCTGGAGAGGCCTTAGCCTCGCAGTTTGAGTTGGATTTTTCATTGATCACATGCTTGGACTCAAGTGTGATGGGTTCAGTGTGGTTTCTTGACAGTGGTGTATCTTTTCACATGACAGGAGATCGAGATTTGTTTACTGATCTAGATGAGAAAGATCTTGGAGTGCACATCGAGATGGGCGATGATGGTAGATACAGTGCGACCGGTATCAATACGATTTCCTTTGAGAGGGAGTCTAGTAAACCCTTCGTATTGAAGGAAGTGATGTTCCGGTGATCGGGGTTAATAACTGATTCTTGGCATGTTAGAAGACAAGGGATATGATGTTGTCTTTAATAGGGAAAGGCTTTCTATGAGGTTAGGCAACTGGTGAGACCCGGAAGATAGGGGTTCGAGTTAAGAACCTTTATCAATTGCAGGTAGATGGCTGCGCAGCAACGGCAGGCAAGGCAGAAGGAGTGGTGAACCAGGATGATGGCGAGTTGTGGCACCGGAGATTGGGCCACCTTCACCATGGAGCTTTGAAGATACTGCAGCAGATTTCTACTGGACTTCCTAAGGGTACTCTTGCAAAGTTAGATCAGTGCAAGGGGTGTACCTTAGGAAAATTTGTGAAAGCCACCTATCACGAGAAGGATAGTTGCGCCAGGACGATCCTTGAGAGAATTCACACAGACGTATGTGGACCTTTCTCAGTAGCTTCGACAGAAAAGCACAGGTACTATGTGATATTTGTTGATGATTTTTCTCGTAAGTGCTGGATCTTCTTCATGCAGAAGAAGAGCGAGAAATACTCAAAGTTCTGTGAGTTCAAGGCACTGGTTGAGAAAGAATCGGGGAAGCAGGTGAAGGCTCTTAGGAGTGACAATGGTGGTGAATTCATCTCTGGCGAATTCAAGGACTTTTGCAGCACAGAAGGAATTTGAAGAGAGCTCATAACACCTCATAACCCACAGCAGAATGGGGTTGTTGAGCGGAAGAACAGAATGATCGTGGGTGCTACACGGGCGATGTTGCATGATTAGGGCCTTCCCATACACTTGTGGGTTGAGGCATGCAATACTGCAGTATATGTGCAGAACCGTTGTCCTCACAAGATACTCGGCATGAGTACACTCAAGGAGGAGTTTTCTGGTAAGAAGCCTGATATTTCCCATTTGAGGATTTTTGGTTCACCTGTTTACATTCATGTGACGAAAGATTCCTGGAAGAAGCTGGAGCCGACCGCAGAGGTTGGGATATTTGTGGGGTACATTTATACGCCCCACAACTATCATGTGTATTTTCCAGACAGTCGCAAGACTATTGTGCAATGGGATATCAAATTTCATGAGGAGAAAGCCATGAAGTGTTCGCTTGAGAGGGAGCCACACTTGCATGCAGATGAGGAGCTATTAGTTCCTAAGGATGAGCCTCAGGATGTGGATCAGCCACAAGAGGAGGTTCATGGAGTGGAAGAGACCACTCATGCAGCGCCAACCATCAGAGGGTGGAAGCGCACTATAGAAGCTAAGCGACTGGTTCAAGATGCAGAGAAGGTTGTAGGAGCACCTACATCATAGTGCAGACAGAGACAGTCACCTGATCGGTACATTGGATACATGGCTCTTACGACCAAGTGTATCATGACAGAGCCATCCTCTTTCGAGGAAGCTGTGGAGGATCCCGCATGGGTAGATGCCATGGTGGAAGAGTATGATTCGATTGTCAAAAACAGTGCATGGGATATTGTCCCAAGGCCAGAAGGGAAATCAGTGGTGGGTTCGAGATGGAGCTACAAAGTGAAGCAGGCAGATGACAGGAGTGTGGAGAAGTACAATGCAAGATTTGTTGCCTGAGGCTTTTCACAGATTGAGGGGATCAGTTATGAGGAGACCTTTGCACCTATCGCAAGGTATTCTTCCATACGGACGATTCTTTCTCTCTCAGCATAGATGTGGTGGCACATTCATCAGATGGATGTGAAGACTGCATTCCTCAACGGGGTGATTGAGGCGGAGGTGTACATAGAGCAGCTCGAAGGTTTCGAGATCTTTAGCAGCGAGTAGCATGTGTGCAGGCTTAAGAGAGCATTGTATGGGTTGAAACAAGCACCTCGTGCTTGGTACACACGGATAGTCAGTTATTTCACTGGACTTGGATTCTCCAAGAGTGAGGCAAATCTGAACCTATACCAGATTGTGGTGGAGGGTAAGTTGCTGATCATTGTACTTTATGTAGATGATTTGATTTTGACGAGTGATGAACTGTTGATACACTCATGCAAGGCTAATCTTGCAAAGGAGTTTGAGATGAAGGACTTGGGCCTCCTTCATTATTTCCTGGGATTGGAAATTTGGCAACGCAGTGATGGATTGTTTGTTTCTCAAGGCAAGTATGCCCGGGAGATACTGGAGAAGTTCAACATGCATGGCTGCAAGCCTGTTGATACTCCTCTTCCTGGTGGATGGAGGAAGGAGGATGCTACTTCAGCGGAGGTAGTGGATGCCACTGTTTATCGACAGTTGGTGGGGTCGCTTATGTATCTGGTCAATACACAACCCGACATATGCTATGTTGTTAACCAGCTTTCACAAGCTATGGTTAAGCCAACCAAGCTCTTTTGGAAGGCGGGGAAGCATGTATTGAGATATCTCAAAGGCACATCGGGATATGGATCATGGTACAGACAGGAGGATGAGTTGAGGCGACATGGCTTCACGGATCGGTATCATCATATCAGAGATTGTGTGCAGCGAAAGGTCATGTTACTTTCATACATTCCCACGGAGGATCAAGATGTTGATATCTTGACGAAGGCGCTCACCAGGAGAAAATTTGAATACCACAAGGGTAGGATAGGGGTTGCAGATAATCCTTATCTTGTTGAGAGGGAGTGTTGATATTGCAACAAGATGATGAGCTTAGTGGAAAGGAGTCGCCTTCACTAAGTGGGCCCGCAGGCTATTTTTGGCGCAAAGTCTATTTTTAGACATATGGATCATGTTCTATGAGTTGCAGGATGCTATTTGTGAATGGTTGGTCAAGTCGGAAAAAATAGATGGACTTCTATTTTTAGACATATTGGGCGGAATCTATTTTTAGATTGCCAGTCTAAAAATAGATATGTCGAATATTATTAGCTCTTAATAATATTTGGACTATAAACATTATCTTATTCTCTTGGAGCACTTTAGTTAAGTGCACAGATGTGGCACGGGAGCTGACAGAAGGAATTACGCTATTCCTGAGGGTTAAGTGGAGCTATTGCATGGAGACTTCAGTTAGAACTCATGTGAGATAGTTTGGTGGAGTTGATTAAGGAGTTAATGGAGTTGTGTTCAGTTTAACTAATCTAAACATAGTTGAACTAGTTGTATTTAGTCTAACTGATTAAAACACTAGTTAAGAGTGGTGTGAATTAATTATTAATTAATTCATTAATTATAAACTAATTAATCAACTAAATAATACATCATTTAACTTCAGTGCATGGACAGTTTCAGTGGAGACCAGTGCAGAGATAGGTGAAAGAGCAGGTTAACTATCAGTTGTGACTATACAGTTGCATGTTTGCAACATCTAGTGATTGGAGGAGCCAATGAGGATTGCACAGTACAAGCTAGGTGGTTCAAGTTATTTAATGAGCCATCCTACAACATTGATTACACAATAGAGGTTGGCTATCAGGTGGTAGAGATTGGAGCATGTGTTTTGCTAGATCTAGCTTGATTAGTGTGTAGTAATTGGAGGTTGTGCTGAGAGCTTGTGAGGAGCTTTGTACAATGATTGTTATATGATATATATGACATATAATATACAGATAGTTGGGGGTTTTCAGCTTTAAGCTTTCCCATGAAATACTATGTTCATATGTGTGAATGTTTATGGTTTTAATTTGCACATGCAATTGATTTTATTTCCGCGTGTAATGATCAATGGTAGAAGAGATTTTGTATTGTGCATGAAGATAAAATAGTGTGTGATCAGGAGAGTCTCAGTGAATAATATATCATTTATTTAAATTTCTACAAATTAAATGACTCATAAACATCTATATGCATCAATAAAACTTATTTGATGGTGCATCTCAATTTCTAGTATTAAATTTTTTATAATGGAGATCTTTAATATGTAAATAGGAATTTTATGATATCATTTTTTATCAATACCACAGACTAGAAAAAAATAACTCATTCCATAGTCAAAATATTTTTTTTTATATATTATATTTTAATTTAATTTTACAACATTATTTTAATTACATTGAAAAGAGAAAGGATATAACTACCTTTGTAGTAGATTTCAGTTAAAGGACCTTGGTAGTGCGTCTTCTTTTAATTATTGTACTCGAGAATATTGAGCAGACACCGTTTGGAATAGTAATATCTGATAGGACCCTCAATAATTCTCATTTTTTTTTAGGCTATATAAGTAAGTGAGTCAGTAGGATAGATCATCGCTTGTGCGTGCTTGTATGTGTGAGTGTGTGTGAGAAAGTGTGTTTGTGTTTAATGCTTTAAGAGATCAGAGACTGAAAGGCTCTACTCCGAGGCATCACTTGGTATGTAACATATTTATTTGAATTAATACTGAAGCCTGCTGGGCCGCCTGTCTGAGGACAGTTTGTTTCAAGATCGCCTTAAGTCGGGTTTGTAAAGCGAGTAGAAGACCAGAGGTGTCGTATGAAATCTCGTATTCCCGTGCTAGTATTGGATGGTGTGAGAAACATTCAGCTACTCTTCAGTTATTCAAGTAAGTTACTAAGTTCGTCATCTTAATTTGGTATCAGAGCCCTGTTCTCGATTCTCTAAATGGAAAATTTGTTACGCTCTTTCTCCTCAATTGATCGTAAAGTTGTAACTGAAGTAGCTTCTAAAGCTATAGAATCTGACTTGGATCCTAATGAAACTCATGAGCCTATTGAAAATCTTGAGAGTTGGAATCCTCCTTCGCTCCATGCAACTGATGTGTATAAAATACCTGTCTCTTATATCTTTAAGAAGAAATATTTTCTGAAAGAAGTTGAAGTCACTATAAAGATTTCTGGTCCTTCTGTCCAAATAGTTGCCTTAAACTTATTTTCTGATGATGAGATAAAGAAATTTCGTCTGTATGCAAAAGAAAAGAAGTATGCATATCTTCATTTTGGAGGTATAAGAATTGGTCTTGCTCCTTTATTCTGACATGGTCTCAATACTCCATGCATAGCTGAAGTTTTTGATACTCGTCACCGGATTTATGATCACGCTAGGATTGGAACAATCATGGGTAATTTGTCTACTGGATGTCGGTATGGTACCATATTTCCCGATTATTCAATCAGCTTGACTGATGTTCATATAAAAGATTGTTGGAAGCTCATGGTTGGAGTTCAAGGACTACAAATGATAGAAGATAGTGACTATTTGTCTGTTTTAGTTCAAACTTCCTTTCAATTAACCAACACCGCTCACCCCAAACTGAAAAAACCTGTTTTGAAAGACTGTGTTACTGTTGGTCTATCAAATGCTCAAGTTGAAGGTGTTCTGTATGATCCCACCGAGTTGCCTAATGACTGGTATTTTCAATATAAGTCAATTGTTGATGATAGAAATCCTGAATCTAAAATCAAAAGAGTCTCTATTAGTAATGGCCAAGTTCGCCTTATTCCAAATAAACCAGAGATTCCCAGACCTATTTTTAGGCCTCGCTGACATGTTATGCCTGTTTCTTATTTCGAAGCTTCTTCCTCAAGATCAATTGATGCTCATCCTATTGAAGAAGTGTTTCCGTTTGAACCTGTATTATCATCCAATGAATTGTATATACCTGAATCCAAACCTTTTCTTGCTGTAAATAAAATGTTTCGAATTTCCCATACTCATTTTTCGCCTGTCGAAGAATGGCATTATGCCAATCATCGTTTTGTAAAAAGGGGGAAATGGCCCCCAAAGACTAAATTTAGCACCACTTATTCTCAGTCTAAGGAGCCTACTACTAGAGCTGATTGTGCTCCTCTAATTAAGCATAATGCTTTAAACTCTAATGACCTAGACCAGACTTATCAAATTGGCAATTATCTTGCTACCTGGTGCTCCCATGCTGAAGATGTTTTGGACGATCTAGGATCCCAAATTGAGTTAATCCTGGATAATCTTAGACTCCTTTATGAAGGACAGCAAGAAGAAAAACAAAGAAGAGAAGCCAGAGAGAAGAAGAAGAAAGAAAAGAAAAAGAAAGATTCCAAGGCTCCAAAATTCTCTATTTCCATGGACACTCCCAATTATTGGGATATAGATGAAAAGCAAGAGGGAAGTGAAGCTGAGTCTAGTATACAAGCACAAGAGAAAGAACTAGAACCAGCAAAACCATTAAATTTTCAAAAACCAAAAAGTGAAATTGCCACTTTAGAAAATGCTGCTTCTAAGTTTCCATCCTTCATTTTTCCATCACTTCAAAAGGCCCATGTTTTTAGAGAAGTTCCAAAATACCATAGAGTTGAAGAATATTTGTTTGCAACTAACTCTAGTGGATATGTTTTAGATCTGGATAAATCTACAAATCCAGCCGAGTCTATTAGAATTTGGATTGGTGCTTTGTATCAAATGCAAGTTGTCTCCAGATTAGATAATATTTCTATATTTTCCTTAGCTGAAAAAAGAATGGCCGGAATTGTTTATGATTGGTGGATGGGTCCATCAGATGAAGAAAGAATGAATGTAGCTGCTGCAGGACTAGCTACTTTAGAATTGCTGCTTAAAACTCAATTTGTCCCTGAACCAGCAGATGAAAAGAAATAGATTATAACAAATCTAGCAAGAATGGAATTGAAAGATTTAAAGTTTTTAGATCAGTTTGGAAATGACTATATGTCAAATATCTACAAAGCTAATCTTACCAATGATTCAACTCAAAAAATTTCATTCTTCTCAAAATTGCTTGGTAATTTAGGTGATTTAATTATGAAAGATCTGGAAGTTCAAGGGAAAAATATTGAGCAGACTTACTAGATAGATATCCTATTTTGGTGTCAAGAAAAGGTTAAATATCTATTTTGGAAGAAGAAAGCTCAAGACTTTTCTCCTGGTCTTGAAGTTTGTCATTCTGTGTTACCATGGACACCATTCAAAAAGAAAAAATCTAAAAGATATGGAAAATTCAAGCCCAAAAGAGTAGCAAATCCCAGTCGACCTTTCAGAAAGTTTAAATATTTGAAAAAACATAGGAAACCCAAGAGAGACAATGCATGTTTTATTTGTAAACAAGAAGGTCATTTCGCTAGGAAATGTCCTAAGAGTTCTTCCAATAAGCTGAAAGCTTGTATAGAAATCGATGATTTTGTACATAATTGGTCTATGGTTGATTCCCAAGACGAAGTATCAGATGTATATATTTTTACTGAGTTATCAGATGTATCAGATGTATCAGAAGTATCAGATGTATCAGAAGTATCAGATGTATCAGATGTACATATATTTTCAGACAGTGAGTTAGTTCCTGACACTTGACAGAAGATGAATAGATGCTATGACTGTTTAGAACCTGAAATAGACACTGAACTTCATTTCAGTGATGCATATAGTTCTGATGAAGATACTGATGAAACCTCTGAATATATTTCAGATGATACTGTCTCTATTGTCCCCTCGTTGACCACTCCCGGAGATATTGGTACTAAGAATTCACAAACTATTTTAAATTCCTTTCCCCCACCACCCACTTTGAATTATTTTTGCCCTTATCCAAAGACAGTCTCTTAGTATTCTTCTTTGCCTACACCATCATATGTTGACGTTGAAGAAAGTAATTTTCTTAAAAATATTGTTAAGACAAACAATCTATTATATTTCCCTGTTGAAGTCCAAATAAAAGGTGAATGGATCAATGTTGATGCCTTCATTGATACAGGAGGCTCAAACAATTTAGCACGACCATCTTTATTAAAAGGTTTATGGAAGCCTTTGCAAAATATTCTTATTTCAGAAACTATTGGAGGATCAGTTAATCTCACCCACTATGTTGATAATGTTTCTTTAAAAGTTGGGGGGAGTAATGTAAAATTTTCTGCAATACAACACTATGATACATCTGCAAGTTTGTTTCTTGGAATGCCTTTCATCAATTATGTTTTTCCAGTAACAATCAGTGAAGATAAAGTCATTTTGAATATTAAGAAAAAGGAAATATCAGTTCCAAGATTGACAATGGCTAATTCTGAAGCAAGAAGAGAAAACAACAAAAATAAAGCAGGTGCTAGAAGGCGCCAGAATGATTCTAATAATTGGTAAGAAGTGTTGCAGATTTATGAAGACAGGATTCAATTGAAAAACAAGCAGAAAGAAAATAGAAATCTTGATTGGTCTCCTGAACAAATTGCTATTTATTAAGAATTTCTCAAGAATTGTTCTAATGATCCTCAAGCATTTTGGAGTGTGGAGAGTCCCCAGCAAGAGATAGTTACTCTTCATGACAATGGGGTTAAAGGAAAACTTATACCCTGCACCCCAAATGATGAGCAGGAAATTAAGAAGCAGATTGAAGAACTACTTAGTTTACAGTTGATCGAACCTAGTTCTTCCCACTATTCCTGTTCTACTTTCCTGGTTAGAAATCATTCCGAGATAGTCAGAAGAAAAATGGTAATTAATTATAAGCCATTGAATGCAATTACAAAGAGCTTTAGCTATCCTTTGCCCCGCCAGGAAACAATCATGCAAAAGATACAGAACAGTAAGATCTTCAGTAAGTTTGATATGAAATCTGGTTATTACCAGATACAGATAAAAGAAGAATATCGCCACAAAACTACTTTTACATGCCCTGCAAGTTTTTACCAATGGAAAGTAGTACCATTTGGTCTGAAGAATGCTCCAGCTTTCTTTCAAAGACGAATGGACTACATATTTCGTAAGTATGATTTTATTGTTGTATATATTGATTCACAATCAGGATCTAGAATCTCATATGAAGCATTTGAAGATATTTCTTGAAGAAGCACAAAAGCATGGCATTGTTCTATCTGAGAAAAAAGATGCTTCTATTTCAAGATAGTATTGATTTTTTAGGTATTCATGTTGTAAATGGAAAAATTCAGATGCAACCCCATGTTTTGACCAAGCTATCTGAATTTCCTGATGAACTAAAAGATACTAAATGATTCAACGTTTTCTAGGAGTACTGAGTTATGTCCATAAATATATTCCTAGACTGTCAGAAAAAAATGCTCCAATCAGACAACATTTGAATTCTTGATGGTCACCAGATGCTACTGCAGCAGTTAAACTGTTAAAAGTTGAATGCAAACAACTCCTCGAGCTTAAACATCTAGGTGATGGATTTCTAATCCTTCAGACTGATGCAACTGATTCTTTCTAGGCATCAGTCCTTTTTGAAAGAAAGGAGGAAAAGGGAGAAGAAATTTTATGTGCTTATGCATCAGGAGAATTTTTGCCCCATCATAAAAAAGGCTAAATCCCTCTTGATTTATAATTCAACTAAAATTTTGGAAACCTTATTTCGAAGGAAAAAAACACTTATAAACATGATTAAACTATAGGTTTTATTAAAAATATAGACAGTAAAAAAATCTAAAAAATAAGTTGACTTGTATTTCATAAATATATATCTTTTTCTTTTGTTTGTCAAGTTGTATATTACTCTAGGCTTGACATGTGGCTTGAGGAATCACTACCCAAAGCATCTAAGCCATCAAAGTCATTCGGGGATCGCACCCAGATTGACATCTAACCCATTGAAGTCACTTGGGGATTTCACCCAGCTTGGAACACACTCAAACTATCATCTAAGCCGTCAAAGTCACTTAGGGATTGCACCCATCTTGGGACACACCAAATCGCACCCAGCTTGGGCCACACCAACCCCCGTCAAAGTTATTCGGTGATTGCACCTGGACTGGCATCTAAGCCGTCAAATTCACTCGGGGATTGCACCACACCAACCCGCACCCAGCTTGGGCCACATCAACCCTTAGTTGACTGAATTTTTTTAACATGTTGCCTCCATCGCCTCCCACTAACACAAGGCACAACCACTCCCTATGATGTTTGATCCCCGATCGCCTTGCTAACTAGGCCTATCCTCAACAGATTGTACTAATAAGACTAATATTTCATAAATATATATCAATTAAATTATATATTTTATTAAAAAAAATAACCTAAACTAATTTTCTTACAAATAATTTTTTTTATTATAATAATCCATTTAATAAGAAATTACAAAACTTTATAAAATTTTTAATTTTATATTATTTCAAGGAAAAAACCATTTTACATCAAACTTATATTAATACATTTCGAACGAAAATTTCAAATCTTCGTATAAATAATTTTTTTATTTTAATAATCAATTTAATAAAAAATTACAAAGCTTTATAAAAATTTTAATTTAATATTATTTCAAAAAAACCATTTTAAATAAAATTTATATTAAAAAAATTCCAATAAAAATTTCAAATCCATAATTTTAATTACTAAATTGAAAAAATATTACACCATTAACTTAATTATCATTATCATTATGTTTTATGAAAGTATACATTTTCCTTTTTAGTCATCATGTTTTATGAAAGTATACATTTTCCTTTTTAGATAACTAAAGGTCTATACATTGCTATTTTTTTAATTTTAAAATTATTATTATTATAATAAAATTATAAAAATTGTAATGTTTCATTTTTAAAACATAAATAAATTAATTTTTTAATTTGGATATCAAATAAGTTATTGTTTCATAATTGTTGATAGTGTGGATTATGTTAGGTGAGGTTTGAATGAATATATTTGTTTTATAAAAAATATAGTAGTCTTTAGTGCGACTTTTAGAAAGCTTTTATGGTGGTTTTTTTCCGGTTTAAGGCAGGTTTTTCTCGTCTAATTTCTCGCAATAATTTATTCAAAATAGAAGTTTTATGGGTAACATTGCACAATCGAAGTGCCCTAGGGGATTTTTAGGGTGCTGAATCCATATATATAGTAAAAAAACCAGTTTAAATAATAGAAATCAAGATTTTACCTCAAATATTTTTACCTAATTCAACACCTAAAACTCCAAAAAATCACACTAAAGACAACTCCATAAAAAATTGAGCTGCTCGTAAAGACTCTTGTTCTTACCCATAAGAATTTATAACCCTCTCCTTACACACTATAAGGTCCCCTATGTCTTAGGGCATGTAAGTCGGCTTCTACAACTCATGGCTCTCATGAAGACTCTTGTCCTTACCAATCAGAATTTAGAACCCTGTCCTTACACTATATAAGCTACCCTATGTCTTAGAGCATGTAGGTCGGCTTCGCCAACTCATGGCTCTCCTCATAGAAGCCTCCTTTACATGGGTCACCTCCTCCTCCTCATGGCTTTCGTCATATAAAATACTTCATGTGAATCGACTTCTCCTCCAATCAATATTGGTAGGCGGATGCAACATCTACTTTCAAGAAAAATCAACTACGTGTGGTCTGAACAGATTCATATGCCTCCCAAACTCTCACCACTTCTCCCGCGTGGTCTCAACCAATCCAATACTAGTTAACACCTCAGATTCCAAGATAGATTTCTCTTGGAAATTACTTCAGTATGTTTTGAGTTATTGCAGTCTACCTTGGCCGCAACACTTTCCTTTGCATGCTTGATTATCAGACTTAACTCTCTCATCCTACGATGGGCTCCTTTCATCACCTCCATGTCCTAGCGATAATTTCGTAAATATTTGGATTCAATTGTTTCATAATAACTCATGCCAAGGTTCAAGGCTCAATTATATATCATTTTCTAGAAGTCTCTTTCTCCCACATTCACCTTTCCTAGTTCTTGAAGTTAATGGTGGGAATTATTTCGTCCCGGGTTGTGGTGTTTCAGTCATTCCTTCCATTCAACTTTTTCCTTGGTCAGGTGGGAATTTTATAGTATATCTATGTGTTTCAAGCTGCAAGAACAACATGTCTAGTTTCTCAGACCTCTAGGGTGTTACGCTCCCTCTCCCACTGCTCAATTTCAGGAACTTCTCCCTTGATTTTTGGAACTACTGCAGTCATTTCCTTAGACTATGGAAACCAACTGTAGTTATTTCCTGAAATTACAGAAATTAACTGCAGTAAATTAATTTCTTGTTGGGAGCTTCTGAAGTGGTCCATTACTACCACTTCATTTCTCTACCATGATCAGTGGAACATTTGACACATAGCCAACAAAATTTTGATGGAAGCTTGGCTATAAACTCTTCTGTTTGGTCCCCAAGCTTACTAACTCAAACCCCTTCAGTTTTTACACCATGTAGCTATGAGTGAGCAGAGCTTGGAAGTACCTTCAGATTTCCTGTATCATTTTTCTTACCTTTTATTGTGTGAGTATTCTTGAGCCAGAGGACTACAAAGGGTCATCCAGGTTTTCCCTCTTTAGATTTTCTTTTCTGTAAAGTTTCTAGCATCTGCATTGGGAGGCTCTGTTCAAAACCATAAAGGAACGAGTATTCTTTACCTGTGTTGGCCATCGCGATAAATCTTTGTAAACATCGAGGATATTATGTATTAAGGACCCTTGCATACATTTTTTCCTCTGCTTGAATTTGTGTCTTGAGCTTGGTCCGCTTGTGACTCATCATTGATTTGATAATTGGTGAAAGAGGACTTTCGACAACACATGTGGTTTGGATTTCGAATTGCTTTGACCATTGTAGTTCTGGGCGAGAAAAATAGATTTATTCACTTATATTTTGGAGTTAGTACACAGGTTTGAGCTAAAAGTTACAGTGTGAGTAGCATCAATGACTAGAGGTATGTTTTTACTGGGCATTTTTAAAGCTTTTACTTTTCGATTCTTTTAAGTTTTCATTCTGCATTAAAGAATCGTTATTTAGTTATTTAGCTAACATTTGGTATTGGAGCAAGGTTTATCTCTGCCTTGGTAATTATAGACATAGTTTGGTTAAATGATTTATTTTTTAAAATTTTCCGAATTAAAACATTTATTTCAAAATATGTCTGCTCAATTTTTTTGCATATAATATTTATTTAGTTTAATTATATGCAATTTGGTAAATACGCTCTTATTTAGTTTGCATGAATTTAATTATTTAAGCTTTAATTAAAACATGTTATTATGAATGAGAATACGAGACCTATGGTTAAATGTTATGCATGAATATTGTAGTTTTATTCATGCAAATTATCAGTTGATTTTATGAAAATAATGTCTAGTGATCCATATAATTTTAATTGATTAGAGAATAGCCACAACATCTCTAATTAAATAAAATTATATATTATGATTGATTAGGATCACATAAAGAATATTTAGACATTAATTGCAATTAATTATACTAAATATAATAAATTTTATCCCACAGGAATTTTGTTATATTTATATAATTAATTAGGATAAAATATTCATAATTTACCCATAGGAGTTATGAATTAATAGTTTTATCATAAATTTCAAAACTAAGATAGAATTTATATCAAATTATAATCATAGTATACCCTTAGAATTATGAATTTAAGTGAATAATTTGATAAATTCTATCATAAAGAATAATTGAATCTACTTGAATTGAAAATTTAGTCCACAGACAATTTTTATGTCATTAGATTCAATTTTAAGCATGATTTACATTGGTAAAGCATGAAATTTTATTTAGGCCTCAATTTTAACATAAGCATGTGATCTTTAATTTTATGTAGTTGTACAACCTGCAAATTTCTCTGAAATTCATACTAATATCCCTGAACTTAAGGGAGATAAGTATAAGATCTGGAAGGAGAGAGTCCTCCTTCATTTGTGGTGGATGGAAATAGACTATGCTATTAGGAAAGATGAACCAGTAGTACTCAATAATACTAGCATTGCAGCAGACATCACGCTTTATGAACGATGGGAACGATATAATCGTCTAAGCGTGATGTTCATTAAGACTAAAATTTCAGCTGGTATTCGTGGTTCAGTTGACCAACATGAAAAGGTCCAAGACTTGCTGAAAGCCATTGATGATCAATTCGTCACTTCAGACAAGGCACTAGCAAGCACCCCAATTATGAAGTTCTCATCCCTAAGGCTCACCAGTGTAAAAGGTGTGTGCGAGCACATCATGTAGATGAGGGACACTGCAGCTCAATTGAAGAAAATTGAGGTTGAAATATCAGAGTCTTTCCTGGTGCACTACATCCTGAACACCCTTCCACACCAATACAGACCCTTCAAAATCTCATACAACACACATAAGGATAAACGGTCAATTAATGAACTTATTACCATGTGTGTTCAAGAGGAAGAGATCCTGGTGATGGAAATGGGAGAAAGTGCAATGATGGAAACGCGAGGAAAGGGAAAATCTCAAGCCAATCGAAAAGGAAAAGGTAAAATACCTCCCCAATCCGATATAAAGAAGGATTCCAAGTGTTTTATTTGTAAAAAGAAGGGACACATGAAGAAGGAATGCACCAAATTTCAGAAATGGTTTGTGGACAAAGGTAATCCAATCTCGTTTGTTTGCTATGAATCTAATATGGTTAATGTCAATATTAACACCTGATGGATTGATTCTGGATCAAAAATTCACATTTCGAATTCGTTGCAGGGTTTTCAAAGCCTAAGGAAGCCAGTGGGAAGTGAGCAAAGAATCTTATCAGGAAACAAGATGGGCTCACACGTGGAGGCTATAGGAACATGCTATTTAACTGTAAGAAGTGGTTTTGTTTTAGAATTAGAGAAGACCTTTTATGTACCAAGTTTATCTAGAAACTTGATTTCAGTTTAAAGGCTTGTACCTTTTGGATATTCCTTTAACTTTTCAGAAACATCTTTCAGTTTATTTTATAAATTTGATTGTGTTGGGAATGGTATTTTGTATAATGGTCTTTACTGCATTAATTTACAAAACAATGTCGCTTATGATTCAATGCATGTTCACACTGGTATTAAAAGATGTGTTATTGATGCAAATTTCTCTAAATTATGGCACTGGAGACTAGGTCATATCTCTATAGAAAGAATTAAAAGATTGGTAAATGAAGGGGTACTTAATACTCTAGATTTTATTGATTTTGAGACTTGTGTGGACTTCATAAAGGGAAAGCAGACCAACAAGTCAAAGAAAGGTGCCAATCGGAGTTCAGACATATTAGAGAGCATACATGCTGATATATGTAGTCCAGACATGGACTCACATGGTCAGAGATACTTCATCTCTTTTATAGATGATTACTGATGATATATGTATCTCTACATGCTTCATAAAAAGAGCGAAGCATTATATGCCTTTAAGATCTTTAAGGCTGAAGTAGAGAAACAATGTGGTAAGCAAATTAAGATCGTGATATTAGATAGAGGTGGAGAATATTATGGTAGATACATAGAAGATGGACAAGCACCCGGGCCATTTACAAAATTTCTTCAAGAACTTGGGATTGTTTCCCAATACAGCATGCCTGGTTCACCCGATCAGAATGGTGTTGCAAAAAGAAGAAACCGAACATTATTGGACATGGTGCGGAGTATGTTTAGCAGCTCCAATCTTCCTAAATCCTTGTGGACTGAAGCACTTAAGATGACAATGTATATATTAAACCAAGTTCCAACCAAGGCTATTCCTAAAATTCCATTTGAATTATGGAAAGGTTGGAAATCGAGTTTGCGACATATGCACGTTTGGGGATGCCTGTCTGAAGTGAGAATATATAATCCATAAGAGAATAATATGGACCCAAGGACCATTAGTTGGTATTTCATTGGATATGCTAAAAGGTCTAAAGGTTACATATTTTACTGTCCATCTAACAACACTAGGATTGTGGAATCAAGAAATGCAAAGTTTCTTGAAAATGACTTGATCAGTGGGAGCGATCAAACCAGGAACATAGTTTCTGAGAAGGATCATTCAGAATTTCAACCTTCCACCTCAAGTGAAAGATTGGTTATTGTTCACAACACCCCTCAAGTACAAACTAGTGTTGAACAACCAATTTTGGAAGTTCCACAAGCTGTTGATGACATTCCAGTAGATCAGTTAGTTCAAGAATTGCCAAGAAATTTTGAACAATGAATTGAACCACATACTTCTCAGGAAGATGGTGGGACAACATTAAGAAGATCTACTAGACAAAAGAGATGAAAAATTCCTGATGATTATGTTGTGTATCTATAAGAATCTGACTACGACATTGGAGCCGAAAATGATCCTGAGTCTTTTTCACAAGCCATGAGTTGTAAAGAATCAGAATTATCATACGATGCCATGAAGGAAGAGATGAATTCTATTAAGTGTAACGAAGTCTGGGATGTTGTTGAGTTTCCTAATGGTGCAAAATCCATTAGATGTAAATGGGTCTTTAAGACAAAGAAAGATTCATCGGGCAACATTGTAGAGATACAAGGCAAGACTAGTTACAAAGGGATTCACTCAGAAAGAAGGAATCGATTACAAGGAGACTTTCTCTCCTGTATCTAAGAAAGATTCCTTCCGCATTATTATGGCATTAGTAGCCCATTTTGACTTGGAGTTGCACCAAATGGATGTGAAAACGACATTTCTCAATGGAGATCTAGAGGAGGAGGTTTACATGAAACAACCTGAAGGATTCTCCTCTAGTGATGGTGAGAATTTGGTTTGCTAGCTCAATAAGTCATTATATGGATTAAAACAAGCATCCCGTCAATGGTATTTTAAATTTCATAATGTAATTTCTTCTTTTGGTTTTGTAGAAAACATTATGGATGAATGTATATACCTTAAAGTCAGTGGGAGTAAAATCTGTTTTCTTTTTTTATATGTGGATGACATTTTTCTAGAAACCAATGACAAGGGTTTGTTTCATGAGGTGAAACAATTCCTCTCTAATAATTTCGATATGAAGGATATGGGTGAGGAATCTTATGTCATTGGCATTAAGATTCATAGAGACAGATTTCGAGGCATCTTGGGTCTGTCTCAGGAAACCTATATTAATAAAATTTTAGAGAGATTTCAGATGAAGGATTGTTCACCAAGTGTTGCTCCCATTGTGAAGGTGATAGGTTCAGTTTGAACCAATTCCCGAAGAACGACTTTGAAAGGGAACAAATGAAGAACATTCCATATGCTTCTGCTGTTGGAAGCCTAATGTATGCTCAGGTCTGCACAAGAGTTGACATTGCATTTGTTGTGGGAATGTTGGGACAATATCAGAGTAATCCAGCTTTGGACCACTAGAGAGCTACAAAGAAATTAATGAGGTACCTTCAAGGAACCAAAAAATACATGCTTATGTATAGATGGGTGAAAAATTTGGAAGTGATTGGCTACTCAAATTATGACTTTACTAGATGTGTTGATTCACGCAAATCAACATCAGGATACATTTTTATGATGGCCGGTGAAGCTGTATCATGGAGGAGTGCCAAGCAGACCTTGATTTCCACTTCTACTATGGAAGCCGAGTTCGTCTCCTATTTTGAGGCTACTTTAGATGGTGTATGGCTTAAGAGTTTCATTTCTGGGCTTAGAATTATGGATTCTATCTCTAAGCCGTTGAGAATATATTGCGACAATTCAGCTGCTGTTTTTATGGCTAAGGAAAACAAAAGTGGGAGTCGAAATAAACACACCGACATTAAGTATTTAGCTATAAGGTAATGTGTTAAAGAAAAGAAAGTGGTCATTGAGCACATTAGCACTGAGTTGATGATCGTTGATCCTTTGACTAAGGGCATGCCACCGTTTAAATTCAAGGATCATGTAATCAGTATGGGACTTGGTTCCATTATGTAGATTCTCACTGTATGAAAAATGTTATTTTTAATGAAATTCTTAATTATTGTGATGTTTTTCTCATATTTATGTGCAACTTAATTTGATTTGAGAGAATTCATCTGTGTAGGACTAAGAATAAACATGGGGTTTATTAATTAAGAAATTTTTGCCACATAAATTTTAATAGGAATAAATACATAGTAATACATGGAAGATAATACTCATCATTAGAGGACTTATCGCCATGATTCATGTATCTATTACTTAATATAGATTATCAATGGGTTTTAAGATGAGACATTAATATTGGAAGTATGGACCAAGTGAGAATGTTACTCTCCCTCTCCCACTACTCAATTTCAGGAACTACTCCCTTGATTTTTGGAACTACTGCAGTCATTTCCTTAGACTATGGAAACCAACTATAGTTATTTCCTAAAATTACAAAAATTAACTCTAGTAAATTAATTTCTTGTTGGGAGCTTCTGAAGTGGTCCATTACTACCACCGCAGTTCTCTACCATGATCACTGGAACATTTGACACATAGCCAACAAAAGCTTGATGGAAGCTTGGCTATAAACTCTTATGTTTGGTCCCCAAGCTTCCTAACTCAAACCTCTTCAGTTTTTATAGCATCTAGCTATGAGTGAGTAGAGCTTGGAAGTACCTTCATATTTCTTGTATCATTTTTCTTACTTTTTATTGTGTGAGTATTCTTAAGCCAGAGGACTACAAAGGGTCATCTGGGTTTTCCCTCTTTAGATTTTCTTTTTTGTAAAGTTTCTAGCATCTGCATTGGGAGGCTCTGTTCAAAATTGTAAATGAACGAGTATTCTTTACCTGTGCTGGCCATCACGATAAATCTCTGTAAACATCGAGGATATTATGTATTAAGGGCCCTTGCATGCATTCTTTCCTCTAATTGACTTTGTGTGTTGAGCTTGGTCCGCTTGCGACTTATCATTGATTTGATAATTGGTGAAAGAGGACTTTCGAAAACACATGTGGTTTGGATTTCGAATTTCTTTGACCATTGTAGTTCTGGGTGAGAAAATCAGATTTATTCACTTATATTTTGGAGGTGGTACGTGGGTTTGAACTAAAATTTACAGTGTGAGTAGCATTAATGGTTGGAGATATGTTTTTACTGGGCATTTTTAAAGCTTTTACTTCTCAATTCTTTTAAGTTTTTATTCCCCATTAAAGAATCGTTATTTATTTATTTAGCTAACATAGGGAATAATCAATGCTTCAGAGTTGATTGCCAAGATCTTGGAGTCCACTCAAGCTCTCATTGCCTCAATCACTAACCTTAAGAATATGATCGAGCATCAAATATGTTCATTCCAACTATTTTTTGAAGCTAAGCTTATGGTTCACCACACACCGATATGGAGGACTCTTTGGATAGGTTGAGTGACGAAATCCGTTAGTTTAGTGGTCGGGTGGAATTTTTGGAGGTCTTGGGTCCCTTAGTGGAAATAATGACAGATGGTGGCACTTCCTCTCGTGCTTGCATCAATAGAATGATATATCATCATGTTAGAGCTTAATAAGTCAACAACCATGGCTGGTGCAAAATTTCAACTCAACTTCCCTGTAGGTAGTTTTTTTTGGCTTGTAGTATGTTCAGTCAATATCTGGTCTTGTAACGCTGGTCTGAAGTTGTTTTGTCTATTACTTGGAGATTTTTTAGAGTTTGCAATGGGCATTTTTTTTTTTAATTTTAAAACGAAGGAGACACTTTATTTACTCTGTTGAAGACTTTTTTTGTTCATATGTGATTTAAGATGCAAGAGTTTTGGTCCTAAATTTAATCTTTTACTAATATGAAAACCCTTACCTATTATTGGAAAAATATATTATTTACAAATTAAAAATATAAAGAATAGTTTTTTATGATTAAAAATCTTATTTCATATTTTTAAAATTAAATATATATATTAAATATATATTAATTCTTGATATTAATTAATAATAATAATTTAAAATAAAATTATAATTCAATTAACTTGTATGTTTTTTTTTTAATTTATAAATTAATATTTATCGAAATTTACCTATTAATTAATTAATTAATTTAGATAAACTAGTTTTCCTTTACAATTCTACATCTTATAAATAATATTCAATTTCTAAATTATCATTTATCTACGTATCTCCTTGTTAATATTTTCCTTGAAGGAAAATCACTTATACTTTTTTGTTAATTTTTGAATAAAAATTTTAATTTAATTTTATTGTATAGTCATCGATGATCGTTTTCGAAGTTTTACTTTATAAAGTGATACATCATTGCCTGAAGAAATTATTTTTTAATCATGCTATGAAAGTTGGTAAGATATGAATTTCATTTTTGTTTTAGTTGGAAAATTTCAATCTATTGTATTGGGAATATGGTAATTTTAAAATTTAAGATATGGATAGTATTTTAGAAAAAAAATAATATTTTTCATTAAAATATATATTTTATAAATAATTTTTTTATGTATTTTTTTCATTAAAATTTTTTTTTGTGGCTTAATGAAATTAGAGATATCATTAAATTAGTTTAAACTCAAAGAGGGTGAAATTAGGGATGGCATTAAATTAGTTTAAGTTTAAAGAGGGTGGAATATATACATTTAGTAGATTTTTTAAATCATTGTGTTTAAATTAACTAGACATAATTTCACAAATTTTAGTAATCAATAACATATTCTTTGATCTTGATCACAATGGGCCAACATGACCCTCATGATAATTGAAACTAGGTGGAGGGGATAACAAATCATTTTTCCATTTTTATTACTAGGCATAAAAAATAATTTTATTTTTTTTAACTATATGGGATAGAAATTTATAGGTATTCAAATTACTTGATCTAACCAGTAAGACACACCTCTATAAGTTTAGTAATCAAGTCCTTACAAGACACACCTCTATAAGTTTAGTAGTCAAGTCCTTACATGGAGGTAGGTTACTTATCCCACAATCAAGGGGATCTCATACACCAATATGGGATAAAAAATCATTATCCCAACAACTCAATTAATCTGGATTGGATCATTATATTATCATTATATTAATTTGATCCGTATTGATGGTTTCAGAGTCATAAAAGTGGAGGAATCAACTCACATGATCATTTTTATCAGTGGTCCCAATTTGGAAAATTGGGTTTGAAAACTTATGGAAGTAGTTTGAGGCATCAAATGATATATTTTTGTGGTAAAGTTTTGTTGGATAAGAATTAGGCCCTATAGCGCCATTCTACACATAGATACCTTTTGAATGACACAATAATTTCCTGAATCAAAGCCTATATGCAAGAGTTATTCCATTTGAAAGTTGACCTTCCTATTTTCACCACCATAATTCAAGAGGATTCCATGTCATCCTAAATTATTCATGGACAATGAGCTAGCTATGTGATCATGATAAATAATATTGTACAATAATAAAATTGTAACTATAGTTAAGTGTTGAACGAGTCAAACCTAACCACCAGTAGGTTATTGCAATGGTATTTTTTATCGATTCAAATATTATGCCTATTCATAGTATTATAGACGACCATTCTAGTTTTAAAAATCATACATACAGAATGACGGAGAATATTAAATTAAAAAAGCATGAAAATTAATATTAAATTTGATACATTTTTGGGAAATATCATCCATTTAATAATATATATGTAGAAAGTAGGAAAATGTTTAAGGAAATGGGAAAATTTTCTTTTTAGAAAATGTCCAAAAAACAACCAATTTGTGAAATTTTTCCCCTAAAATTTTCTTGGGGCTATGTTGTAACAAAGCCACAAGGAGGAAAAGTGGTTCCATTTTATTGGATTATATTTTGTTCCATAGATGAACAGAGTAACTCAGATTGGATAGGGAGGGAGAAAAAAGAGAGGGTTTTTTCACTGTAGCCACCCAGAGGCCACATGTATCACTTCTTTGTACTTGCATCCATTTCCATTCAAAGAGAGGGAGAGAGTGGAGGAGCCTCACCTTATAGTTCGGTTTTCTCCCAAAATGGTTTCCTAGGTCATATCTTGCATTATTATGGTTTTTGAGTGATTTTTATTTTACTTTATTTTATTTGTCGTTATTTTTTACATAATTATAATTTTCATGCATACTCAATAAAAAATAATTACCAAATACAAAAATCTAAGGAGAAATAAACCCTCAATATTTTAGATTCTCTAATATGTTTTAGTAGATTTACTGTGATGACTTGTTTAGTGGAATATCCATGGTAGTTTACAGATCATATTGATATTATAGCAAGTTTCTTTGGGTATATTTGGGAGTGTAGCAAGGAATCTAGATATGTTAAGCCAAAATTCATAGAAAATATGTGAATAGCCCTCAATATCTTGCATTGGAGGTTTGTGTGGTTGGAAGCACATGTTGAAAATATAAATTGTAATGTGATCCTCCTCATGGTATCCATGACCAATAATATTATGCCACTTGGATAAGATTGAGGTTCTAACATTGATATTGGATCAAAGGGAAATAAATAGATCATGAAAAATTGGAGAGGGACTCTAAAAAATGACCTAGAAAGGATCAACTTAATTTGAGTACCATGAACCATTCATAGTCCCTAACTGGCAGTGAATGTTGACATCAGGTTGTATCAAGGTGACATTAATTCTCTAAAGTTAAATAATTGGTTGCAACAATTAGAAATTTACTTTAGTGTTCATCATAGAGGAAGAAGATAAGATTTCATTTTCTCAACTAGAATTAGAAGGAAATGCCCCGAATTGGTGGGAAAATAAAATCATACATCTTGAGGTTCAAGCAACATCTTCTAGTTACTAAGTGAGAGAATTTGCAAGCCGTCATAGAGTCACAATTTTATGCTATTGAGTATGTAGAGGACTAGTAGATCTGATGGAATTACTTCAGGTAGAGACATGGATAGAGTGTGCAGGAGCACACAACGAAATTTAGAAAGATAGTCATAATGTTCGTTATCTCCTCAAAGAACCTAGATATACTCCTCAAGTATCAAGGCAGTCTACATTACCATCTACAAAAACAAGTGATGTATTTGATCCTAGATCGATGGATGAAGCTTGTGTACAAACATAGTACCTAGTGAAAATAAAGTACAGGAGAGGAAAATAAAGTGAGTTAAAGTATAAAGAGCACCTAGAAGCTTCCAAGGAGGGGAAGAAGAAGTGGAAAGTGGGATAGGACAAAAATACAACAACCGTAGAACACTAGTACAAATATACCAACAACCATTGCAATTATTATAACGTTCATGGTCATATAGAGGAGAAGGTTTGAAAGTTTAATCCAAATCGCAACCTGAAGAAGAAGAAGAGATATACTAATAAGAAAAACCTCATGGCCATATATTTGAGTAATTAGGTGGAAATTAGCTTGGATAGATGATATGATTGTTTATAATAATAATAATAATAATAATAATAATAATAATCCTTTTTTAAGGTCACGACCAAGCCTGATACCAAATTGGTGTATGAGACCCCCTTGTTTGTGGGACAAGGGAGCCACCTCCGCACAATGATTTGAATGTTAAGTCTATGAAGGCATACATAATTTACCCCCTTTGGTTTTGAATTTATGACCTCTTTGGAGGAAAAACATGCTCTTAACCATTAGGCCCACAAAAATGTAGAATGAGGTGAATATGTGTAGTCTTCAACAACAAGAAGAGAATGAAAAGAAACAACTATGACATGTGAAGATAGAGGTGAAGAGGAAACATATTGATGCTCTATTTGACTTAGGATCACAGGAAAATATCATGCAATAGAGTTGGTAAGAAAATTGTGATTGGGAGTTTGTGTTCATCTAAGCCCATTTTCATTGGGATGGGTAATAAGGATTTAGATATGAGTGCAACCAAATTTTGAAAAAATAGATTTGCTATCAATGTTGATTTTATTGATGAAGGAAAAATAGATGTATTTCTCCTTGATGTATGTGGAATGGTGTTTGGAAGTCCCTATTTGTACATGAGAGATGCAATATTCATGCAAAGAGCCAACTAGTATCACCTCATCAAGGATGGAAAATCCTTCACCATCAATGTGCATAAGGGTAATTCCAAAATTTTGCTATTAAGTGTCAACCCAAGCTAAGAAATTGATCCATTCTACCAAGAAGTTTGTTTTATTATATTTAAGAGAATCAATATATAGAAGAGTGAGTGAGAACAAATTCATCCTTGGAGGGTTTTACTAAGGAAAAAAAACAACAACTGGAAGAGTTGCTACATTCATACATAGTATATTCCAATATCCTAAAGGGATACCACCTAAGAGGAAAGCGGAGCACACGATCTATTTGTTGTCTAACTCTTAGTTTCCAAACATTGGGTTGTATAGGTAGTCAATTACAGACGCATGTGACTCGGAGAATAAATTGCAACAACCATTGGAACAAGGTGTCATTTGACTAGGTACCTCACCATGTGGGACACCCATCATCATTGTGCCAAGGAAGGATGGGACTTGGTAGATGTATATTAATTACATGGTGTTAAAATACATTATTCTCAAGAACATGTACCCCTTTCCTAGGATAGATGATCTACTATATCATTTACAACAAGCTAAATACTTTATTAAACTAGATATAAAGTATAGATGTCATTGGGTTCAATTCAAACATTAAGATACCTAGAAAAATGTGTAAAAAACTAGGCAAGGTTTGTATGAGTGGTTAGTCATGTCATTTGGCCTATGCAATGCACTAGGTATGTTTATGAGGTTAATGAATTATACACTATGCCTTTTTATAGACCAATTTATTATTTTATATTTGGATTATATACCACTGAATAATACTAAATGGTAGGAACACATATCACATTTAATGTGGGCGTTAGATGCATTAAAGAAACACCAACTACTAGAAAATATCAAGAACTGTGAGTTGCACAACATTCTTTGGTGTATCTAGTATATTTTATAGATGGAGGGTAGCTTAAGATAGATCCTATCAAGATGTATTTCATCATGAAGTGGCTAGTGCCTACTAATGTTTAAGAGGCCGGGAATTTTTTTGGGTAGCACAATACCCAAGGAAATTCATAACCTCACTTGAAAAAATAGTATCACCACTCGACAGATTAATAGTGAGCGGAAATATTTTCTAATGGGGAATGGGTAAGTGGAGGACCTTTAACGAGTTAAATAAGAAGATGAGTCAAGCCCCAATTATGGCACTACCCAACTTGCAATATCATTTAGAAGTAGAGACATATGTGGGTGGGTATGTTATGGGAGTGATATTGATGTAATAATGCATGTATTTTACCATTCTCAAGTATTTCACGAGCTATTTATCAACTATCCTACCTATGACAAATATCTCTATGCCTTAGTGAAAGCTGTGAAGAAGTAGAGACACTATCTAATGAGAAAGGAAAAACTAATCCACATCTATTACCAACCACTATAGTACCTATAGGCCCAAAGTAAGCTATGATAGACCAATAATTATCACTGGATGGGGTTTCCACAAAACTTTCATTTACTGGTCAGGTACAAGAAGAGAAGCACAAATAAGTTGGATGACATGGTTTCAAGGCCACCTACATCAACGGTCATAGCTTTGGGAACTCTTATCCACATGGGTCCTTTTACCCATGATGCATATAGAGATGCATACATGGAGGATGGTGACTTAAATGAGGCATTTCAGTAATTATAAAGCTAGAGTCATGTGCATGATGGTGACAACAAAATTGAATACCATCTCCAGAATGAGTTATTCTACAGTTTATATAAGCTATGTTCTCCTAAACATGAAAAATAAAAATTGATCAGATAGACACACATATCCAAGGTTATAGGGAAATTTGGTGTAGGGAGGAGAGTGACCAACTTGCATAGGTATGTATATTGGCCCAGGATGTAAGAAGGGGTATCTAGGCTCATAAAAGGATGAATTATTTGCTCTAACAACAAGCCCAGTAATAAGAAACATGGTATATATCATCCCTTGCCTATACCCACTCATCCTTGGGAAAGAACTTCCATGGAATATTTGGGAAGTTTACCAACAACTAGGAATGAACGTCACTACTTGTTCATGGTAGTTTACAGGTTCAATATGATGTGTGTTCTTATGCCTTGTAAAACACCATTAGTGGGTAAGAAATAACGAACTTGTTCATTGGACATCTATAGGTGGACTTTGGGATACCTAGGAGCATTTTTTTAGATAGGGACACAATATTTCTTAGTGAATTTGAGACTACATTATGGGAGGAGATGGGCATGAATTTTAAGAGGTAGACTACAACATTCCATCCATAGACAGATGGGAAACCAAAATTAGTCTATAGGAAATTGGTGCAAATTTTGAAGGGATAAAATCAAAAGAATCTAAAGACTTGGGATGAAAATATGGTATACAAAGAACACTCTTATGATATAGCAATCTACAATTCTACTGGTGAGTCTCCATTTGAAACTTGTTTTGGATATTCTTCACTTTCACCTTTGGATTGCATATGGGAAGCAAGGAAGAGTGAGGGAGGATATTACAGGGGATTCCTTAAAGGAATAAAAATATGTGGAGAAGGTAAGGAAAATCCATATATAGGTATAGGATACATTACAGAAGTAACATGAAAAATATAAGGTGAGGAATGAGCAACATAAAACAACGAAGTCATTCAAGATGGGAGATAGAGTATGGTCATAATTGAAAAAGGAGAGGCTATAGGGTCTTGGTAAGAAAATCAATGCTAATGTACTTTTGAGATACCAGAGAAGGTGGAATATAATTCCCACATAATCAATATATCCCCATACATGTGCATTTAATCAATGATGAATGTAGAGAATATGAAAGTCTACAATCCTTCCATGCTAGATTACAAAGAGGAACATGTCCTACTGTCTTTAGAGGATTTGGCATTAGATGCTTAGCAAGAGTTTATAGAGAATTTAGTTTTCAGAAGAGGTACATATCTACAATGCATGGACAACATGACCTTTGGAAGAGGGTTTAAAGGAAAAATTCCAAGAGAATATAATGTTAAACTCAAGAGAAGGCGGAGGAAAAATCCCTCATGTCATTCAGTAAAAGATTTTAGGGAACAAAATCCTCCCAAAATTAGGAGGTGTGATCCATATTGGATCATTATATTATTTTTCCTTCATATTGATGATTTTAGAGTGGAAAAGGTAGAGGAATAATCTCACAAGGCCATTTTTACAAATGGGTCCTAGTTTGGAAATTTGGGATTTAAAAACTTTAGAAGTAGTTTAAGGCACCAAATTGTGTTTTTTGGGAGTAAATTTTTTTTTATTAAATTCACACCCTCCTAGAAATATTTTACACACAAATGTGTTTCCAACAACATAATAACCACCTTAATCAAAGTCCGTATGTAAAAATTATTCCCCCCAGAAATTAACGTTCCTTTTTTGACCATATGATTCAAAAGGAAGCCATGTCATCCCTAATTATTCATGGAAAAGAGGCTAGACATGTGATGATGATAAATAAGACTCTAGAAGATTCAATATTACAATTATAGTTAAGAGTTGAAGGAGTCAAACCTAATCACTAGTAGGCTATCACGATGTGTTATAACTGGGCCATTGAGACGAAAAAGGGTTCCATTCTATTGGAGTGCATCTTGTTCCATAGATGAGTTGAGTAGTTCAGAGTGGATAGGGAGAGAGAAAAAAGTGACGGTTTGTGCGTTGTAGCAACCCATGGGCCATAAATCTCACTTCCTTGTACTTGCATCCATTTCCATTTAGAGAAAGAGAGAGCAGAGTAGCGTTTCCTAGGTCATATAATGAGTTATTGTGTTTTTTGAGTGATTGTTCTATTTGTTTTCTATTTTTCAATAATTATAATTTTCATACATACACAAATAGTTATTAAAAAATATAGAAATTTATGGAGAAATAGACCCTCATAGTGTAGATATTAGATTTATAATATATTTTAGTAGATTTGTTGTGATGAACTGCCCAATTAAATATTCATAGCATTTTATGGATAATTGGTCTAACTAATAAGGAAAACCTTAAATTTATTAATGAAACCCTTACGTGAAGGTGGGTCCCTTATCCTACAATCAAGGGGATCTTTAAGAAAATTTACTTCAAATTAAGAAGAGAAAATCAATTCAATAATAATGGTTAATAAAATTTACTTCAAATTCAAGAAGCGTAAAGAAATTCATCAATGGAGGAAAATTAAAAGGGTGGCACTCTCCAATGGAGAAATTCATAATTATAATTGAAAAAATTCTTAAATGTCAAAAAAACACAATTAAAAAGGATGGGCATAAATGTTCAACAAGAGAATAACAAATGATGGATCTCTCTAATGAAGAAATGGGTAGAGGAATCCATAAATGAGGACATTTAAAAAGGATGGAATTCTCTAACAAAAAATTTATAATTTCATTTTGGATAAATTAATAAATGTCTCACAAGACAATTAAAAAGGATGGTCACAAATGTCCAATAATACAACTCGTCAACCAAGAAATTCATAATTGTATTTTGAACAAACTCATAAATGTCCAATAATTAAAAATGACAGAGCTCTCTAAGTGACACCCTAATACCTCAAAGACCTAGTTGCTTTCAAATTCACCTAAAATACCCAAACTAGTTTCATTGATATTTATGTATGAATGTAACATTTTGAAAAAAATCATAAATGTCCAACAATTAATAGAAATGCAACTCTCCAATGACACTCTAACATCTTAAAGACCCTAAACCAGTGGGAATTATACATTTTGTATTTCCATATCCAACTATGAAATAGATATGTTATTTCGTAAAACTAATAAACAAATCCATTATATAAAAACATAGATGAATCACCATCACGGCAACAGTAAAAAAAACTACATAAAAGCTCTCCAAATCAAACAAAAATTAGCTAAATAGCTATTTCACTTAGAAAAACAAAAAATGACATTTCTATTATTTCTATTAATAACAAAAAATACCCTTCAATTTAATTACTTTATCCTCTTAAATTAGTGTTTCATATAAGATACCAAAATATTACGAGAATGAACATACCACATGAGTCTCAATCTTTAAACTTGAGGTTTTAGTGTTTATGCCCTGTACAATTACATAAATTAAATGGACATAGAGATGAATTTTTTTTCACATGTCCAAAGATATAACTTTTTCCTAACACATCCAGAGTCCCACTGTGAGTGAGCTATTGTTTCTGGATCCATCGCATTGGGTGGGTTTTTTTCTTCATCGACGTTTCGAACCAAATACTGAGGTTCATCATCAAGATATGATTGAATGAGAGAATTTGATCTTAGGTTTAGTAAATAAATAGTTTAAAATGTTTTGTGAAAATTTTTAGAGCCCACAAAAAGATATATTTTAATTTTAATGATTTATTTTAAGAATTAATTATTTATAAACATGTATTAATTTTTTATATTAAGAATGTCTTTAGTAAACTTAATTATTACTTATATATTTTTTACTTTATGATTGTACTTTAAATTATTATAGCTTTTAAATTTCTTAAATATCTTATTGATTATTTTATTTAGATGATTAATGTTTATGATAGTTATAATTATTATACCATTGTATTAGAGATTTTTGTGTATTTATCTTATGGAAGATATTTATGTTTCTAATAACATAAATACACAAAAATTGTATACTAATTATAGCTATCATAAACATTAATCATCTAAATAAAATAATCAATAAGATATTTAATAAATTTAAAATCTATAACAATTTAAAAATTATGATAATTTAAATTACAATCATAACTTAAATAACTTAAAAATTTATAAGTAATAATTAAGTTTAATAAAGACATTCTTAACATAAAAAATTAATACTTATTTATAAATAATTAATTCTTAAAATAAATCATTAAAATTCAAATCTAATTTTTGTTGGCTTTAAATTTTTTCACAGAACTTTTTAAACTATTTCTCTCATTCAATCTTATTTTGATGATAAATCTCTATAGATGATTCAACTTCAATGAAGAAAAAAACCCATTTAATATAATGGATCCAGAAACAATATTATTACAAAACAAAAATCGTAAAAATCCAAAATAAAAAATTTTATATTTATTTTAGAGTGTCATCTTAACACTTCTATTATAAAGTCAATATATATGAGATTAATAAAGTAAAATATATTTTGTATTTAATGATTTTAAGATTTAAGTAAACCATATCAATAATACACAAATTGTAAAATAGTCAACATCTAACCATTAAATAAAAAAATACTAATAATTACCGAACAAATTTATACATTGCGTTTACGACCATGTACGCTGAAATGTATTTAATTTTTTTTCAAATCTTTGATGAATGGATATACCAAATTTTTTTTGGGAAGTTATCCAAGAGGTAGATTGTATTTTAAATATTAGAAATTAATGGAGAAAGTTTAGTTAGGATAGGATTAAGATTCTAATTCTAGATTTCAGATTCTAATATTCAGGGAATGGTTCAAACCACCCGATTATGAGAAAGCCTTTATGTACTAAGATGTTCTCTTTGATTCATGTATTAAATTGTGTAAGTGTGTTTATACACTCTCCAAGTTCTCACGTGGAAAGCTATTTCATTAATTTTATCGCTGAATATAAAATATGTGGATCTCCAAATAATTAATTGAGTAGCGTTTATTTTAAAATTTGTATTTTATAATTATTAATATAGTTCAATAAAAACCTATAAACACATGGGTGAGGGCGCTAAAACACTCGAGTTCAAAGATCTCACGTATAACACATGGAAGAGTTCTACGACTTTGACCACGTTTAAACAACGTTTAGAGCATGCAATGCAAAATAAAGAAGTGAAAGACACCGACTCTGCTAATATGTTTATCCACATTATGAAATCCGAGTCGGTGCCTTCATCAAAGATATCAAAGAAAACCCTAGCACGATAAAGATGCACGTGATATATATATATATATATATATATATATACACACACGAAGGGGAATCCATCATAATAGTGCTAGGTAATGGATAATTTTAAACCATGATATTAGAATTTAATTTTAAGTTAATTATTATTATTATTAGATAGAGTTTAAGTGAAGGTTATTTTAAATGTTAATTGAAAAATAATTTGTTTATTATTGAAATATTATCATTATTATTAGATAGAGTTTAAGTGAAGGTTATTTTAAATGTTAATTGAAAAATAATTTGTTTATTATTGAAATATTATCAATGAGATTGCACTGAGTTTAGCCAAATATAGATGGTTTTTGAGACATTTTATTCTTATATGTGATTTTCTCATCACATCGTTTTTATAAAATTTAAATTAATAACATTAATATACACTTCATAAAAATATATTAATTAAATTATACATTTTCAAAAATATAAATATATATATATATATATGAAAAACTTCTAAATCAATAAATCTATATTTCATACATAAATATCAACTAAATTATAGATTTTATCAGAAAATAAACACTATAATAAAATATTTTATGATAAACAAATTTAATTAAAATAATAAATTTAGTAATTAACAAATTTAATTAAAATAATAAATTTAATAAAAACAATTATCAATGATTTTTTTTAATTACATTTCAATATTATGAAAAAAATTCATCAGAAATAAAATCCTTATTATTAAAATTTCAAATTCATAGTGTCTTCCATATTTAAAATTATTAAATTATAAAACTTAATAATAATAAAAAATACACCATTAAAATGTATTATGTTGTTTTTGGGAAAGCATACATTATCTTTTTAACTAATTTATCTTTTTAAATATGATAATTTTTTTTTTAATTTTATTATTATATATATATTATTAATTGTGATTTTTTAGAAAATTTAGTAGGATTCAGTGAAATCACAAGTTTGATAGGTGATTTCTTGACTTCTTCATGATCGAAGTGCCTCTTGAGTTTTTGAGGGTAGTGAATGTATATATGTAGTAAAAAAATAAGTTTAAATAATGCAAATCAAGATTTTGCCACAATTTTTTTCACCATATTCTAACTAGAAATTCACTAGAAACTCCAAAAAATCACACTTAAAAATACTCCATTTTACAATTATAACTATTTTTCTAAATTTATTATTACTATTATTATTGAAATAAAATTATAATATCTTATTTATAATAAATTTTATTTTTATTATATAAATAATTTTCTTAAAAATTTAAAATTTTCCCATTATAGCAATTTGTCTCCATTTCTGAGTTTAGTATTAAATAAAAATAATAATAATGAAAATTTTAAAATAATAATGATGAAAAATAAATTAAAGAGGATATCATACTACCTCTAGGGTAATGTCCTCCTCTTTAGTTTGGATATCAAAGAAATTCCTACTACATAATTGATGATATCAGTGGATAAGTTCTAGACGTATCCATGTTTCGTCTCAAATGGACAGGCAGCACATGGGAAGACGTGGCAACCCATATTAAAATTTCCAAAACGAATTAATAATTTGCAAATTAGATGCTCTAAGGAACACAAAGGCCCTGCTTCCGTTTATATATAGATCTATTCGAGGCGTAGAAAGAAAATCATAGCGACAGGGAAAAGCGTAGTGTTGCAAGTAGATAATGAAACGATGGGATTGCAGCTTTTCATTTTGTTCGATATTATCTCAAGTGTGTTTGTGAGAGGAATATTGTCCATTCCAACAACATTGCAAGGCCCATTTAAGCCTGTGACTGTGCCCCTGGATCCCACTCTGCGCAATGGAAGCGATGACTTGCCTAACTACGACCCTCACATCGTCAAGAGAGTTCCTTCTATCTTCCTAGAGCAAATAATGCTTGCGCTTTCAACTATTTCTCAATCCATGTGGGTTTCTTAGGTAACAGGCCTGTCATTTTATCAACCCTAGCTTCATTCATTCATATACCTTTGTATAGGTTAAAAAATAATGATTATCCATATCTTTTGGAGCCCAAAAATCTAGTTTCTTTGGTTAATATTTATCTATAACCTCAAAAGCAACCCTATTATAAACTGAAGGACAATTATGTTCTCCTGAGTATTGACAAAGTATGATGGAATGAAATTGGGTGAAGACCAGATCCAGGTTTACCATGTTAGAGCCTAGGTTCATTGAAATTACGACCTTGGTTTGAAGATATCCACCATACAAACTAGGACCACCTATACTTATTGTCGCCATCTCTATTTCATCATCAAGATTAACATATTGAGGAACTATAACCCATGGAGGCCCGTGGTACTCATTGCAATGTAATTTATTAGAATAAATGCAATTTCTTATTATGAGACTGACCACAGCCAAAACTAGCATCATTCACATCATTTTGAAGAAGTCTACAAATTAGGTTAACATAAAATTTTCCACATTTACAACTTCCATCACATTTGTAGGTTCCTGAAACTCGAGCACTTTCATAACAAAAATATGCAAGGTCAAACAACACAAACGGTTCACTAGCTCTCTTTTCATTTGCTAATATTATAATGAAGTTTTATTAGAGACACTGTTTGTTTGTTTTTTTGGTTAGAAAAGGGTTTGCTCTTAGTTTTATGTGATTTTAAATTTATCGTATGTAGCATGTTGAGAAATGGGAAATAATAATTTGTGACATTTATTTTACAGAAATTTATGTTGAAGGAAAATTTCTTTGACATTGTTGATGTTAAGGTATATGTTGTATAAACTATTTATAGTCTAATTTAGTTTATATTCTAGTGTTCATTGTCTTTCATGTCTTACATTGCATTGATTTTTATTTTTTATTTTTATTTACTTATTTATTTATTTTTTTCAGAAAATGAAATCAGTATTGATGGCAAGAAGCAGGAATTGAAAACAGAGGAGAGAAATAACATTGGAGCGACAAATGCGAAAAGGGAGAGGAGAACTGGTCTGGTGATACCCTTAAAGTCAATATCTTGCATAAGACACACATATAAACACTGATGATTAAGTCTTCAGAGTTGGTGAATTCACGTGTAATGCCTTGACAACACAACAATAATGTTTTAAAGTGATGAAACATCATTTCATGTGTAAATTGTAGTCCAATTAATATTAAGTTGGAAACTCATATTCTAATACTTTAACATTTCATATAATATAATTTATGTAGTTAAAATTATTTATATTTGCACTTGATATTGTTTAGTATTGTAATTAATATATTCAACTTTGTGTTTTCATATTAGATGAACATGCACATTGTATGGCATTTTTTAAATCATAAAAATTAATCTATGTTGATTATTAATAAACACAAAATCAATTTAAAACTACCAAGTTAGTAGTTTATATTGATTAATGATGAACAAATATAAAATGAATATACGACTAAATTAGTCATTTATAATGATTATTAATGAAAGTAAATGAAATTAATATAAATTACTAAATTATTCGTTTATATAATGAATATGAAACTACAAAAAAAATCACAACTGCAAATGATAAGTTTGTGATTACAAATGATGACTAAATTTTGCATATATACGACTATTAGTAGCTAATTTACAGTACCTTATAACACGACCAAAATATAGTCATATTTTTTTTGTCATTAATTGGTTTCAAACGATGACCAAAATTTTCATATATATGACTATTAGTAGCTAAGTTATAGTATCTTATAACACGACCAAAATTTAGTCATATTTTTTCGGTCATTAATTGGTTTCAAATGATGACCAAATTTTTCATATATATGACTATTAGTAGCTAATTTATAGTATCTTATAACACGACCAACATTTTGGTCATATTTCATGGGTTATTATTTAATTTTTTCGAGTGACCATATAGTAATATATTTTATTGTATATTTGGTCATTAATTGTGACAATTAATAATCAAATCAATGAAAAAATCAATGACTAAATTACTAACCAAATCAATGACTAAATTAATGACCAAATATACTACTAGACAAAAAAATTGAGATAACCAATTAATGACTAATCTAAAAATGACTATAAGTTGGTCGCGCTATAAGATACAATAAATTAGCTACTATTGGTCACCGACTGAAAAATAGTCGTTTATATGCAAATTTTAGTCGTTATTTAGTGATTAATTAGCCATTTTGTCCTAGTGAAATATTCATAGCATTTTATGGATCATTGATCTAACTAATAAGGCACACATCCCTAAATTTATTAATCAAATCCTTACATGAAGGTGGGTCCCTTAACCTACAATCAATGGTATATTTAAGAAAATGTACTTCAAATGCAAGAAGAGTAAAGAAATTCAATAATAATTATTAATAAAATTTACTTCAAATTCAAGAAGAGTAAATAAATTCTTCATTTGAGGAAAATTAAAAGGCTGGAGCTCTCCAATGGAGAAATTCATAATTACTTTTTGAATAAATTCCTAAATTCCAAAAAAACACAATTAAAAAGGATGGTCATAAATGTTCAACAAGACAAGAAAAAATGATGGATCTCTTTAATGAAGAAAGGGGTAGAGCAATCCATGAATGAGGACCTTTAAAAAGGATGGAATTCTCTGACAAAGGATTCATAATTTCATTTTGTATAAAATAATAAATGTCTCACAAGACAATTAAAAAGGATGGTTATAAATGTCCAATAAGACAACTCTCCAACCAAGAAATTCATAATTGTATTTTGAACAAACTCATAAATTTCCAACAATTAAAAATGATGGAGCTCTCTAAGTGACACCCTAATACCTCAAAGACCTAGTTTCTTTCAAATTCACCCAAAAAACTAGTTGCATTGATATTTATGTATGAATGTAACATTTTGAAAAAAAATCATAAATGTCCAACAATTAATACAAATGGAACTCTCCAATGAGCACTCTAACATCTTAATGAGCCAACCCCGAACTAGTAGGAATTACACAACTATGAAATAGATATGTTATTTAATAAAACTAATAAACAAATCTATTATATAAAAACAAAGATCAATCACCATCATGACAATGCTGAAAAAAACTACATAAAAACGGTCAAAATCAAACAAAAATTAGCTAAATAACTATTTCACTTAGAAAAACAAAAAATAACATTTCTATTATTTCTATTAACAAAAAAAAAAATACCCTTCAATTTGATTACTCTATCTTTTTAAATTAATGTTTCATATAAAATACCAATAAATTTTAAAAATAAACATGCCACATAAATTTCAATTTTTAAACTTGAAGTTTTTTTTGTTTATGCAATGCACAATTACATAAATAAACATAGAAATAAATATTTTCTCACACATCCAAACATATAACTTTTTCCTAGCACATCGTCCCACTATGAGTGAGCTTGTACTTATTCCAAAGTCTCATCGCCACTAGAATAATTTTATATTTATTGTAGAGTCTCATCTTAAGACTTTTATTATAAAGTCAATATATAAGGTAAATAAAATTTATTTTGTATTTAATGATTTTAAGATTTAAGTAAACCATATCAATAATACACAAATTCTAAAATAGTCGACATCTCTATATAATAATTAAAAAAAAAAAATCTTGAAGTTATCGAAGACGTACGTTGCATTCCGAATATAAAATGTGTGGATCTCGAAATAGTTAATTGAGTAGCTTTTAACGTTCATGGTTTATTTTAAAATTTGTATTTTATATTTAATAAATAAAAACATTTCACTCACCCGAATGCATAGAGCTCACGCATAACACATGCAAGAGTTCTACGACTTGGACAACGTTTAGAGCATGCAAATAAAGAAATGAAAGACACAACGTTATGAAATCCGAGTCGGTGCTTTCGTCAAATTGGAGAGATTAGGAAGATATCAGATATCACCGAACCCCTAGCGCGATAAATATGCACGTGATATATATATATATATATATATATATATATATATATATATATATATATAACATTTGACGAAGGGGAATCCATCTTAAAATTAGAAAAAAATTGAATAAAGTATCCCCAATTGCAGGGCATTGAGAGACGAGGAGATCTGTCAAAGGATTCTTAGGAGAATTTAGTGAATAATGGTATGAAGGAAAAGAAAATGGCGTTGTTTTTAGTGCTATTTTTTGGAGTTTTAGGTATTGAAATTTGGTGAAAATTTTTGAGGTAAAGTCTTGATTTATGTTATTTAAACTGGTTTTTCCGATTGTATTTATGGATTCAGCACCTTAAAAAAACCCCTAAGGCACTTCGATTGTGCAAGGTTACCCATCAAACTCATGTTTCCAATGAATTCTGGCCAAATTTTAAAGATATTAGACCGAAAAATCTACTATAAAAACCTTAAAAAAAATAGCACTAAAAAGTACTCAAAGAAAATAATAGTGCTAATGAATAATTTTAAATAACGGGAAAATGTAATTTTAAGTTTATTATTATTATTATTATTATTAATATTATTATTAAAGAGAACTTAAGTGAATGTTATTTTTAATGTTAATTGCAAAATAATTTGTGTAGTAATGAAATACTAACACTGAGATTGTACTAAGTTGAGCAAAATATGAATGGCTTTAGATTGTACTAAGTTTAGCCAAATATGAATGAATTTTGAGACATATTTTATTTTTGGAATCACGTTCTGTGATCCATCATATAAGTTAGTAAAATTATTTTGGTAATAATCACTGACCACGTTCCATTGCTTGTGATTATTACTGAAAGAATTTTACTAATTTACATATTTTATTTTTACATATGATTTCCTCCCGCATCACTTTCATAAAATTTAAATTAATAATATTAAAATACATTTTATACAAATATATTAATTAAATTATATCATTTAAAAAAAATATACAATATGAAAAACTTCTAAATAAATTAATAAATCTCTACTTCATATATAAATGTCAACTAAATTACACATTTTATAGAAAATAAACGCAATAAAGAATAAAATAAACTAATTTTATGATAAACAAATTTGATTAAAATATAAAATTTTAATAAAAAATACAAAACATAAATAAATAAATAAATAAAAATATATTATTACATTTCAATATTAGAAAAAAAATCATGATAAATCAAATCATAATGACTTCAATATTTATAATTATGAAATTATAAAAATTAATAATAAAAAAATATTACACAATTAACAAGTATTATTTTGTTTTTTTGGGATGTTAACCATCACAATCATATATATATATATATATATATATATATATATATATATATATATAATGTTTAAACTATAAATGGTCTTAGTGGACGTTAACCACCATAATCATATGTATATATAAAAACAATAATGTTTAAACTGTAAATTCTTTTTTTAACTAATTTACAGTTTAAACTTTATTATTTTTATATATATATATGATTATGCCAGTTAACTTCCACTAAGACCAATCTTTGGTCTATTGGACCTAAAGAAAAGAGTTATTTAGTTTGATTTAATATTTTATTCCTATGCTCAAAAATCTTGGAGAGAAGCCTCTCAAGCTCACTATAATTTTGACATCTTAAAAGGCTAGGAAGATCAGTATTGCAACAAAGATTATGAAATTGAGCTCTAATGTGGTTGTAAGCGGGGCACTCTAAGAGGAAGTGATTTTCATCCTCGATGTTCATAATTTCATAGAGATGGCAGATCCTTTCCATCCATGGTGTTTTAGGAACTGTCCAACTACCTGTTTCACTATGGAGCTCATGAGAGTTCGTTCTAATCTTGGCTATATTAATTTTCTTCTTTGAGCTAGTTAAAACAAATAGATACTTTTGATCTTCTAGGGTGGGGTTGATGACCTCCTTATAATATCTTAATTTTCTTTTAGCTTCTGGATCTTTCTCACACCACATTTTTTCTTTGAACTTAGAAGTAACAATTTTTTAAATGTTTTAAATGTTTTGCAATGCAACTTTCTCGTTGATCTCCCAATGGTTTAACCAAGCCCCGGTGTCTTTATACCAACCTCGTTTAAGCCTTAGGTGGTTCTGGCTGGAATTTAAAGCTAGCTTAGGAAGTCTATGGTCTCCTATGCTATTGAGCTTGTGCTTGTACAATAGAAGCCTAGTCATATCTAGGCTCTCGATAGGGGAAAGACCCACTTCTATAAGGAGAATAGGATAGGGTGTATTGCTTTTAATTTTAAAGTTATAAGTTATAAAATGCTTCTGGATTTGCTCAATATTTCTCCAGGATTCTCTGGAGATGTTGTAACCCCAAACCTCACATCCATATAAGATAATAGGAGTGACTAAAGTTTTAAATAGGAACTTATTTCTATCCCACATTACGAGGTTTTCCATTTTACAATTATTTTCAGGACCAAAATAAGTTTTCCACCCCCAATTAATCCTTTTCTGCATGCTATAGTTCTAGTTGAGCTTGTGATGAATATCAATTCCTAGGTACTTGTAAGAAGACACTTCCTCCAAGTTACTATTTTCATACATAAAATTAGCGTAAGTGTCCTTCTTGGATTTGATAATCAGAACTTTTGTTTTGTCAGTGTTAACAGACATACCCATGGTAGAGTAGAAATCCTTAAGAAGTTTAAGTTGCTTATAAAGATCAGATGGGCACCTTGCGAGAAGAACAATATCATCAGCACAGAGAAGAAGGATGATGACTATCCCAGCTAAGATCGTGCCAGCACATCCTTCTTCCTCTAAACAAACTTCTAGCTTGTTGATGTAAATTCCAAATAGGGTAGGGGAGAGGGGGCAACCTTGTTTAACTCTGATATTACACTTAATATCTTTCATCCACCCCTCATTTCTCTTTAACTTGGCAATTACATTCTCGTATAACCTTATAACAGCTGCTCTTAGTTCGAAAGGAACATTTAGCTCTTCTAATCTATTCCATAGTTTGTTTCTAGGAAGCGTATCAAAAGTATTTCTAAAGTCCACAAAGCAATAGAAGAGATTGGATATATCATTGCGACATTCCTCCACAATTATCTTAAGCGTAATGAGGTGGTCCGTTGTTGAGTGTTGCCTTCTAAAACTTGCTTGGCCTTTAGCTCGCTTACCTTCACTTTCAAGCCAAATGCTCAACTTCTTTTCCAAAATAATACCATATAACTTGTCTAAGAGAGGGCTGATCATAATTTCCAGATAATTATAGGGGTTATTTGTATCCCCACTTTTAAAAATAGGGATAATGAGGCTCCGAGTCCAAGGTTTAGGGAACCCTTGCTTGACCGCTTGGTTGAAAAGCTTGTGGATGTTGGGGATGAGGACATGACCTCCCATTTTTAAGATTTCCACCTAGCAACCTTCAATGTCTTTAGCTTTCCCATTTGCCAAGCATTTAACCCCGAAATAAATGTCTTCTAATGAGAAAAATTCTTTCGTTGTGAGCAGGGTTTCAAAATTCCTGGCATTTGGAGATTCATAAAGCTTTTTAAGATAGGAATTCCAGTCGTGTAAAGGAATTTTATTATTATCTTTAGTTTTCCTAGTCAGAGTCTACCTCTAGAATTTCTTAGGAGCCACTTTAGAGAGGTGTAAGAGATTCTCTTGTCTTTTATGAATATATTGCCTTTTTTCCTTTTAGTTAGGGCTTTGTAGATTTTATCTTGTCAATTTTGAGAGATTCATCAACAACTTCCTTAATTTCTCTCCTCGCACTTTTACAATCTTTGTCATACCATGGGTTGGTTTTGATATTTCTTTTATTACTAGAGACTTCAATTGAGAACTTGTTAATAGAATATGAGAGGGTTGTAGTAAAATTATGATAGAGGTCATCTATGTTGTCTATACTAGATAAAGGAAGCAAATTAGTTTTTAATTGATTTAGAAAGAGATCATTTTTATTTCTATCAAAGATTAAGTTCTTTTGACTAATAGGATTATCTTCTATGGAATCTCTATGCATGACAAAATTGAAAGTTATGAGTAAAGGCCTATGATCAGAGTTAGGCCTTTCAATGTTATATTTTAGAAAAAAATTCTCTTTATTTTTTATTTAATTTATCTAGAATTTTATAGGTATTGATTGAAATCATAAGTTAGGCAAGTGAAATTTTCACAATAAGGAAATCATTTATCTATGATCATTCATGAGAGATAACTGACTTGAATCTAAAAAAATAATATTTAATATATTGCACTGCCACTCAATATTTAAAAATAATAATAATAATTTTTTAATAATTATTATTAGAATAAAATTATAATATTTTATTTATAATAATTATATTTTTATTATATAAATATATTTTTAAATTTTTTAATAATTTTACTATTATAACCATTTTTCTAAATTTCTAACTTTACTTTAAATAAATAATAATAATAATAATAATGAAAAAATTAAAATAATAATAATTTAAATTTTTTAATAATTTGACTATTAGAACAATTTCTCTAAATTTCTAACTTTACTTTAAATAAATAAATAATAATAATAATAATAATAATAATGAAAAAATTAAAATAATAATAATAATAAATTAATTAAATCGGAAGTTCTAACTTTTGTTTTGTAATCTTAGTAGTTCCTTACCATTTTCTATTAATATAAAAAGTCGGCATAATAGATAGAAAAATTAGACCTCAACTTGCCTGAAGGAAACTAGGTCTGTTGGCCATCTAAGTGCATTGTAGGCCATCCAAAACATAAACTTCATTAATCTCCTAAAGAGTGTCTTAAGATAACTCATATCAAAGTTCGTTGATATTATCATTTACAGAGTAATATTTACTGAAAACATAAGTAAAGCTATCCGCTAAAAAACTAGAACCGTCAGCTCTAGTCATCATCTGACTCCATTGGGGCCAGATCTTTGACATTGGAACCTGGTATTTCACCTTGTTTCATGGCTTTTATATCTTTGTCCATTTTTCCAAGCCAAGCATGCTGATGTAGTTGATGCAGGTTGATTTCCTGAATGTTTCTATTAATCTCTGCCAAGGTAGAGACTATTTTTGGCTCCCGTGTTTCCTGAATTGACATTATGGATTTTACCAGCAAGCATTTTACCAACCAATATGTTTTGATTGAGTGCTGAAATAATGAGATTCTCCCACGAGTATTCCCGAGATCATCAATCATATGCTGCAATCATTCCGCTACCAATTCATCATTTTCTTCCATTTTATTTGTGGCTTCTGTTTCCCATCTGAAAATACAAGATTTTAAAGAACAGGGTGTGTCTTTTGCAAAGGTCTGAATTAAGGGCTCCATCAGCTCTTTGCTTGATTTCTGACCTCTCTTGGCTGGCGGGGCTGAAATAGATTCTTTTCCTTTGTCCACTTTGGGCTTTCTTCCTCTTGTTTTCTTGACCATCTTGACTAGAAAGAAAATGAACACTCTTGGAGGAGCAATACGATAGACAATTCCAAGACAATTAATTTTCAGGTAATTGAAGTTACAGTAGTTGGGTAAAATAGTAGATGGACAGGAGTTGTAGGTGCCTTGCACCTTCATCAATGTAAAAACAATCCGGCCTTACCCCTTAACCTTCCTACCTACGCCACCAAATACCCCAACCCAGGGCAGAGGCATAAAATCGAAACAAAGTAACCAAGGCCCATAGAAAAACAAACAAATGCCAACCCTACCGAGAACCCAAATTCTGCAAACCCACCATATTGCTAAGCCCCACGAGTCAAAACCACTGATTTCCCTATTCAACAACAGATGAAAATACATAGAACCCTCACGTGAGAGCGCAACTCTACCCTCCCAAACATTCACATCATTGTCCTGCATGCAAACTATTTCCCAAGCAGACCCACAACCATTTTCGTCATGCCTTCTAATTTCAAGAGGATGAAGAGTAGCAGATGTTAAATTCGCTAACCTTACAGAACTATGACGACCTTTACCACTGGCTTTATTAACATTGTCCACCTTACAGACTTCACAAATCTTGGTAAAACCATTATAGAGAAAATCTAAAAACACTAAAATTTTCACCTACATGCTGTGAAATTTCGACACCAACTTCATTTGCATAGCAAGGAGGAATTCGAATACACACCGCGCCACCCACGCAGTCCACTAGCTTCGTCGATAATGGCTTCAGGAGAGCGCGCGGAAGGAGCCAGCTTCTTCACAGCAGAGCGAAATTATGAGAAAGGTTACAATGTCGTCGTTCTTAACTTTCCTCGAGACATTCCTCCGACCCTTATCCCAATGAAAAACTGACATCCTTGGTGGCTTTTCCAATTGCTTGACATACCAATTAAGTACCATAATTATATTCTCGCTTGGGAAGTGCCATCTCCATTATCTCGCCGGCCATTATGTACCACTCTTTGCATGCGGTGGCCACGTTGTTATCTGACCTTTCCACGCGGTGTTCCCATTTCGCTGCCGTGTCCTTTGGACCCACTCCTTAGCCCTAAATAAAATAATAATAATAATAATAATAAATTTAAAATAATAATAATAAATAAATTAATAATAATAACAATGAAAAAATCTAAAATAATAATAATAATAAATTAATTAAATAAGAAGTTCATTCTACTGCGAGGGTAATGGGGTAATGTCGTCCTCTTTAGTTTGGATATCAAAAAAATGCCTGCCACATAATCGCTGATATCAGTGGATAAGTTCGGCTAATGTCGTCTTCTTTAGTTTGGAAATCAAAAAAATGCCCGCCACATAATTGGTGATATCAGTGGATAAGTTCCAGACGTATCCATGTTTCATCTCAAACGGACTGGCAGCACATGGTAAGGGCGTGGAACACAAACGCCCTGCTTCCGTTTATATATAGATCTATGCCAGGCGTAGAAAGAAAATCATAGCGATGGGGAAAAGCGCAGCGTTGCAAGTAGATAGTGAAACGATGGGGTTGCAGCTTTTCGTTTTGTTCGGTATTATCTCAACTGTGCTTGTGAGAGGAATATTGTCCATTCCAACAACATTGCAAGGCCCCTTTAAGCCTGTGACTGTGCCCCTCGATCCCACTCTGCGCAATGGAAGCGATGACTTGCCCAACAACGACCCTCGCCTCGTCAAGAGAGTTCGTTCTATCTTCCCAGAGCAAATAATGCTTGCTCTTTCAACCACCCCTAACTCCATGTGGGTGTCATGGGTAACAGGTCTGTCCGTTTCTCAACCCTCGTTTTATTCATTCAAATACCATTGGATAGCTTGAAAAATAATCATTGCTGCCTAAATATTGTCGTGTTGAGCGATTCATTTTCATACGTTGAGTTTAAGGGTTTAATAATGCTGTGCAGGCGATGCTCAGATCGGACCAAAGGTAACGCCATTGGATCCTTCGTCAGTGGGGAGTGAAGTGTATTATGGCACTAAAAGTGGCCTACACTCCGTTAAAGCTGAAGGGACATCTCTGATCTATAGCCAAACATATACAGACAAGGGCCTTTTAAATTACACCTCTGGCATTATCCACCATGTTCTCCTCAAAGGTGAGAAACGTTTTTACATACATCGACATAGTTTCGATTTACTCATGCAAGAAAGAAATTTTCTCAACATGATAGTAGTCGATAGTAGTCATTGCATGATTTGTTTTTTTTGATAGAAAAATACCGTTTATTATTGAACAGATCTCCTTCCAAACACAAGATACTATTATGTATGTGGAGACAAATCCTTATCTGCAATAAGCAAAGAGCATGAATTTGTCACTCTGCCTTCTCCGGGCCCAAATAAGTATCTCCCCCGTATAGCAGTGCTTGGAGATCTGGGTCTCACGTATAATTCCTCCACAACATTTAAACATCTGGTGAAGAATGACCCCTCCATGATTCTCAAGGTTGGGGATATGTCTTACGCAAATAATTATATTACCACTGGGGATAAATCTGCGACCTGCTTTAAGTGCGCATTCCCTAATGGTCCATTCGATCAATCATATCAGCCTCGCTGGGATGCGTGGGGAAGGTAATGTGACTTTTAATTTGTTCATTTTCATTTCATGAGAACCTAGTCTCTGTTATTCATTTTCGATTTCAATTTGTTGGAAGGTTCATGGAGCCACTGGTTTCACGCGTGCCTATGATGGTATTGGCGGGAAATCATGACATAGAAACTCAAAGTGGAGGTGTCCAATTTGCATCTTACAAAGCAAGGTTTGCAGTCCCATCTAAGGAATCCGGATCCAACAATAATCTCTATTACTCTTTCAACGCCGGAGGAGTACACTTCGTGATTCTAGCGTCATATACTGACTACAACAGAACCAGTAAGTTATTTATATAATGTGATGGTAATATTGCCATTTGCCAGTTCTCAACAGTAGCTTTTCTCGTTTATAGGCCAGCAGTATAAGTGGCTGAAGACAGATCTGAAGCAACTGGATCGAAGTGTTACTCCATGGTTAATAGCGTCATGGCACAGCCCTTGGTATAATAGTTACAACAGCCATTATCAGGAATTCGAATGCATGAGACAACAAATGGAAGACCTGCTTTACGAGTATGGAGTGAACATTGCTTTCCATGGACATGTAAGAGGCAGTTCTTTAACCCCTTATACCAATTTAAGTGTTTGTTAAAACTTTTTTTTTTGTTTCGGTTAAAATTACAAGTGTTTGAGTTGGGTAATGTGTTTTATTTAATTTTATTGCTAAAAAATTACAAGTTTGAGTTGGGTAATGTGTTTTACTTATTTTTATTGCTAAATCAATTAATGTAATAGACAACTGATTTTAAATAACCAAACATCACAATCTCCACAACTTTACCATAAAATTCCAACTCAACAACAAACCCTAATCAGAAACAAAGCTCTTAAATTTTACCTGGTGTAATAAAAAACTGATTTTAAATAACCAAAAATTACAATCTCCACAATTTTACCATAAAATTCCAACGCAACAACAAACCCTAATTAGAGACAACTCTCTTATTCTTTACCCTCTTTACCCATATGAGCATAATCACATAGAAAAGCTATAAATTCTCTTATATGTTCTCTGACGCTCATGAACCTTGTGTATCACACTATAGGCGCATGCATACGAGAGAATGAACCGAGTTTACAAGTATGGGTTGGATCCATGTGGCCCCGTGTATATCACTATTGGGGATGGAGGAAACATTGAGAGGCTTGCTACGCATCATGCCGACGAGCCTGGGTACTGCCCCAATATCACAGATATACTTCCAGAATATGGAGGTGTGCTTACAGAGAATCCAGTTTTGGTCATGGCATACTCGAGGTCAGCCCTAAACTTCCATATTAAAATATCGATTCCAACCTTATACGCAATAAGATATCCGGTAACATTAGGGTTTTCATTTTTTGTTTTTTTAACAGTGAAAATTTTTATAATGTATCCTAATGATTGGATGTGTTGCAGGTACACAATTCAACACATGCGTTGTGGACATGGCACCGCAATCAAGATGCATATGGAAGAGTAGGTGACCAAATCTATATTGTTAGAGGAAATAAAAAATGTTCTCACATCTCCTAGGCTAAGGATTGAAAAAAATAAAGATGGATATCAGACTTTTGAAGTGGGGTGGAGTTAATATTGAATTTACCAACACCATGTTTAGAGGAAGCTGTAATAAAGAATGCATCGAGGCGATTGAAAATAGGAATAATTAGGATGTTCTATTTCTCATAACTTAGGCTTCGGTAGAATCCATAAAATAATTCGATGTTATGCTTATGAAAAATAAATTTTGTCGCTTTCTTGCATGGACATACTAACTCTGCTGCAATAACATATTAGCACTTGTATTCTTCATCAGAGTTTATGTTGTACAAACTTCGAAAAGACAACTTTATTAAATCTTTCTATAGACTTGCAGTATTGATTCAGTGTAACTCACCAAAAGTCTGGAGTCCGATGTGGATTTTTAAAATGGGTACGGGAATTCACCAAAAGTGTGGAGTCGGATTTTTAAAATGGATTCAGTAAATTTTCCTCGTGATGCTGTCCGGCGATGCTCTGCAAATCAATTACAATCGCAGTTAGTGGAGTTTTAAAAAAATGTGTTTTTAATGTTCTTTCATATTAATAGATTAATGGATTAATGGTGTTGTTCGTTAAGAAATAATTAAATATATTATTTAACAAAAGTTTAAATCAATGTAGTATCATTTTTTATTATTTAAATTATATTACTTCAAATAATAAAATAACAATTTAAATTAATAAATAATAAAAAAGAAATGATGTCAATCATAATTATAATGTTTCAATTTACACTTTAATATTGTATAATTTTATATAGAAATATAAAATAACTAAAGTAAAAAAAACAGTTTTTATCACTAAGAAGAAATGTAATGAGTAAAAAATATAATTTACTTTTACTATAAAGAAGAAATATAATATAATTTTTTGAGATGACAATAAATATATTACATTATTTCTAATTCATTCTACATTTCATTTACTTGTGATATTTAAAATAAATATATATTTATAGCAAAAAAATACTTTAGTGTCAACCATAAGTAAAATAACATAATTTTATGTATAATTTATATAAAGAAAAATAAAGTAATTTAAATTGAAAATTTCCTTATGATTGAGGGAATTATTATTCAATCAATAAAATAATAATAAAATAATAAAAATAATTAAATGTATACATACACAAAAAAAATATTAGGGGTCATATTTTAACATTATGAGGGGGCATATTTTAACATTTTAATGTGGATAACGTGGATTATAAATAAAATATCTCAATGTCAATTACATATATATTATACCATTATAGATCCATCTTAACTCCATATATGTATCAAGCGCCTAAATGGATCAATCTATTTTCACTCTAAAATATGTAGTGGTACTACCAGAAGCCTCATGATCACTACCCTCATCTCATATATCTTTATTTTCATAGCTACTAGTACCCTATTAGCCCTAATGATATGACGGATAATGTAACACTTAACTGAACGAACATAAAAAATAAATAAAATATTTCTTACTTTATGGTTAAAAACATAACATAAAAACACAAAATTAAGACTCTAATTAACACGGTATTAATCCTGTACTTCGGATTTTGGGTTCTATGATTTATAATTACAATTCGAATGATGTGGATTATATCCACTATTCATAAATTTAAACCATTATAGTTATATGCTACCCAACCTTATGTATTATCTTGGATTTTCTAACTTTGGAAACTCATCGCGATTGTTTATGTCTATCTCGATTTCCGATTTGTATTGGCCATCTCAGTCATGACCTGACGAACTAATACTCACGCCAATTGTGAGATTCTTGAGACATCTGTTGGGTTTTCAATGGGCCACCTGCCCCTTCTAATCATCGTCCATTTTCTGTCTGAGATCAACGACGAAGGGTATCGGCAGGAGACAGTTCGGTATTACCCTGCAACCCTAACCATCTCAGCCCATTCTCCTCTATCCTTGCGATGGATATTATCTGCAACTTGTTCAGGGTTTTGTTAATGTGGGTATTCTGAATGATTTTCGCAACTAGTTTGCCATGGAATGGGTTGGGGTATCTGCCCCTAGCTATGGCCCAAGAAAGGATTGTTCCTCTATTTTAAAACAAATAATTTTTCGGACATGGGTGCTCGTTGTGAGGGATGTCAGACCAGCCCAGCTTCAATTCCATCTTCTCGCCACCACAGGTAATGTATTCTCGCTTGGTTTATGTTGTTTTCCCATTATTAACCTTATTCAACCACCGAGTTATTGAAATAGTTTACCAGGTTTTTTTATCTACTAAAATTTTCTCTTGGAAGACTTTCTTATTCAAGAACTCTGCTCTCGGCAACACATTCGGTGATTTTTTTTTTCGGCTACAAGTTTATATTGTTGTGCTGAGACTTGATGAACTGGTTGTTTATTTTTGCTGGTATGCTCCTACCCAGAAGCAGTTTTCTATTAATATTCCTCCAGAGATAACGTTGAACCTCCTACTAACAGTAGTTTATTGATCTCTAGGTATTCTTTTTTTGTACACTTTTCCATGAGGGTTTCTTCATTCTTCTCGACATTTCTCTTAATAACATCGCTTGCTAAATACCTTCAATATTACAGGGCTTGAAACATATAATCTGAGCTTGCCCATGAGAACTGAAGTCAGTTTCTCCTTGTAGATTTCTATAGTAAAAGAAAAGTTATAATTTTGTTCCATTTTTAGTGTTGTTCCTATAAGTTTTCCTCCGAACCCGACTCTTTTTGGTCTCAGATGGATTTTCCTTAACTACAGCTATGTATATTGCAACTGTCAGAAAGTAATAGTTCCGTGTTGGACAAATTTTCTGGTCAGATTATGCTCTACAAGGTTTCTCACTTGAATAAAGTGTTAAAATTTATTGAATGGTTTTCCTGTTTATTTGTTGATGGATTGTTTTCTCTTTACAATAACTATATTTATGCTCTCAATTTTTTTCTCTTTATATGAGTCTTGTGCTACTGAATGTTAAAAAGAACTCTGAGCCTCTGGCCAAGCCTTGCATTTACTTTTACACAATATTTCTCTATATATAGAATCGTGGGTTTGCTTATATTTTAATCTGTAGATGTTTATGTGTTTACTACATAGTCTTCCAGTAATGATAGTCTTTGTCTTCGCTTATTAATTTGCTGGTCTTAATATGCATTTACTATCTTAGAATATTTATCTACATTTTTTGGGTGACCCGACCACCTAGTTCCTGTCCGTGTATAGTTAATTTTGAGGAACAATGAGTTCTGGGTTGGAGTTTCTCCTTATGCCCAAAACCAACAGTTCACTCTTTAATAACATTAAATGGCAGAGTTTTGAAGTTCAACTATCTTCTTAGAATTTTTACTATTTATCACATCTGTTCATTAGCCTGTTTCCAACCTTTTTCTCCCTAGTTTTGTTTATTGAGAACTTAACCAATTTAATATTTTCAAAGTAAAATCACTAAGCAATTTGTTGTTCTTCTCTGAAGTGAGAAAACGCTATTATTTCTGTATTTCCCTAGGGTGGCCTTATACAGTTTTGCTATTATAATATTTCCTACTTACAATCTTGATTTCAGAACTTAGATTCACACTACATGTTTCACATATAAAAGTTCAGATCTCATAAGTAACTTGCTGATTCACAAACATGCACAGAATTCATTCTTTTTCAAAATAATTTTCATTCATACATTTTTTGTTCTTGAATTCAGTAAAATCCATACCGGTATAAATAAATATTCTCTAAATTAATCCCTATTTAAACTACTGAATATGCATAGTTACTTATCTAAAATGTGCAAACTACTGATGATGTCCATGCAACCATCAAGAGAGGCAAACCATCAAGAGAGGCAATTACGTCCTTCTCTTGCCCCAGTGCTCCACACCTAAGAGGTATAGGTTGACATAGTTCTTTCTTTTGTAACCTCATGACCCCAAGTTTATTCAATACCATAAATTCTCAAGAATGCTGAGTGATTTCCACTGGTCTCTACTAGCTCAGGAAATTCCTCCATTCTCTACCTTTCTTTTTGATCAAAACCCCTATTCCCCACTGGGATATGCCTTTTATCCTCAGAGGAGTAGGTAACTGTTCAAACTGTCCAACTGCCCCTCAGTTCTTGGAATACTTTTACCATCAGACTTTTTAATTTTTATGGAAATGTTTTTCCATAACCAATTTTATTTTTCATATTAACGACAAAGAAAATAAAATTTTCCAAAAAACACTAAATGTCTCAGTATTTTCTTTAAAATAATAACAAAATGTCATTTTACTAGTTAACAACTAGTTAATACCAAATGTAGCTATCACAACTCCCCCCCCCCCCCACCCCCCGGAAGTAACACCATCCTTGGTGTTTCACTCCAGCTCAAAATATAGCTCTAGGTAAGCCTCACATACAAATCCCTAATCTTCCGAAGTAGCCTCCTGAAGTGCTTCCATGGCACTTTAACCTGGGTAATGACTCGCTTCTGGAGCATGATTTATATCCTGTCGAGTATACGTTGAGGCTCAACCAGAAACTTGCCATCCAGCTCTACCTGCAAACAACAAATTTTTCTGTCAAGTTCACATAAAAATTCATGTTTCAAACTATGATTTTTCTAAATCTATCCTACCCGAATGTCCTTCCAATGGATTACGTGCTTCGAATCATGTACATATTGCTTTAGCAGGGACACATGAAACACATTGTGTAATCGAATGTGGCTAGGTAAGGCTAATCGATATGCCACAAGTCCTACCCTTTCCAATATCTGGAAGGGTCCACAGAAACTGGGGGCTAACTTGGCACAAGAGGACCATCTCAAGGTGCTCTTCTTTGGTTTGATCCTCACGTACACATGATAACCTACCTTGAATTCTTGATAAGTCCTTTTCTTATCTGCGTATATCTTCTGCTAATCTTGTGCAACTTTCAGGTTTTGCCTGATCTTCTTTACGTTTGATTCCATTTCAGCTATCATTTCTGGCCCAAACATTAACTTAGTTTAGGGGATGATCCAATTAATGGGAGTGCGACATTTCCGCCCATATAGAGCTTCGGAAGGACTCATCTTAAGAGATTCTTGGTAACCATTATTGTAAGAAAATTCAACCAGATGTAAATATTCTTCCCGCCTTGTTGACTACTTCATCATGTACATGCGCAACATGTCTTCCAAAACCTGATTCACCCATTCAGTTTTCCCATCTGTTTGAGGATGATAAGCAGTGCTGAAATTTTTTTGGGTTCCCAGACCTGTAAACAGAGTTTTCCAGAATACTGAAGTAAACTTCACATCTCTATCTGAAATAACAATCTATGGGATATTGTGCAATCTGAAAAATTCTCTCTTAAAAATATCTACTATCTGTACAGTCTTGTAAGTAGACCGTACATGTATAAAATGTGTAGACTTACTCAATCAATTGATCATAACCATAATAGATTCATTATGCCTATTTGATTGTGGCAAACCTGTAATGAATTCTAGGGATATGACCTCCCATTTCCATTCAGGTACTAATATGGGCTACAACAATCCAACTGGGTGTCGATGCTTCACCTTGATCTGTTGACACTCCAAACATTTTTTAAAGTATTCATCAATGTTTCTACACATACCAGGGTAGAAACAATTTTTTTCTAAGTGTAGTTAATATTTTCTAGTATCCTGGGTGTCCTGCAAAATTACTTCGATGATAATCATTCACAATTAGCTCCTTTAGATCCATACGGTTTGGTATATAAATATTTCCTCTAAAGGTTAACATTTTTTATTTACTAACTCCATATTCAGAAGTGTTTCCTTGCTTTCTGGCCTCCTCCATTTATTGCCATAGGAATTTATATTCAGGATCCTTTTATGCTTCCTCTTTGACTTGATCTAAAAATTTTCATTCAAGCTGATTATAGTAAAGCTCATTGTTAACACTGGTAAATCGTACAATAGAATATGACATGAATTAATGTTGGGCCAAAGGATTTACAGGGCTGGAAGACATTAAAGAATATGGAAAGTATTTAAAAATATCTAAGTTCTGAGGAAAATCAAATTTGAACTAGTCCTAAATGCTATTTGCGTGCATAATCCTTCATGAAGAGCGCCTTCTGTGCGCCTTTTTGCCCAATATGCACGCATTCCTAAGAGTGGAGAAATTTCACTATCTGGGACCACACAAAGCAAAGGACAAGTGATGCCTTACATGAAGCCACCTAAGGATAGCCACCAACACCTCCTTAGACACTATGTGAGCACACAATGGAATATTTGAAGCACACAAAGGAATCATACCCCTCTCTTGGGTCACCATCCTCCATGTACAAAGAGACGTAAGGGAGGATTTGAAAACTCTTATATAATGCCACCATGAGATGAAGAATGGGTGATCACATTGTTATGCTGGCCAAAATTGCCCGAGAAATACTAGCAGTGTGTGACTCGGAGCTAAAGATAGAGGGGACTCAATTGTTGGCCATCCAAAAAATTTAGTCCAACACAGTAGAGAGAGGGGAGACTGCACTGAGGCAAGCTTGGGATAAAACATCCTTGCATCGGGACCTAGAACCATTGTCTAGTGGCCCTTTGGAAAGAGGGTAAAGTTTCACTCTTCTTACTACCAGCACTCAATAAGAGGGGGCCTACAGCCACCATTTCCATTATTGTTGTTGTTTGACTCTTTTCAGAGCTTTTTTTTTTTTTTTTAGTTTAGTTTAGTTTTAGTTTACATATGCATGATTTTTTCTTTATCTAGTATGCTTATTGATTCTAGCCTGTTCCACTAACTTGCTTGAATCCACTTCTCTTCTTCCTGTTACCAATATCTTAATGGGGTAAACCACACCCCTTAAGTTGGTGCGATTTCGTACATATGTGAACCAAACATAGTACAACAGGATTGGCGACTCCACTAGCATTTTATTACCAAGTTTATGTGGTTTTGCCTTCTTTTTGTAGAGACCTCTCTTTGTGCTATGGAGTGGAGCTAAATTTCCCCTTATTTATCTTGAAGTACCTAGTTCATCCCAAGTGAAAAAACGAAGCTGAGCATCTCCTAAAATTTTCACTTGCAGGAATTTGCGCGCGTTTTTTACCTACAGATGTGCAGGGCGCACGTTCAGAGCTGATTTGCACGGAGAAAGCACACCTGTTTCAGCCTTTTGCACGAAAATTATAGAATGAGAAATTTATCCCTAATTTCTCTCTTTTCCTGCTTGTAATGTGGGTGAAAGCCCCTGGGTTTATACGTGAAGCTGGGTTACACTTTTGTGAGAATAGGGGCCGAAATTTTTTTTCAACAATAGTTCGGCCGAACATTTTCCAAAGTTCGGCCGAACTTTCTAAGAGTTCGGCTGAACTTTCTTATAAATTTCGGCCGAACTCGTGATTCCGTTTAGATTTACGGCACACTGACGACGTGGGCAAACATAATTTTTTCCGGAGGTTGGAAAACCGGCAATAAAAGTTTGGTCGAACTTCTAAAAAAGTTCGGCTGAACTATGAGTTCGGCCGAACTTTTACTTTAGTTCGGCCGAACTATTTTGTATAAATAAATCGCCCACGAAATTTTATGGTTTACTGTTTCATTGTTCACGCGGTTTTACTGTGGTTTATCGTTTTCGTTGTGTTTGCGTTGTTGCTGCTGCTGCCGCGCTGGTGCTCTTGCCATCCGCGCTCGTCGACTTCGTCGGGTAAGTCTCCATACACCTACGAAATATTTTTTGTGCGGTGAAATAAAAAAAGGTGTCTGTATTTTATTAAAAGTCTGTGTATTAAAATGTCTGTGTTTTAAATGTCTGTATTTTAAATGTGTTTTAAATGTTTGTTTTAAATCTTGATACCTTGCAAGGTTCCAGGCAAAAAAACCCTGTCATATCAAATTTCCAATGGCCTTCCTAAAACCTTGTGAAACATCAAGGTTCCACCTGCATTTATGCTAAGTCTGTCTGGTGCTTGTAATTTTCCTTTCCTCTAGACATGGGAGACTGCAGTCAATGTCACAATGTATCGGCCAATTGAATCATTTGAGAATAAGGGATATTCACAAGAGTTGTGAAAGAACTTCCCATAATTTTTGTATATATTTTGATCAATTGTGAACCTCCTCAATTAGAAACTGAGATGTTTGAACTTATACAAATAAAAATGAGATGCCTCGCAAGATTTCCGACGAGGTGTTCATTCTGAAAGTAGCTTCCTAATGGTCCAACCCTCTTGAGGAATGAGTACTTCTGTAGAACTAAATAATCAGGTGGCACCTTTATTATATGATCCATTCATTTGCAAGACTTGCTTTTCATCTGACATCTTTGTGACAAAATCCTCGCAGTGAGAGCTCTGCCACAAGTACGGAAAAAGTTTCAAAATCCCAGCCCATGTTCCCAACAGGAATTTTCAAAGCAGTATCCCTCAGATGACAGAACGTTCAAAAGATCCTTGCAGTATAGTGGTTCTGTCATCCACCATGAAGAAAGTTTCCCTCCATTATAAACTAAACATTATAATCCATTCAAATATGCATAGGGATATAGAAACATTTCTTGGCAGGTCAGAAGTACCAGTAACACCTCTGAACAGTGTCATCTAGTCAGTTGGAATAACAGACCATTCCCTAGTGGACCGAATTTTTAATAATCCTTGTGATTATATAAGAAACATCAGGCTCGCTTGCAGGTTAATACAAGCTCGATTGAGTACTAAAGAAAACACATACAACATCTTTTGTTGGAAATATTTGCCTCCCTTCTTGACTGGAATGTTGGAAACTTGCTCTGTCTTGAAACCCCTTCTTGGAGTCTCTCTCTAGCTAGAACTGCACCTACACTCTGCAACTAGCCAAAAAACAGATTTGAAATATTTGACTGATTTTTTATATAATTGAAATTCAAAAACAGATGATTTTCTCCAAGTTTTAATTGTTTAAAGTATGATTGTTTGGGCAACTCTTTCTCTGGGATATAAGGAGGCCGAAAGATTTTTTTCTTATATATTTGAAGCTCTCCATTTTTATATAAAAGGATTTTTTTCTTGTATATTTTTATGCTCTTTGCCATATAGTAATGTCATAGTGTATGAAGTTTTAAATTTTTTATTTTATTTTTATTATATGTTGGATGTGATTTTGATTGAAAATGCTTCTTTTTTATTTATTAATTAAAAAAAATTCTTAGAAAAATTATTGCTTTAAGCCTTGGAATTTACAATCAAAATTAGAAAATGTATTTATATCTAAATTATTTATGAAAAGTTTAATATTGTTTGATTTTCTCTACCATGTCCTTTTTACATATATCTAGAATAATATTATTTGTAGTTTCCGGTTTTTTTGTAACATTTTACTACCATAATCAAAATTTATAGAAATAATAATCTAACATTATAATATCTTGAAATGGAGCTAGCCAACTCAAATATAGTATTGCAAATCCCTGGCTAAGTTAGATGAGGAGGCAATGTATTAGTTAGTATTGTATCCATATTGGGGTTGCAAGTTCTATGGGTTCAAAATAACACTTGCAAACAATTTGTTTTCCATATGACCTCTCTTTTTCATAGATAAATTTCATTCTTTTAGCCATTATGGATTTGAGAAAAATACATCGTGATAGGCCAATAAAAAGCCTTAACAATGAATTAAACATGAACAACTATTAAATATGGGTAACCAAGTAGAATCAAAACAAACAACTAAATCACCAAGGCTAGTAGTGATAAATAATAAACATTCTAGGATACTTAAAAATTCCATGTAAATAATTTTTTTTACCTAAAATCACTAGATGGTGAGGCCCACATCAACAACTGCAAAAGCAATGCAATATAACCAATAAAACTAAACCAACAAAACATATGGTCTTGAATGAGGTTTTGGACTCTTTAGATATAAATGTACACAGTGGCAATGTATCTTATATAAAACTTTAATCCATGTGCTTAACCTTAACATTGACACAAATGGAATACAATTTTACTCATTTCTTTATGATCTAGAAAAATATTCAAATGAGTATTTCCCACATATCTGAAGTAAAAAGGGATAGATTAAAAAGGGATGCTCCGATCATCTATAAAAGATAAATTAAAGAAGCATGACATGACATATTAGTAATGCAAATTAGATATGCGTACCAATTATGTTCATATAACACAACAAATAGATGATTCAATACAAATGTCACATAGAAGTCATATTTATCTCATGGGCCTTCAACTTAAATTATATATCTAGCATTACATTAAGCTATAGGAGATAAATCAAAGAAGCATTTCAATGTAAATTAAACATGTGTAATAATTATGTCCTTTAGTTCAATAAATAGATAATAATTTGCAAATGCCATATCTAAGCTATATTTCATCTAAGTAACTTTCAATTTAAACTTATATCTAATGTTAAATTATATAAAAGAATAACAGTAATTCAAACTTCAAAATAATATTTAGAGTTAGTATAAAATGTGACATAATTTTCCTGCGTGGAAAAACATAGTTATTGAGAGTAAAAAATCATGCATTTGAATAGAAAGTGGGTATACGAATGAGCAAGTAGATTTTTTCTAGAAATGAGGAAGTGAAGGTTGATAGAGAGCCACACAAAATTGCAAATTCATACCTTAACAAAATTGTTAGATCCTTTTAAAGAAAACATATTTAATCAACTTTCATTGAAATATATGATAAACTCAAACCAATTTTATGAAAAGTAGTATACCATTTTTTACATAATTTCACATAATACAAATAGATAAATTTTACTTAAGTATTGTTATAAAGATTTAACTACCCATTGAGAGATAGACAAGTGATTGAGACAGGGCATCGTGACAATAAAAAACCAAGTACAAATTGTAGTAATCCTAGAATCATGCTTTACATGAGGTAAAATTGGGGAACTCATGACTTGTACTATAGATAAAAAAAACATTTACCCTTACCAAAAAATATATGATAAAAATTGACAAACTACATAAGCTTAAGCTTAAGGGAATATAATCCTTCTTGCCTTCCATATAGATAATGAAAATGATTGTTCCAAGTCTCATGTTGCTTCTCATGTTATTTTATAAACCTTGATTGGAAAGAAAAATAGGAGGGCAGAAATGTAAGAAATATAAAACATAATCAAACACAACGTAAGAAATAGATAACATAATGAAACACACACATAAATATCTCTAGACAATCAATACAATTATTTTCCTAGGAAATCCCTATATGGGAGACAAGCAACCCTAAAAATTAATGATGCTCTAGACTCCTTTTTCCCTAGGAAATCCTTATGGGAGAAAAAAAACACTAAAATGTAAACATGCTCTACTCTCTCTTTTCTGGTATGGAAAATATGTGAGTACAAGGAAAGAGGTAATATCTCTAGAGTTAGCTACGACTTTTAGCGTGTAAGGTTGCTATAAAAACTTAACTTCATACATTTTTCTCTCTAACTTCACACTCCTAGTTGTATTTTCAACTATGGGACAAAATACAATAACACAAAATGGAACTCTTATTCCTCCTAGTGGCCAAGTATTTAACCTAGTGTGATAGCCAACTAGGTGTAAGATTTGACTCTATCAACCATTTACGAGGTTTGTGAATTTAGACCTTTTAGAGTCTTTTTAAAATTCCACATGTAGCTAGCTTGCCATGCATGAGTAATGGGGCTAAGATGTCATTCTCTCGTACCATGGTGGTCAACATGATAGGTCAACTTACTAAAGGCATCAATTTTGAATGAACTTCGTAGAATAATGGTCAAGATTTCGGCACAAGGGATAATCGTTTGACCCCCAGAAATGTCATTTAATGCCTCAAAATGACTCCAAAAGGTTTTAGACCCCAATTCTCCACCCACCATTAAAATTTCCCTACAAGTTGATTCTTTAAGTTTTTTCACTCTATAAGCATCAAAATATATGACAAATATTATAATTATCCAATCTAGATCATTATTTAATAATTTGTTAAAATTATGAGTAATATATACATCATGGAATTTAAATAAATAGCGTTAATTCATTGAACACCCTTGTACATGTTCCTTGTTGATACTTTGAAAGTAATACTTTTTGAAAAATAATTTTTTTATGGATTCTATTTTCCACATTCTCTCAACCATATCAAAAACCTTCTTATAATATTTGAAATCGAAGGTCTTTCCCATACCAAAGTATGTTCTTTTAAAACATGTTTTCTTGGTGATATGGGTGATTTAGAAATGATTGGGAGAGCGAAATTCTTTGAATTTAATATGTACAGTATGTTTGGTTCATGCCACTAAGCCAAGAATTTTAAATTCAACTGAATTTTAATATAACCAACTAAATCCTGCAAAAAAGGAATAAAACAATTTATGTTAGGGTTGTGGTTTTAGGCATTGAAACAACACACCATGATATTTCAATTAACGGTTTGTAGTCCCTGGTAAAGCTCAGAGTCTCTATTTTGTTTCAAGAAATAGGGATGCACTCCCATTTGATTCTCATGATTAGATAAGCAATCATGGGCTCTATCAAAATTGGACATGCAAAATCTTATAATGATCTAAAGTATAATTAAAACATCAAAGCTTGAAACACATCATGCAAGAAACATAACTTGCTGACATATCACTTTTCTCCTTCAAAGAAAAAAAAATTCACATCATGTGAATATCTCTATGTAATCTTACATATTGGTGTACAAAACCATCAACCAAACACAAGTCGACAAAACATGCCTCTTCAAACAACTGGCTCTCAAGTCAAATAATAGAGCTCAATCACTGATTCTCCACCTTCTATATTCTTTATCAACCTCTTCTAGTGATTCTTGAAAGGTGGATACTTAAATCCTTCCTAAAAATTTGAGCTCTAAAATGATAGAACCTTACAGATCATTTAAGTCATTCTTTATCAATTTAAAAATAATGAATATTTCTACATATTGATTTCTGTCCCATAAACTGTACAATATATGTGGATTTGCCTTGCCCTAAGTGATATGTTTAACAAACATAATAATAGAGAAACAATTAATGACGTCACCAAAAGATGTAGCCTCTTCAAGGTATCATATCCTCTCATCAAGGTCAAGAATCTATTCACCAAAAAGAAATTTCCTATGGAAGTGATGGTAATGGTGTAGAAAATAAACTAGACAAAACAACCAGTGAAAACAAAATCTAAACCTTTAGTTGACTGACTGCTGCCAGTGTAAGCCTCTTCAAGGTATCATATCCTCTCATCAAGGTCAAGAATCTATTCACCAAAAATGTCCTATGGAAATGATGGTGTAAGAAACAAAACTAGACAAAAACCTTCAGTGAGAACAACAAAATCTAAAACCTCTTCAAGGTCTTCAATCTGCTCGTAAAGTTAAATTAAATGTCTTGATCAAGTCCAACAACAAAATATACAACTTTTTCAACATCTTCTAAACCATCTTCAAAGTCAATATTGTGTGCATCAAATTCCTTAGCAAGGTCATCAATGGAGTCATCAAAATTACTATTTCAAACTTCAATGCCAAAAATAAGTCGAAAGAATTCAATTTCTCCTCCAAAACCTTCTTCTCTAAGAAAATCTAGCATGATTTCGTCGAGAAATTCAGTAATTCCACGAGGAAATTCTATCAAAGTTAAAACAAATCCTTTTCATCCATATTTAATGCCTACTTTTTTAGGTGGAACACCTCCAAATATAAGGACCACAATGACATAAAATATGTAACTTTACCTAATAGGTGTAGACCTAGAACCCCCAACTTTGCGTGACATGTACAATTGAAGATCTTATATGGTAAGCAGTGTGAGAAGAGATTCATGGTCACTGAGTTGAGCAAGAGAAATAGTTTTGTATGACAACATTACTTGTGATAGGTCTAGCTAGCAGGCTACCAAATTACATGGTAATGGCATTCAAAATGTGAAAATTCCCATTTCACTTGGAAATAAGATGGTAGAGAAAGGTATAGATTAAAGGAGATATCCATTTATGGTAAAAAAATCAAATAGTTCTATCAATTCCACCTTGCAACTCTAAGTGACATTGAATTAAATTTCATCTCAAGACAGGGCTTTGAGAGGACACTCTCAAAGCCAACCTTCGTTATGGCTTTGAAACACATGGAAAGTATCAAGACTTAGCAATTTTATTTGCATAATTTTTTCTAGCATGGACCTTAATGTCATAACCTTCTTTTGCCTAAATGAATGCAAATTTCCTTGCCATTTGGCTTGCAACATTCATAATTCATGCTCATGGAACATGATTGTGTTGCAATTGTGATAAAATTTGTTGTATGCAGAAGCTAATAAAAAATGATCGAAAATGACATTTTTGCTCTGTTTTGAAAATTTAGTTACACTAAGTAGCTTCCAACCTCATATGACCATCATGTCAAACTCATGTTAGGATATTGTCCAAGTAAGAGCCACTTAAGCAAGCAATCTAGTATACATGACTCCAATTTCAATTAGCAACAATGACGGTTCTAAGTATGGTGCAACATTGCTCTAGATCCTCAATGGGGCATGTTTGATGACAATAATTTGGGGAATAAGAGAGGGAGATGGTAGGAGAAAAAAATCAAGGAATCCTCGGGAAATTGAAAAATATATAACTAATAAGCTGGAAGACATTTGTAACCTAAGAGAGAAACCTGTGACGAAATGTGTGAAGTTGGTATAACACACCCAGTTGGACAACCTCGAGGAGAAAACATTTCTCCCACTTTATTTGTTGGCATAACCTAGTAAGTGTTATTCACTAGCATGTATTTTGTAAAGGCCTTTCAACCTAGTTCCCATTCAACTCCATCCACCAGGTTGTAGAGGATTCCAAGCCTAATTTCATAAAAAGTAAGTTGGGGATGATCACCTTGACTTGCTTGATGACATGTCTACGAAGATTAACTACCTTGAACTATTTTTTTGCGTAGGGAAAGAGACACATTCCCATGTCTGAGCATGAAAACATTCTTTGATATTGTTAATGCCTCTAGTGTTTACTTCTACAAGTTTTATAGGCAGAGTCTATAAAGGGCTAGGTAGCCTCTGGATCTCATCTTTTATGAAAGGTGACATATCTAGTAAATGCCCCTACAGTCAATCTCTGGAATGGATCTAAATAGAAGTTCTTCATTTTAATATCCATAAAACACAACAACTTTAAGGTAAACTATGTACATGTTTCATTTCTCCCACAAACTAATGTGTATAAGTAGTAAATTTTATACCAAGTGTGCTCCCACCATGTAAAGCGCAATTTGGTGAACTTATCATTTTTATAATATCTTTTTCGATTAAATTTAGTTTCACACATGATCAATTATTGCTTTGAAAGTTGTGTTCTACATAATTTGTGTACACTAAATTACAAATTGATTTTTTGAAATCTATTTTGTGTAAATGTCGACCAATAGATATATATCATGGAGGATGAACGGCGAAGATCAGCCGAATCCCATATGGAGGTTCAGGTATCGAGGGATGTTCACGGTATTTAAATGTAATCTTAAATCTCCATACATGTGTGTACATATGGAATTGATTTTTTTATTAACTTTGTGAGTTAAATTAGTTGTTAATAAGTTTCATATTTTAATTTTTAGGAGGTAAGAGGAGAAGGGATTCTACTCCATCCATGCAGCGTGGCCAAGGTTCAACCGGTCGAGCTATGAGTGGTAGCAAGTTCCAGGAAGGGGGTGATATTTATTCCCTCGATGGCCAATCAACGGCTGTTGGTTCTCAACAGGGTCACTGTGGGTCTGGTTCTCAGTAGTGTCATTCTGGGTCTGGTTCTCAGCAGGGTCATGTTGGAGAAGATGTTAACCAACAACATCAAGGTTGCCATCAATTTCAATATTTTTTCATTAAATTTGTACAACTTTGTTTACACGTGTTTTTTCTTATATACGAAATTTAATATATATTGATGCAGAGGCGGAAAATGTTTGAGCTAGTGGTCAAAATAGATTCAGGGTAGCTCGCTACATTCAAGAAGAAGGCTGTCAACCCAGCACAAATTATTCGGCTGAGATTACTGATATACCATGGGAAACCAACATGGTGGAATGCACCCTACAAAGGTGTGAAATCCTTCATGCAAAATTGCAAAGAGATCTCATGGCTTTGTCTCTACCTGCTGAGAGTAGACAAAGCCTTGAAATAGTTACACATTCATTGGGTGAAATTGTAAATGTGTACAGAAATTTGGGGCCAACGACTGATTCATTTGTAGAACTGGTGAGAAAGAGAAAAGAAACAGTGATGGGTCCTGATAAATGGCAGGACATAAAACAAAAAGTTACAAGAGCAGAGGCCAAGTCAATGTTTAATTATAAGAAAGGGCCAAAAAGAAAAATGTTGAAGGTGCAGTATTTCAAGCACCCAGACAAAGCTCGTTATTTGTATGATCAACATCTTGCAGCCTTTGGAAGGCTTCCATGGAACGATGATGTTCCTTTTTATTTTGCACAAATTTTTTATGCAGAATTTTTTTTGGGTATGAAACCCAACTACAATGACCTTCCTTCAGAATTTTTTGGCTCGAGGAAAGATCGATTATATAACCATAAGGGCGCTAAGTGAGATGTGGAGTTGCCTCGCCCTGAGCTGCCATTGGTGAGTCAACCGTTTCGAGTCGAAACTCTGTGATCATAGATGGATGCGACTTCTCAAATAAGTCGAGAAGCAAGGGATGTTATGATCGACAATGTTCATAGCGGATTGAGTGCAGTCGATCTTTGTTTAAATCGACAAAGAGCACGTGAAAATGCACGTGCCAATTTTGTTTATCGTACAGATGAGGAGATTTACAACATGAATGTGGAAGATCTCCGAACATATGCAATAAATTGTCACAATGGTCTACAAGACCTAATTTTTCATGAGGAAGAGGGCACCGGAACGGTATGTGTTAGTGACCTTAGGGTTTGAAATTATTTTTACATATACATGTGTACAATTTGTAATAAATACATGTGTATGTACATGTATACATTTATTTGTATGTGTACATTAATCTAAAAAAAATGTATATTTATATGTTAAAACACCATTTGCAGTTCTCAGGCATGATGCGTGATGAAAATGTTAATATTACGTTCGAGACCTCTGGTTCAAATGATGCAAATGGGTCTGACCATCATGATATGTTGGCACATGTTAGTGTTTTTTAAGTGACTCTAAAATAAATAATTGTTGCCACACATGTACATGTATGTATATATATAATTTGATAAAATGTTTTAACAGGTACCGATTTCGTCTGATGTTTTTGGGATGGCGGTACCTTCTTCTTCCTTAGGAGATGTATCTTCTACTTCATTGGGAGATGAGCCACAAGTATGGACAATTTTTCACAAGTTTAAAATTTATGTTTAAAAGTTATATATATATATATATATATATATATATATATTCTACCTCAAAAAGTTCCATTAAAAATTGAGATATATATATATAGATCTATATTTTGAGTTATTTAAAATTTTTTGAATTTAGGTTCCTATAGAAGATTTCTTTAATCCAGGGACTCTAGCGACGAAGATAGGAACATCCACAACATTTGAACAAGTTGTCTTTAGTTCCTTTTTTTAATATTATTGAAAATAAGTTTATATATGTACACGTGCATTTTTATTTGAAAGTTTTTAATATATATATATATATATATATTGTACAATTTACCACTGCAGATGTTGCTATGGCAGAACCTGTTCATCAAATGGAGAGGGAACCTTACGAGGTATTGCATGATTTTTTTGTTATATTTTGTTTTTTACATGAAGTTCTAGATATATATATTCTCATTCATTTTTAAAACTTCAAATTTTAATGTTCAAGTACATGTGCATTGTGTATGTAGGTTTTCTATTCACAGGATAGGGCGCGGACTGAGACCCAGACGCTAGATCCTCCATTTGATGGACATGATTTACAGTAGATTTGATTTCAAAATTTAGATGGTTTTAAAATTTGTTAAACTTGATATAGTTTGATACTTGTGAGATTTACAATTTTTGGACATATTTTATTACATTGTTATTATATAATTTGTTTTATTTAATTTTTGGATGGTTTTAGTACTTTTGGCATGTGAATGTGAAGTAATGTTGTCATCTGAACTACATTTGGCATGTGAATGTGAAGTAATGTTGTCATCTGAACTACATTTGGCATGTGATATTGAATGTTAAATGTTTTTGTTGGATAGTTGAATTATAATTGGCATGGCATGCGAAGTTTTTAAAACTCAAGTTTTGGATGGTTTCAATCTACATTTTGCATGTGATATTTAATGAACTTTAAATGTTTAATGTTTTAATGTTGCACAATATATAATCAAAAGGGTTTTAAAACTTAAAGTTTTGGATGGTTTCAATCTACATTTTCACATGTGGTAAATTGAAATGTTACTTGTAACAAGACAATCCCCATTGATTTCATTGTATATGTTGATTTCTGATTTGATATAATTACATGTATGATGGTACATTACTTGTAAAGTCATTGGATTAATAGTGTTCATTGATTTCAGTGTAAGCGCAAAAAATTATTGACAATGTAGAACGATTTTTGTGTTATAATAATTAAACCTAATAATATTGGAGAGAAAGAGAGACATGAGGTATGGTGTTTACTACAAGAGTTCGAGCTAAATATTTAAATGGTTTATGATTTATGATTTTTACTTTCTTTTTAATATAATCGATACGGAAAGATGAAAAAACTAATAAGGGTGACAATAAGAATAAAAGAAGAAAATAGTTTAAGATTGATCACAATAAATGCTATTTGTAATTGATTACATTCTAATTATTCACATTCTATCATTCAATATTATTACATTGTCACTTTGCATTCAAAAAATTTATTTGATCATTTTCCATTATTAAAGTTATTCTACAATATTTATCATCTCAACAAATTGAGGTAACTAAGAAAATTTAAATTAAAATGACTTGATAAATCTCAAACATATTTAGCATATTTAAAATGGTTATATTAATATTAGATGTATTTACATATTATTGATAAAATTAATCATATGTTTCTCATATTATCGATAGTTTTTCCTTGGTTGCACACAACTGAAACCAACTTAGATCCATCTTAACTATGGATCTATCAAGCGCCGAGAGGGATCAAATCTCTCGAGGTGCAAACCTTTCCTCAAGTTTTGCACTCAAAAAAGAGGTTTGCACCTCTAGATATTTGATCCCTCTCGACGCTTGATAGATCCATAGTTATGATGGATCTAGGAAAATAACTTTCTAAAAATAAGTAAGGGAAAAGCAGCATAGGGAACAATTAGGAGTAAATTTAGGAACATGTGATAGTTGGGTGAGATAAAATCATATTTTAATAAAATAATGGGAATTTGTAGGAGAGACAAATATTGGATATGACATGTATTTTGGTGACTAATCAAATTTATGGAATTAAACAATTAATTATTTTTGTATGTGAAAACAAGATTCACACCTAATCCTCACCTAAAAGACTAAATTAAACACATTATTATTAAGCGGACGAGGAGCTTTCTAGGTTTTGAGCTCGCCATTGTTAGATGAGTGTCGTAATGGCATTCCATGTATTTTTGTGAGAACTTATGATATTGTGATATTCTAATTACGAAATAGTGATCTTGAGTACATGCTGGATAATGTAGTAGATAGGAACTTTTTGATAAGGGGAGATTAGGGATGTGACCAAATTCCTATCGATGAAAAAAAAATTCTTCACCTTCCTATAACTCCATTGTAGCTTTGGGGGCCAAAGGTAAGAAGAGTACCTTGGAATTTCTTGGGTGAAAAACCAAGTAGGTCACCAACTTTGGTCTAGTGCATTGGAATTCATTAAAGAATTGGTCATTGGAGCTGCTTCAAGCTAGGAGTGAGCATCGTCACCAACCTACATTGAATATTTTACACTCACTAGGGTGAATGATACTTTAAATTGATTGACAGTCTAAGACTTTCGAATTTTTCCGAATGCCAAATGATCTTACAAAGCTAGTATTTATAATATCCTAGTAGGTCATTCGGTGACAACTTTTACCGGAAACTTGAAACAAAGAGAATCTATCCTTGGTTAGGACATCATGTAAGATGTCTGCCATAAACAGTAAAATTGTACTTAAAAGCTGAGATTCGGGCAAGTGGGGACAACCACTTGTTATCTCGTCCCTTGGAGGCTAGGCCATATGGGGACCGAATCTGACCTTACAAAATAAAGTGAAATAATTTGTACCATACGGTTGGAAAACATATACAAGAACAATTAATATAAAAGAACAATTAATTTCATTCTAGAATATATATATATATATATATATCCAATACATATAACATTTCTCATCAACGCACATGTATAGAAAAACTACTTTCAGTTGATACTAGAGCACGTGCTTGTACCCAAACAATTTGTAACATGTGCAAACCACAAATAACATAAGCAGCTCAATTTTTAGTTGAGTACAGGAAGTTCTAAAACATATTTAATCCAAAGATAATAAATTGTTGGACACTTCACTCAAAAAAATTCTAATGGAATTCCATCTTCAATAATCCATTCATGATCGGATTTTGAAATTTTCCATTTCTTAATTTTCGATTTTTTCTTTGGTTGAACTTCTATAAAATTTATACGTGCTGCACACACCAAGTGACTATATTGACAGCTTATGGAATCAGGTTCATAGTCTTCAAAGTAAACAAAGTCTCCACTTTGATGAGTTTGTCTAAAAAAATAACCTTTCAGTATAATAGACCCTCTGTCATACTGAAATCCGTGATCATTATAGTCTTGTAATAATTTCATTTTTTTTTTAGTGCAACGCATCAAATAATACTTCACATTTTCATCATTGTGAATAGGTGCAATTACAGCAAAAACATCTCCTGCACAATAAAATAAATTTAACATTTAATTATGCATATTTAAATTTATTTCTAGATCTTTAAATCATTAGAAAGTAATTCAAATGTTACCTTCTCTAACAAGATCAGAAACTCGATCACCATCGGACGATATTGTAGTTTCATCTGATTGCATTTCTTCAAACATTGCAACAGACATTTTTCCCTTTGTATTTAGCTCTATATGTTTCCAATCGTTCACATACATTTTGTTTTCACAAACGTCATTGGATTTTGTGTTGTCTATGCAAACATCACAAAAACAAGAATATTTTCTTTTATCCAATGCAAACACATTTCTGGACAATTTTGTTTGAATTGAATGAAATTTTTGAGTCCCTTTTATTGTTTCAATGTCATTTCCAATTGATCTATCTACGTCTTCGATTCCAATATGCCAGAAAAACCTTTATATGGAAAATTAGAAAAATAATTTGTAAATATGATATCAAAATACAATTAAAAATAATCATTGCATGATAAATGTACAATGTTTAAAATTAGATTTTCAATATAAATTAAATTGAATGTACCTTCGCACTTCTCTTGATGGGTTTTTCTCATGGCTTAGAGTAGCGATGCACCATTGAACAACTTCTTCAGCGTTCACAAGTCGGCGTGCAGAGTGGTTCATTTGATATCTTCGAAGTACTCATTTTATGCATGCTCCTGCACCGTCATGTTCTCCTTTTCCATGGCCAGTCTCAAAGAAATTCCAACAATGTTTAATGCAGGTTTTCTTATGAAGACAACACAACCAAAAAAATGATCGTGCAGATTTGAATTGACCTGCGCATCCATCTGACCATATCCAATGTTCATTGAATGTTATTCCACGATTTTTCAATGAATCATAAATTCTTCCAAAACAATGTTGTACAAAACATGTATCATGTGTACAATCGTCACTAATATAAAAGTGATATTCTTTAATGATATGTCGATTTTCACTCGTGCTTTCTATATGATCGACATTTTGTTCAGCATGTCTATATAGAATATGGATGAGCATGGAGACTTGGTTAGAATGATAGTATTCACTCTGAATTTCTTTTTGTGGAAAAAATGTGTAATTTTCTGCAAAATCAATGATTGACAAAATGGTCCCTGGTGGAAAAACTTCATGAGATTTTTTGAATTGCAAGTCTTGCCATAGAGCTCTATGGGAATGCTTGGTGTATTTGTAAATTTCTGCCTTCAACTTTCTCATAAAGTTTATCAGAAAAAATTCGTCTTCTCGTAATTCGATTCTTTTAACACTATTTTCACCTCGAATCGATGTACCGATATATTCATATCTCTTCCATTTCACTTTCATGTTGGAAAATGATTGATCATTTATATCAATACGATATTTGTTTTGAAATTTAGTCAAATTTCCACAATCATCGCATTTTTTACCACCAACACATTTCTTTTTATAAAATAGTTCATCGCTTTCTCTTTCACATAGAATTTGAGATATGAAATCACGGATAGTGGAAGGAGGAGGTGAATCCTTCCATAATGTTCTACCAAAATCAAGGAATGTGTCATAATATAACTCAAATTCCACATGATAACAACAACAACAAGTGTCGCGTACGGTGATAGGTTTTACATACCATGGTTTTTGTTGAACAAAAGCACTGAGTGAAACATGAATTTGATGATTCTCTTCTTTGAACTTGTTGAATAACTCTATCTGAGTGGTTTCCAAGAGATATTTTTCATGTTCTTCGTACTGATTTCATGCTATTCTTCTTCGCATCACATGTCTTGTAGTTGGTGAAACACGCGAATTGTTCTTCCAATATTCATATATTATTTTTTTAACATTTTCTCCAAGTCTATATTTGTATGGTTGCCTACAAATAACTCTCCAACAAGCGAGTTCATCATTTACATCTATTTGCAGTCGAAATTTTCAATGTTTGTGCAGATTTTTTCGCGAGGTTCCCAGTGCTCGTGCCATAGATGTTATCAAACGATTCTCTTGAGTACTTGGTGAAACCATTTCCATCTATATTCCTCTACGTACATTTGAAACATCTTTATCTCTAGATCTCTTAATTGAATTTATAGCACTAATATTTTTTATCTCCTCTTCCTTCTTCTTTTTTTATCTTTGGTTGATTTTTGAATACCCAATAGTGTCGTCGTTTCTTTTAATTTCCTTGATGATAGGAGACTTTTCAAAATTTGAGCCTGCGCTGTCACTCACTCATTTAAGAAATACTTTTCAAAAATGCGGTTGACACGATATCGTATAACATGGTCAGGTTTTTTATCTCCATAAGTGTGAGTGTCAACATTTTCTAACATCTCATTATCGATAGTGATTTCATCTGTACATATTCGAAAAAATAGTACATATTCAATAAATCACTAAATTAATAAATATGTCAATAAATATTAGGAAAATTTTAAATATATCAATAGATCATAATATATACATTTACATAACCGCTTCAATTTCTTCTTGAGGTTGATTTTCTTCTTCAATATTTTGAGGAGTATCTCTGTCTGTTTACATTAAACAAAATATTTTTCAAACTAGTTCATCAAATAAAAATTAAGCTTCACATTTTACATTAGGAAAATTTTAAATATATCAATAGATCATAATATTTACATTTACATACTTGCTTCAATTTCTGCTTGAGGTTGATTTTCTTCTTCAATATTTTGAGGAATATCTCTATCTGTTTACATTAAACAAAATATTTTTCAAACTAGTTCATCGAATAAAAATTAAGCTTCACATTTTACATTAGGAAAATTTTAAATATATCAATAGATCATAATATTTACATTTACATACCTGCTTCAATTTCTGCTTAAGGTTGATTTTCTTCTTCAATATTTTGAGGAATATCTCTGTCTGTTTACATTAAACAAAATATTTTTCAAACTAGTTCATCAAATAAAAATTAAGCTTCACATTTTACATTAGGAAAATTTTAAATAAATATCAATAGATCATAATATTTACATTTACATACCTGCTTCAATTTCTGCTTCAGGTTGATTTTCCTCTTCAATATTTGAGAGGGCTTCTAACTTTCTTTTGCGAGATTGTCTAGTCTCTTCTCTACGTGCCTCGGGGTCTCTTTTTCGATCATATTTTCTTGCACAAGTTCTTCGATTTCCCATGATAATAGGGTATGAAGTTCAAAAAATTTCCTTCAAAAAATTAGACAATAACTCAATTACAAAAAATATCACAAAAGATTTAATTTAAAAAAAATCAGTTTAAATTTTTTGCAAAAAATACTTACTCCAATCCAAAACACTTACTTTAAAAAATTCGAGAGAAAAATGTCTTATAAAAATGAAATGAAGCTCAAAAGATTTACTTCAACTCAAAACACGTACATACCTCCAAGAAATTTCTTTTGAATGTACGTCCAAGAAATTTTTTACAATTTTTGCCAAAATCACGCCGCCTCTAAGAAATGTCCTCCAAAAAAATTCTTTAAACCCAAAATTGTAAAATCAACCAAGAAATGCTCTTAAATCCAAACTTTGAAGAAAATTTTTTGAACCCAAACCAAGATCTTTGTAAAATGAGAAGAAGTGTGCGAAATGTGCAAAAATTGTGAATCATTTCGCGGCAATTTATATTGACGTGAAATGTGTTTTAGTAGGGGGCTCCGCAAAAGTCTCCGGCTGACGGAGCGTTATACAATAGTTCGGCCGAAATTTTGATCAAAAGTTCAGCCGAACTATTAAGACGTTAGATTTAATGAGTCTTAAGTGGAAAGCATAGTTCGGCCGAACTTTACTAAAATTTCGGCCGAACTAACGCGTCATCAATTACGCAAAAAATAGGCTCTGAATACGGTTCTGCAACTTTGGATTGATTAAACTCCATGAAAGGTTGTTAATTAACTGTCAGAACCAAGACAAGCATTTTTAGAATTGAATCTACTTTCAGGAAATATAACTTTTATGGAATTTCATAAAATTTTAATAGTTTTAATTATTTTTCTAATAAAATGGGTGTAAACAATTTCTGAGGGTCATTGTGATTCAGTGAAATCAAAATTTTGTATCTCCCAAAATACATTGTAAAAAAAATTGAAAAAATTATGGGGCATTACATTGGTTCGTCGTCTCTAATGGGTAGCTTTTATATTTTTATTTTATAACTTATATGTTAAGAAATTTCTTGCGACGCGAAACATATCCAAAATACGCAGTTTTTCGTATTGGACCAGTTCAAAAAATTCTAGTAATTATGATATGCATCCATTGGCTTTGTAAATATGACGAAAACAAAGTAGACTCTGTTTAGATTGTTGTAACACATTTTGTTTTTTCAAAAACACAAATTTTCAATGAATACAACATTGCGTCATAACATGACTTCTTATGAATCCTTTGATTGTTAAGAAACACACACTCAAAGAAACGCTAAGTTGACATATCAAATCTGCATAAAAAAATTTCAAAAAATAAGTAATAGAAAGCTAAAAAAATTTCTCACAACTTTTATTTTTATCGCAAAATGAAATTCTACACAGAAAAATTGTTATAGTTTGCAGAAAGTTGAAGAACCGAAAAAAATGAAATTTTTTTCTCAAAAAAGGGCAAAAAGTGTAACCCAGCTTCACATTTTCACCCAAAACGTGTTGATATCAATGATCCTTTACAAAATACCCTATTTAAACTATGGTGTATTGTTCTTGGCTCAAATGAAAAACATGTGCAGATAATGGGCCGGTTTCAATTTTTCCAAGTTAATCTATGTGACCAACTATAGGGAGATGGTGAATTATGAATAGGGAGCGTTCATATGCTTAACTAGGATCACCGAAGGGTGAAAAGGTAGCAGATATTACTTTCTCTTCTGTAAACAATTCAATCCTAGTGCCGAAATTCCTAGTGCAAAAATTGAACTAAACTAAAAACTTCTACACTAGAAAAAAGAAAAATAACTATGCATGCATGGTCTTGGGCCACTTACTTGGGCTATTTATCTAGGTGTGTAAGTACCAAAATTTGCAAAACATAATTTTTTTTTGGAATGCAACTTATTTTGCCCCCTATTTAAACTATGTGTGAACTTTGCAAAAATCAACTAGAAGTAAAACTGACACTAAGCCTACAAAAAGCAGCTAAGAGTGAGATTTAACAAGTTGCAGGGTACCACAAAAAGTGTTGGCAAGTGTATTAATAATGTGCTTGTCCAATTTGTGCTCACACACACTCACCCACTAAGCAAAGCAAAGAAACATAAAACTAACTTAACCAAAATCACTAAATTCTCCCAATAGGGGCCACAAAAGAATTTATAGCTTAAGTTAGGATCAAGGGGGTAGGGCTCCAATAAGCTGCCTTGATCATACTTCATATTGAAACATAGAAGTTGTGTATTTAGGGAGCTTCAAATCCACCTATCAACCCACGACAAAGAAAACCTGAGTGTGGGAGAGACCCGTTTTAGAGGGGGTTAGGCTTAGGTGCAGTGCGTGCGGTATCAGTTAGGGCTACCTGACTTGGATAATACTGGGTACTATTAGTTGACTACTAAGAAGCTCAAGACTCGAACACTCATGTGGGACGGTGGTTCTTAGTGGCCAAAAACTAGGGCATCCTTTTCCCTATAGGTGACAGTGCATGTTGACTTGAGGGGTCCTAAACTAGGTTCGAAGGTTAAGGTTAACCAGAAAACCCCTATACTACTAGCCCTTTCGGCAGTGACCTGCTTACACAGGTCAAAGTCTCACCCGAAGTAGTATGGGTCGGTGATGGAAGCTAAAGCCAAGTAGAGCTAGAAGCTAAGCCCAGAAGAGCTGCGTCCGGCTTTATAATGACCAGATCGCCTATCTCAGAACCAGATATATAGTCCTTCTTCACATCCACGTGCGCAAGGTCAACTATAGTTACTGTGCTCAATAAATCATATACTTCTAAAATAGTAGTGCAACATTGCATAAAACATAACATAACAGATCCAGATGCAGTAGAAACACTTACACAGTATTTTCACATCTTAACACAGAAAATGTATAATGTAGCAGCTATCACAGATTCACATAAACAGTACACATAGAATCAGTTACTCAACAACCTTCCTCATTCATCAATCCGTCAGTTCCTTCTTACAATACCCAAACCCGACCTGCGCACACAGCAATAGGGTTCGTACACAGCAGGACTTGGGATCTCCGTGCACATAGCAGCAGGAATCCTTTCCCCAAAAACCCAAAAAAATCTACTAAGCTACAATTTACATCAAGATCTCATCATCTTCTTGCCTTATAATTCAAAATTTCCCTCTATTTATAAAAATCTAGCCTAATCTTTCCTATGGTCCGGAAAACCATGGTTTGCAGACTCAAGGTCTACCTTTTAACCCACTACAATGCTTTCGGGGCTTTTTCCCACCCCAAAACCCCTACACTAGACTAAATATAGTAAAAAATATACAAAATCAGGCCAGTTTCGCAACTTGTACGGGACCCTGTTCGAACAGTCCCCCAACACAATCTCGTGACTCACCCCGAGTCACTGTGGTGGTGCGGTCTCTATCTATGCATGTAGGGCATTGATGGCTGTGATTAGTGGAGGCAATAATTCTTGACTTTGAGTGGTATCATTTTGCGCGATGTCTACTAGCTTCTGGGAGGTCAGTCCTTTAGTAGCCGTGGTAACCCGCTCTAATATCTAGTTGAGTCACTCGATTGCGCCATTGGCATCCTATGATAGTTGGGGGGCGGCATCGGTCCATGGCTTCAAGTGCTTTGTGATGGCATGCCTCATTCGTCGGAGATTCACAATCATGTCTAGGAGTGCATTGTTAGTCTTCAAGAGTGCCAGATGCTGCGCAAAGACTAGGGAGGGCAAGGTAGCTTCGATCTGATTGAAAGCGACTTCCTTCTGTTGTAAGTCCTGCTTGACGTTCTGAAGAACCAGGTTGAACTAGATCGCTATCCAGAGCTACATGGCCGACTCGAGCAACTGAGTACCCTGACTAAGTTGTCTCGTAATGATGTCCATAGCTTCTATTACCAGTGCAACAAACTGTGCTTGTACCTTCGAAGGTGTGGCAGGCTGTACTTGGGTCTGTAATGCAGTGAGTTGTCAGTCCATTTGGGTCTTGTGGGTCTATATTTCGGTTCAGGATTCCTTTAGTGCTGCAACCAAGCCTTCTACAGTAGCCTGGAGTGGAGCTGAAGTTGGGAGCTCGTTTAGGACCTCTGTGCCGAGCTGGTGGACCACCATTTCGAGCTGTGCCATCTGCGAGATAGCAAGGGAGACATATTTGGTCTGTCGTGTGATGATAGACGTGGTCACATCGAGTTGTTTCTATGCAGTCCAGTCGCGATCATGGATCTCTTGAAGCATGGCGGTGTGTGAACCCTGTAACACCTCGCGGGGCAGCTGCGCCAAGTCCAATTGTAGTCCTGTAGCGACTGGAAGGTGGGCACCAACCAGGACAGTGCCAGGCAACAAATAAGCATGGCTTTCGTTTGCAGTTAGCCCGACACTACTAGTAGGGCACAACGTATCCATCTTTGGCTGGAAGTCTCAAAACTCAACCCGCATGGTGTCGATTGCAACATTTTGTCTTGCTTCTATGACTGCCTACTGATCCTTTATAGCCAGAGTAAGTGCGTCCATGATTTTCTCAAGATCACCATCAGTTAGCATGATCATTGCGTCATAGTCCGGGCGTTGGGCGTGCCGCTTTTTCTGGGGCCCTTTTTCCAGCTTCTTGTATGCATAAAAAAAAATGGAACCCATGAAGTGAACTATGCAACACATGATCTACAAATGGAAACTATTATTTATGCCCTAAAGTGTAGAAATGGAAAGAAATTTGCATCTGCTAATGAATTCGAACTAAAATCAATAGACACAAACTTCTTCTACTAAATCCCGCAGAAGGAAAACACAAAATAGAAACAAATGCAATAACATGAAACCATAAAAGCACAAGGAACATAATTATTTTACAGGGGAACACAAATGGGAAAAAACCCTCCATTTCTTTGAATTAATTCAGATGAGAATATGGATCAATTACAATGACTGCTTCACACATGAATCACACCTTGCACTGCAATTTTGATCTCCTTCTCTCTAACCTACTCTAAACAACACTTAGAAAAAATAGGAATATTATTTCCTCCTATTTCATTTCACAATAATTACGGAAATTAGACCCTAAAAAATAGGATAATTCCCTATTTCCTTGCACAAGTATTGAAGGAATTGATCACCTGCTCCAATGAAAAATCTATACACTTAATTAGTATATAATTGAAAATTACAATGTGCCTTTTTCTCAACCTCAACTAGGAAGTTCAAACCTAGGGATATTTTTTGTAAATTGATCAGTTAACTGAGAGATCAATGAGTTAACAACTGTTATGACTACTCAACTGAACTCCTACTGACTCTATTCTAGAATAGATTTTAGATAACTCAGTTTAACTAACACTAACTTTACTAAATTGTTAGATTTTACCAATAAAACCATACACAACTTTACTTCTAGCCTACAAATTCAAATTTACTAATTTAACTAGGAGATAAATTCATGTCACTACAACTAACTATAGTCCAATTCATCCTGCTGATGTGGAAAATTGAATTTATCCATTTTACTAAGACACAGTTCAAATGAAACCTTTTCTTGCTACCATTGAATATAAATATTTGAAGACACTACCTTCTAGGAAGGAAGTTTGAACTACAGATTGATCATTGTGGACTACAACACATATTCACCCAAAGACCATTTAAATGCAAGACAATGAAGGTGGTTATAATTAATAAGTGAATATGATTTTGATATTAATTAGATAAAGGGAATAATAAATAGGGTGGTAGATGCTTTAGTTAGGAGCCATCAAATATTTTTGATGATTCCCTTAAAGACAAACTTGAGGGAGAAGTTTCTCAATTTACAAATTTAGGAAACATGGTGTAAGGAGGCTAGTAAGAGTTTTAGGTAGGATGAAACGATAGTACCAAAGTATGAAGGATACTCCCTAGATGGTGATGGACTACTATTTTTTCATGGGAGGATTCATGTGCCATTGAAATAGGATATACGTCAATTAGTATTGCAACTAAAGCCTTTGATACTTGGACCTAGTTCCTTTATTTTCACACCTGATCCAACAGAAAAACCCTAAAGTATTTCAAAGTCTAGAGCTGAAAATATCTATCCTAAAGTTCACTCTTCCTCTAGTTAAACACTTTGGCTGTGATTTTCATAGAGAGAGCCCTCTCTGGTTTGGTAGGACTATCTACCAAACCAAATGTTTGGTTTGAGGTTACTTCCATTGATATCCTTTCATCCTTGGGACATTGTGGAGGTCAACGTGACCTTCGATGCAAAATTTTACATGGCCATCAAGAGGCCATGTGGAAGCCTCTGACTGGCCCACATGACTCTCTCTTATTGATCCAACAAAACAACCCATTGTCAAATGAAATCAAACCAAATTCAAACCAGTAATACAATGCCAAGTGTTGATTAACGAATGGTCAACAAAAACACAATAAAATGCCCAATCAACGTATAAAATGCTGATTGGGTGTAACTGCAACCTTTTTCCAAAAAATTTCAGTTGTTTCCCAAATCAATCAGAATGCGATATCGAGAGAATCCAATGTGGGATTTGAGTGAAACGAGTTGTTTTGGATTTAGGGCAACGATATCTTCACTTTGGCACTGGTTTTGAGCCAATATGAGCACTTTGAATTTTGAGCACTAAACCGATCCACCAAATTAGTTCATCTCCTTAATGAAATTGATGAAGTATAGAATAAAAATATGTCAAATTTTCACTATGGTAGCTCTAAATGATAAATGAAACTCTAAAAATTTGTATAAGCATCTAATTCTTACAAAATTTAAGGATGTATTTCCGGAAGAATTTCCTAAGATACCCCCAAAAAGGGAAATTGACTTCACCATTGACCTTAAACTAGGAAAATAACCTATTTCAAAAGCACCATATCACATGCCAAATCCAAAATTAAAGGAGTTGAAAATCCAATTAAAGGAATTATTGGACTTTGGTTTCATATGACCCAGCATATCCTTGTGGGGAGCCCTTGTAATTTTTGTTAAGAAGAAGGATGGGTATTGGCTACTGTGCATTGGTTGTGACTAGTTGAACAAAGTGAAGATAAAAAAAAAAAAAAATCTTCTTCCTAGGATAGATGACTTATTTGACCAAATGAGGGGAGCTACCATGTTTTCAAAGATAGATTTGAGATCAAGATATCATCGGTTGAGAATCAAGGAGGAAGATATCCCGAAGACAACCTTTAAGACAAGATTTGGACATTATGAGTATGTGGTACTACCCTTTAGTTTTAAAAACTCCCTAGGTGTTTTTATGAGTTTTATGAATGGAATATTCTGGGATTAACTAGAAATGTTTCTACAGGTATTTATTGACTATATTCTGATTTACTCAAAGACCCCATAGGAGCATGATGAAAACCTGAGGTTAGTTTTACAATGTCTTAGAGAGACCCAAATGTATGGGAAGCTTTCAAAGTGGTCCTTTACTAATCTAAGATCCACTATCTTGGGAATATTATCTCTAGGGGCGGTATTGCAGTAGACCTGACAAAGGTTGGGGCCATCATCGAATGACCAAAACCATCTAATGTTTATGAAATACGTAGCTTCATGGGCATGTCTAGATATTATCACAAATTTGTTGAAGGGTTTTAAAAGATAGAAAATCCCATCATTTAAATCCAAATAAGGAAAAATTAATTCACTTGGACTAAAAAATGTGAAGAGACATTCCAAAGGTTGAAATTATTACTAACAATGGTGCTAATTTTGAAAGTATAAAATATGGAGCAATAAATTATGGTTTGCACAGATGCCTCCAAGGAAGGATTGGGCTATGTTTTACTGCAAGAAGGGAGAGTAATAGTGTATGCATAAAAAAAACTTAGAACCCATGAAGTGAACTATGCAACAAATGATATAGAAATGGAAACTATTGTTTACACCATAAAGTGTAGAAATGGAAATAAATTTGCAGCTGCTAATGAATTTGAACTAAAATCAATAGACGAAAACTTCTTCTACTAAATTCTATAGAAAGAAAACATAGAATAGGAACACATGCAATAACATGCCACCATAAAAGCATAAGGAACATAATTATTTTATAGGGGAAACCAACTGGGAAAAACCTGTCCATTGATTTGAATTAATTCAAACGAGAATATGGATCAATTACAATGACTGCTTCACACATGAATCACACCATGCATTGCAATTATGATCTTCTTCACTCTGAACTACTCTGAACAACACTTATCGAAAATAGGCCTATGCTTTCCTCCTATTTAATTGCACAATACTTACAGAAATTAGACCCTAAAAAATGGGAGAATTCCCTATTTCCTTCGCAAATAATAAAGGATTTGATCACCTTCTCTAATGAAAAATCTATACACTCAACTAGTATATAATTGAAAATTACAATGTGCCTTTTTCTCAACCTCAACTAGGAAATTCGACTTCCATGCATTACTAGGGATATTTTTAGTAAATTGATCAGTTAACTGAGAGATCAATGAGTTAACAGCTGCTATAACTACTCAACTAAACTCATACTAACTCTATTCTAGATTAGACCTTAGATAACTAAGTTTAACTAACAATAACTCCACTAAATTGCTAGATTTTAGCAATCAACCCATAAACAAATTTACTTCTAGCCTACAAACTCAAATTTACTGATTTAACTAGGAGATAACCTCATGTCACTACAACTAACTACAATCCAATTCATCCTACTAATGTGGGAAATTGAATTTATCCATTTTACTAAGACACAGTTCAAATGAAGCCTTTTCTTGCAACAATTTAAGATAAATATTTGAATACACTACCTTCTAGGAAGGAAGTTTGAACTAAAGATTGATCATTGTGGGTTACAACGCATATTCACCCAAAGACCATTTAAATTCAAGAAAATGAAGGTGGTTATAATTAATAAGTGAATATGATTTTGACATTAATTACATAAAGGGAACAATAAATAGGGTGGTAGATGCTTTAGGTAGGAGACATCAAATATTTTTGATGATTCCATTAAAGACAAAATCGAGGGAGAAGTTTCTCAATTTAAATTTTTTTGAAACATGGTGTAAGGAGGTTAGTAAGATTTTGAGGGAGGATGAAACGATGGTACCAAAGTATGAAGGATACTCCTTGGATGGTGATGGACTACTATGTTTTCATGGGAGGATTCATGTGCCATTGAAATAGGATATACGTTAATTAATATTGAGCGAAGCATATCGAGAAATATACATGGCACAACTCGGGGTTAAGAACATGGGTGTGGAATTGAAACCACTCTTTTTGGAAGTGAATGAAGAACATTGTAAACTTTGTGGCAAGATGTTTGGAGTGTCAATGAGTAAAATTTGGACACATACATCCAACTGGGTTACCAAAACCCTGTGAGGTGCCAGAGTCTAAATGCGAAGTTATATCAATAGATTTCATCATGCGACTACCAATAACCACAAGAAGTCACAGTGCCATATTAGTGGTGGACATGCTGACCAAGAGTGCCCATTTTATACCACTTAAGACTACATATAAGTTACCAGAGATAGCCAAAGTTTTTATTGATGAGATTGTGAGATTAGAAATAGTGCCAAGGAAGATCATATCAAATAGGGGAGTAGTGTTTATAGGATGGTTTTGGACTAGTTTCGAAGAAGCGTTGGGAACCTAGTTGAACTTCAACACTGCTTATCACCCTAAGACATATGGTAAAATATAGAGGACAAATAAAATCCTTGAGGACATGCTACGAATGTATGTGATGGACCAAAAAAAAAACATTGGGAATACTTTAACCACTAGTGGAATTTGTTTATAGTAACAATTATTAGAGTTCCATCAAGATGACACCATTTGAGTTCATGAATGGGGGGCCTTGCAGAATGCCTCTTAGTTTTGATTGGTTAGAGGATCGAGTGTTAATAGGATCAAAAGTAGTACAAGAGATGGAGGAACATATGACCATGATTAAGGGGAGGCTTAAAGAAGCACAATATCGATACAAGATCTATGTTAATTCTCACTAGATGGATCAGAGTTATGAAGTAGGAGATAGTTTTTTTGGAGAGTAAGAGCCCAGAAGAGCTCCATAAGATTTGGAAAGGGGAAAAAAAAATTTCCACAATTTGTGGGACCTTTTGAAATCATAGATAGGAAAGGGAAGGTATCATAGAGGCCTGTTTTACCTACACCACCAGTACATATGTAGGATATGTTCCATGTGTCTATATTAGGTCATTATATTTTAATTCATTCACATATTATTGAATTGGGACATATGCATGTCTCAGACGAGGGCATGGTGATGGACGAACTAGTTCTCATAATGTACCAATGAACTCTATAGCTTAGACGATGATTGGTGGACAAAGTAAAGGTCTAGTGGGACAACTATAGTCCCAATTCAAGCACTTTGGAGGACGTTGACGAGATGAATCACCATTATCCTTTTTTATAAGGACTTTGGGATGAATTCCATTTTTAAGAGGGGTGTATGCATTCCCCCCTCTAGTTATCTGACTCTGATATGACATTATCCTTGTTACATTATTCTTTTAGGACCTTAGGTTGATGATCCATATATATGAATCTTACTATGAGTGAATGTGATAATAATTTTTTTTCCAATTTGATGTTATGATGATATAATTATGATGGACATGTTTTATGAATATGCCTAATTGTACGATGAATTCATGTGTCTGTTTACATTAGCTATTTCTCTCATTTACAAATATGTGACGATGACGCAATGATGAGGATGATTTAGCATACACAATTATATTGGTGACTAATATTATAAATAAAATATTACTAATGATCATTGAGTGTGTTAGGAGACCACATAGATGCACTTGCATGTGATGAGTTGGAAACCAATGATTTGGTTTGAATTACATACTATTGTGTGAAGAAATTTTTAAAGTTTAATTTCAAATTCTGTTGTGAATGACATGATAGTGGTTGCATGCACATGTTATTTTCTTTGCCAGATGACTCACACATAGGTGATGGGGCTGTATAGATAGATGGAACTTCATGGGAGGGGTGGGAAAATGTCCTTGATCTCAATTGCTAGCATTCCCACTGTGACTTCGGCTGGAATGTATTGGGATAAATCCACTTTTAATATCACAATGCCATGGGGGCATAACCAAGATTGGGCCACTCATGAGGATTTTATTGGGGTTTTGCATAAAGGTGTATTCCTTGATCCAAAACACCAATAGTATCACTATAGTGAGTGGCATATGAGAGGAAAGTGGTTCCATTGTCACACCAATTTCCCCCCCTCATAGTCATTGAATTCTTGAAGGGAAAGTGACATGGCACCCGTGGAACATCAAGGAAAATTCTTGAAGGGAATGACCAACATGGAACCCTTGGTATCAAGAAGAAACTGATTGACATGGAACCGTTGGAACTTGGAAGTGAATATTTTGAAGGTCACAACTAACTTGGCACCATTGGAATCAGTAGAAACTACTAAAATATAATAAAGTTAGGATAATCATACTAATTCACATAATGTGATAAATGAGGTTTTAGAACCAAGGTATTTAAATCAAGAATAAAACTTGTGGTAAAGGAATAATATAAAGAAATAAAAGGATTGTAATACTTGAGATCTATACCCTTCCCATGTTTGGAAAATCTTAGGTAGAATATGTGCATTAATATTCTATAGGCAAAGTGGGAAAGGGACATAGAGTTAATTAGAAAGTTCAATTCTGAAATAGTTTAGCCTCACTAAGAAAAGAGGGTGGTAAATAAAAATAAAGAGTAATAAATTAAATTAGAGAAAATTAGAGGACTCCATATGGAAAGATCCAACACCATGATCTCCATCTAAGAGTCAATTTGAGTTAAACTAGGATATATTTGGGTGACCAAATATGAGATATGCCAGTTGAATTAAGTAATAAACACAATTTAGATGTAGAAAAGGGGAATCAAGAAACAATTAGGAGAAGAAATAGGGAGTCATTTTGGGGTGAGGAAATATATTAATTTTGAATTAAAATTTAAGTAAATAATTTTGGAGAGCCTTGGTGAGAGGGTGACACATGGGTGGGTGAATAATCAAACTTTTGGATTAATAAAAATAATTATTTATGCATGAAGTTACAAGTGTCACATATGAAGCCTCCTATAAAAAAGGGGAAAGCTCTGGGAGTAGGGAACTTTTCCTTATTGTTGGATGGATGAGATAATGCTATTGTGAGTGACTATGAGATATAGTGAGATTTTTGAGGTGGAGTTATTTAGAGGGGTGACTCTTGAGCCAATTCTTATCACCTCTATCAACTATAATTCTTCCTTTATTGCACAACCCAATTATAGCTCAGGGGTCCGCGGGGAAGATGAGTACCCAAGGAGCAGGTTAGGAGGTAAACTGATGGTTCACTAACATTCAGTAGGAATAGTTCAACATTTAAATTTGGAGGCAAATGACAGTAAGGGAGCACACGCAACAACAAGTCTGAGAACCAAAACCCCATTCCTTAGTGAATGGTAAATTTTGTATTCATAAATTTTGTTATTTGATTGATGATTTATTTATAATGACCAAATTGTACATGTAAATTTCATGATCATTGAATTTCAATTTATGGCTATTGATGTATGTATCTAAAATTTATGTGTTTTCAATATTGAATGAAATTTTAAGTAGTGTGTGACTTCATAACGGGTGTGACTAAAAAATGACTAGTTGAACATAATGCATTTATACTTATTATTATAGTATCATCACTTAAATATGAATTGCTTCCTATACTTGGTAACTTGACTTCAACTCTAGTTTGTAAATAAATAAAAAAATGGGTGTCATAGGGAGTGTCCCCACATGTTTGAAGGATGAGTTTGTTTTCCATAAGGCTTATACGGGTGAAGATAAAAAACCTTATATTTCATATCGCCTACTCAATCATAATGTTGACATCTAACAATATGTGAAGATGAATTGTCATAAGGAATCAAACACTTTGAAATTGGATGGTTTTAGCGTAGTATGGACTATGAAATGAAACATCCTTGTCATATCCAAGACTGGTTTTCTGATTTTTGTTGAAAATTTCTTCGCAAAGTCTGATGATGGGTTTGGGAAGTGCAATCTAAACTTCTGCATGTTCGTTTCAATCTACGCTTGAAGTGGCCTCCCTAATTCGATTAGGTGTTGGGTATTGATAAGAGTTTGTATCATACTCAAATAATGAATTGTTTAAAAAAAAACCAATTTAGAATGATAAATCTTCTATTGTAGCTCATCTTGTTGTAGATAACATTCGAGTTGTAGAAACTCCATGTTGTCTTATGAATTTTGCAAACAAATTATAATGTTAGAGAGAGTGTCCTTTCTAATTTGGACTGTGTAATGAACAATAGAAAATATCATATCTAATCTAACCATTTTCTCCAGATTGAGTAAATAAATGGTGATCCAACCAACTGAGAATGCACCACTATCAGGCCACTTTGAGTAAAATCTTCCCACAACAAATTTAAAATAGAAGCAAAGTGGGAAAATTTATGATACATGTGTTCAAGAAAGTAGGTGTACTTGGAAAAACAAGGGACACAAAAGATAACCTTGTTAAATAATGCATGGTAAACACGCACATATGAAAGAAGATAAGCGTGAGTTCTTTTACTATTAACCATAGATGTGAATTTATATTACATTGATGTGACTCTTGGATTCCACATTCCAAGGTCACTTGGACTCCTCTTTGACTGTTCAACTTCCACACCTACTCATAGAGGATTAGGTGTCCAACATCCCCCCCCTTAATCTGAAGGGGTACGTGTGAGTCTAAGAAGAGAGTTGCAATGCAAATCTGCAAAGTATGCATGGCAACACTTAGGCTGAATGAGCTCTCTGAAATGTTGGCATAAAGAGGTGGTTTAAGGATGACCACCAACACTGGAACACTTAGTGTAGTTCCTGGAACTCTTCCAAATATGGAAAGAAGCCGAGGTCTTCTATTAAAGGAAGTGCTCCTAATTTTGAATAGGGAGACCTTCAACCTAGAACAAGGGAGGTCTACAACCTGTGATGGTTTAAGGATGACCACCAACTCTGGAAAGCTTGATTCATTTCCTGGAACTCTTCAAAAACTAGAAAGACACTGAAGTCTTCTGTTAGAGGATGTGTCTTGAATTCTTTGAAGAGGAAGAATATCAACCTCGCATAGATGGTTTAAGGCTATCCACCAACCAAAGGCATGCTCATGGGAATTTGTGTCTCTGGATACAACTCTGAATCTGGAATGACAAGTTTTGGCTCAGGCTCGCTTGATGTGGCTTCAATTCTTGTAGATGGCCACCATTCCCCC